>WPIO01000159.1:595000-785026 GCA_009760855.2 Cristatella mucedo
GCAGTGACTAGACCAAGGATAGCCTAGCAGAATGAGGGACTCGGGAGATGTTCAGTCAGACCAAAACTACAGTATCACGGAAAATGTATTCAAAAGCATGAAGCAAGAAATAGCAGCACTGACAACACCATGGAAACAAGCAAGCCTTCAAACTATTGCAGGGATGTATTAGGTTGAGAGGAATCTCAGAAAGTCACAAAAATATATAGCAAGTAGATTTCGAAGCCCTATAAGAGATTGACAAAAATGTGCTATGGATTGATGCAAGCTGTATTAAATTCAAAGATTTTCTCAGAATACTGGTCGACTTCTGATATTACCTGCAACTAGAGATGAGGAAAACCTTTTCTACTTGGCCTAAGCGGTAAAATATATTAACATTTAAAAAAGGATGCAACACCAGACCTATATTTGGTTACTTTAATCAGGTTTAATTAATTGTATGAATACTAACTCAGTCTAGTTGGGAATTTGGTTAGGTTTCTTTTGAATTTCGTCCACAACTTAAGTAGCATTCATATGCACATTTTAGCTTAGCTGACCTCTTCGTCAGGCCGAGGGCTACCTATCATACAATGCCCGCCGCACCACCCAGTGCCTGACAATGTGCACTCAAAACAAAGTAATTGATCAGTGCACGGTCCCTGCAAAGCCAGGCCTTGATTCTTCCAGTCAATTGTGTGTCCAAAAGAAGACACGCTAGGATTCGGGGAAAATTATGCAATGCTACTTTCACGACACAGTTGCCAGAAGTTGGTGGCATTTACAGCGATGATTTGGCAATGCTTCCAGGAAAAATAACTAGTAGCTGCAGCATTGGCTGGGGCGGTGTGGTGCTGGCAGCAGAAGCAGGAGGAAGAAGCAGTGTGGCAGGAGCAGGAGGAGCTGGAGCAGCAGGAGCAGAAGCAGGAGAAAGAAGATTAAAAGATGGAACGATTAAAAGATTAAAAGAGGAGCAGCAGCAGGTGGAGGAGGAGCAGCAGCTCCTGCAACATTGATGGCGTTGCAACACAGGTGCATTCAACAGACTGACGTCGTGATTGCCGTGGATAGCAATGCTCAATTGAAACTTAAGTTTTGTCGAGTTCTCTCTTAGCCTATTCAAGTGCAATCAATACTGGTCTCATAACGACGACGAGTAAGGTGATCTGTGGTCCCGAAGCAACCGCACGTACAGTCCAGAATCTAGACTGCAACTGCAGCTAAGCACAAGAAAGATATGAAAAGCAGGCAGGTGGCATTGCCTATACAAGACAAAGAGCTATTTGAGGTCTGGAGACAGGAATGAGGTCAAGTGCAAAGTCATTGGGGAGCAACGTATCAATGGGCGTACATTGTGTACCTTAACGAGACCTGTTAGAAGAAAGGGGTCGAACAATTGATGAATGACTGCTTGCTGCAATAGAGTCTACACCACAAATCACGACGCTTTACACATCACGTGCGTCCATTGGGACAGCAGACAGCAGGGGATCTGGGTGTTATCAGACACCCCAAAGGTGCTTTGCAACTTGTAATGAGATCTTATATAGTAATAGCAATATTTAATAAGTCCACTGTATAGCACCCAATGTGAACTGAATCCATGTGCTTTAAAGCACCCTGAAAGAGAAGCAATTACTAAAGATAAATTATATGAGTGGTGTAATGCTTAGGCAAGCAAGAAAAAGCACAAGCGTATCTTGCTTAGATTAGCATGCCAAATTCACAAGAAGCACTCACTGCCACTGGTTAGTAGGACCCTTGGGGCTAGCACCATGCACTAAATCATGCACAGATAAGCGTGCAAAGCGCATGAGAATAAAAAAGACACAAGCTCATAGGAGCTCATTGAAAGCTAAGCAGAATAGATGTGTCTTAAGCTGAGGATTTGAAGTCACTGTAATAATAATAATAATAATAATGCATTTGATATAGTGCCCTCAGAGAACTCAATCTCTTTCCAGACATTTTATATTTGCTGCAGTGTGTATGCCGTGACAGAAGCCGGAAATGAGTTCCAGACTTTGATTGCATAAGAACTTAAGGCCAGATCACCAAATGATCTCAATTCGATGCTAGAAACGCCAAGGTGACTGGAATCGTAGGTGCACGTGGTGATGGAACACACTGAAGGGGCGATGAGCTTGGACAGGTAGGCTGGTGCAAGCAAGTGAAGCAGCTAGAGAGGGGACATTGAAGTCGATTCAATATTTAATTGGGCAGCTTCGGGAACTCAGACAGAAGTGACGCGATGATGCTGAAAGACCAGGCTGAGTTTTGCAGTAGTTGTAGATTATTAGAGCCCAGGTCGTAAGTCCAGAATGTAGTAATCTGGATGCGACGTGGCAAATGCCTTAACTTATTGGCTTTCGAACTCTTGACTGTTATTTGTCTTTTTTTCAAAGTCACCTCTGACAGACAATGCTGACTGCCAGCTAAATGTCATCAACATTGCTGTTGCACAAGTGAAGGTTATCTCGGTAACAAGATCGGGGGGGGGGCACTGAAGTCTGCAGGTACGGTCATTGCTAGCCGAAATATAAAATATAACAGCGATCGATACTAGTTTTTGTACCTTCTTTAATAGATTCTGCCTCTGCTAGAGCCTAGAGTTCAAACGTGCAACTCGTATGACAATCCAAAATTAATTTTCTCCAGCAAGTGTTTTGTTGGTATGCTAATTCCAAACAGTCACTGCTATTTATTATTCATGCAATGTAACAACGATGCAGAAAAACTATTTTCTATTCACTGTCCTCTATAAAGCGATACTGAGATGAAATCTCTCTTTTCAAAATTTAACTTCTAAGTATCTACGTATATGGAATTGTGCGTTTGCATGAAGGTTTGTATCGCTGTTAAGTGTATTTGGTCCTTATGCGGGTATACCGATGCTTAATTGCACTGAAAATAATGAAACTGATAACACAAAACACTCCTATATCGAAAACTCACACCTTGCTAGTAAGTTCCAGTCTGGCTTTAGAGCTAATCACTCCACAGAGTCAGCATTGCTTCGGGTATACAACGACCTACTTAGGAATGCAGACATGGGTAGAGTGTCTCTTCTTGTTTTGCTCGATCTTTCAGCAGCTTTTGATACCATCGATCACAAAGTACTTCTGGAGCGCCTCTCATCTCGCCTGGGCATCACTGGCACTGCTCTGCAGTGGTTCAGGTCCTATCTCAGTGGGAGACTCCAGAGTATTGACGTGAATGGACAAAGATCATCTGAAGTACCTCTAAAATATGGAGTACCTCAGGGCTCTGAGCTAGGTCCGGTCCTTTTCACCATTTATACTCTGCCTCTTGCTGATGTGATTGCCAAGCATAATCTAGGCTTTCACTTCTATGCGGATGAAACTCAGTTGTACCTTTGCTTTGATCCATCCCAGCCTTCGAGCACCTCAAACTCTCTCAACTCACTTGCTGCATGCATTGATGACATCCCACATGGATGGCAGCAAATTTTCTAAAACTAAACGATGAAAAAACTAACTTACTAGTTATGGGCAAACCCAGTGTGATTCAGAAATTGGAAAGGCTGACTTTCAAAATTGGCTCTGCCAGCATATCTCCAGTTGAATCAGCTCGAAATCTAGGTGTCATATTCCAAAGCGACCTCTCGTTAGACGACCACATCAGCTCCACAGTCAAATCTGCCTATTTCCAGCTTCATAACATTGCTAAAATTAGGGCTTGTTTAGATAAAGATACCACGTCCAAGTTGGTCCATGCATTCGTGACATCCCGTCTCGACTTCTGCAACTCACTGCTTACTGGCCTACCAGCATGTGCGATCAGGCGATTGCAGCTCGTGCAAAACTCTGCAGCTAGGCTTGTCTGTAGTGAGCGTCGCAGTTGCCACATTACTCCACTTCTCGCCGACCTGCACTGGCTACCAGTGAGGCAACGGATTGACTTCAAGGTTTTGTCGCTCACGTTTAGGTCTTTTCATTCTATGGCTCCAGCCTATCTGTCAGATATACTACCCCATCAGGCCAAGCATAGTACCACTCGCTTTTCGGAATCCAACAGTCTGGAAATACCTCGTACAAACCTTAAATCCTTTGGAGACCGTGCATTTAGCTCGTATGCTCCCAAAGCCTGGAACTCTCTCCCGACCTGCGTCAGAACATCCCCTGACCTGACCACATTTAAAAGAAACTTAAAAACACACCTATTTAGGACAGCATTTAGTGGGCCCCTGTGATTCGTCCTTGATGTGCTTATGCTTGCTGACACTGTGCATGCTGCCACTAACCACATTTGCATGCTGACCCTGTGCATGTCACCCCTAACCATATTATTCATTTTGTTTGATTTTCAAGCATGATTTTACTTACTATTCTATTGCATATCACTTTGCAACAAATGTAAAGCGCCTAGAAAGAGATTAAGTTCTCTGAGGGCGCTTTATCAAGTGCAATATTATTATTCCTATTATTACCGTCATAAACAGATCTTTAGGGTATTTAACAGATTTCTAGGCATTTTTTCCATGCTGGAGAGGAAGCGTGCCAATGTATTAGTCATTGCATGCATCATATAAGAGCACGAGCTCAAAAAGAACTTTTCACACGGAGCTGAGAAAATGCTACGAGAAACTGGCCGGTTTTTACTTTTTTCTTAGATGCCATCAAGTCAAGGTATGTCGCGATGTCAGCTAGCAGTGAGTTCCAGACTTCAGTACAATAATTACCGAAGGCACGGTCTCCAAAGAATTTGAGGTTAGCACGAGACGCAGATAAACGGGTTAAGCCGGAGAAGTAGCTTCTTCAATATGAGGCCTAATGAGTAAGCACATATATAGGTGTGCAGGAAAAATAAGGAGGGGACATATTAGTGACCTACAGATCTTGAAAGTCGACTTTCTGCTAGGTGGGGAGAGAAGAATTTGTTCGTGATCTGTCGAATTTCGTACCTATTGTTCAAATTGAGCTTACTATAGTCATTTTCTGAGACATATGAGGACTTGTCACAATAGCTATTGACAATTCCTCACCTGTTTTAGAAAGTGCCGACAATGAAATGAAGAAATTAAGGGTGGTCTATCATATCTTCTAAACCCCATTGGTACTTTTAATAGTTGGGTGTTTTTATTTTCTTATAATCGGCTCAAAAGGTGGGGCGCTCATGTGAAAAACTAGCTAGAGTTAATTTGAAAATAGATGTACATTGAGTCGCGATAAAACAGGATGAATGGTGACACTTCAACAACAGCAAATTCAATTGATATAAAAGGGAATACTCTCGCCACTGGCTGGATACTTGTTCTTCCGGTTCCAACCTATGCAACAATTTAAATGGATGCTGAATGCTGTGATCTCGTGACTACCGGGCACTCTTAGAATTTTTATATGCTTATGATACTGTCTTTAGTGCTCGCTCATGGTGATTGACTTCTGAACTTCAAATCTGCATTTGTTTTGATGAATCTCTTTCTGGCAGGTGTTTGTTGAATTCATTCAGGGCTCGCTGAGTAACTTGTGTTTACTCTAGTATCCCATCGATCTTAAGTTAACTTCACGTTGAGATAGAATTTTCTTTCACAATTAAGCTATATGCTTCAATGACACTAAACGTTCAATACCACTAAACGAGGGCACTGAGCCCTCGAAAAGAGGCGATCGATTAACTCAAGTTTAATCGTCCATCGGGCCGGGACAACCAACCACGGGTAAATCAGGTGCGTTGCAGAGAGAGAGAGAGAGAGAGAGAGAGAGAGAGAGAGAGAGAGAGAGAGAGAGAGAGAGAGAGAGAGAGAGAGAGAGAGAGAGAGAGGCTAGCATTTTATTCTAGCCAATTTTCACCGTACCTACGAAGCGTAGTACTAGCGATTAAACACTCGGACTTTGACCATCTTCTGAAAATACCAGAATTATGAAACTTCACTTAAGCACTTATAAAGTGTCTGTGTTGCACTGATACCAAGAGCTTTGGCATCATTTGTCACTTCAAAAAACTGTGCCATAATTACATGCATGGAAGACCTAATTGCACATATCTTTGACAGCATATTTCGCCATTGCACTGCCTTAGACAGACCTTCGGCCCTATATATATGATTACTCATTAGGCCTCATATTGAAGAAACTACTTCTCCGGCTTAACCCGTTCATCTGCGTCTCGTGCTAACCTCGAATTCTTTGGAGACCGTGCCTTCGGTAATTATTGTACTGAAGTCTGGAACTCGCTGCTAGATGACATCGCGACATACCTTGACTTGATAACATCTAAGAAAAAAAGTAAAAACCGGCCAGTTTCTCGTAGCATTTTCTCAGCTCCGTGTGAAAAGTTCTTTTTAGCTGTTCCGTACGAGAGCAGGATGAGCATTGCCAGGACCTGCGTATCCTGGCGCAGTAAAAGCACATCTTGCCTTCCTTTTTTGGCTCGTCAACTACTTAAGCAAGCATACCACCCCTAAAAATGTACTACTCGAAATTCCCAACCTCGTTCGCCGGTGTGAGGCCATGATTGTAAATGCTTTACTAGTCATCACCACGCGGCCGAATAACTGTAAGCCTTTCTACATATATTCTGTTGAATATGGTCTGGAGATCAGTAAGCACTTTAAAGGAGTTATGATGCAATTATCGTTGAGCCTGATCACCAGTCAAAAGTTCATCAAAGCACAGCCATCCGGGGAAGGTGAGAGTTGTGTGCATTACTCTTTAGCCATTCTTTAGCTGCACCAATATTTTGAGGTTGCTATATGACGTCTATAGGGTACACTGCAATACAAAGAATGCATAGTCTGGCTATGGCATGGGCTACAGTGCCTGCCCTGTGGCTCGGTGAGAGAATTAAGGTAGAGCTCACGACAGGTTGCTATATCGACGCAAGTGCCACAGGGTAGGCGCTTCGGCTAGCCCGGTCGTTGTTAGTGTCAATTAACCAATTAAGATACTCGACTCAGTCATGACAGCAGTAATCTAATCACCTATTTGCTGCCGCCTGTGATCAAGCGGGAATTTAAAGTGGATACAAAGTCCAATAGGCAGTGGTTGTCTAGTGTCGCAACTAAATCTGAAAAGTTAATGGACATTCTACAACGTGTGCACACATTTCAATAATTGCGCTCCAAGCGAACTGTCTAATCAAGCGACCGGGTATCGTCAACTAGGTCATGGCTTCGTAAGGTAAAACTATGTGATCGAGGTCAAGCGCACTGCACACTGTCCTTGTGTGACGCGTGAGTAGAAAATGCAAAGAGCTATTTAGTGACAGCTTAGAACGATGCAGAGAGGCTCTCTCGTTAGGACGCTTGAAGCATCTTCTGACATTGCGGTGATTTAGGATTAGGAGCGTAGCAACTGCCCAAGCAATTCAGCTGAAACAGTCAAACCCTGTAATTAAAACATTGCTAATGAAAACATGGGCAACCGAAGAATGCTGCAGAACAATCGCGAGGCTTTTTGTGATCCAAGGCGGCAAGTACGGGAGATGCAGTCAAAATCCGCTTTAATATAGGCGAACACCCACTTCTAGTACAAGCGTGAATATCAGTAGCCAAGACAGACGGCTGAATTTCTTGCTTTTAAAGATAAATTACACTGGACTGAGTCTGGGCGATTGACTAGTAGCCCAGATAATGCAGAGTCACTTTGGAGAGCCTCGAGAGAAGGCAGCTCGTCATAGCAAGATCCTTGGCATCAAGCACCATGCACCAAGGATCCCTTAACTCAAGAAAAAGGCAGCAGCATGTAGCAAATGGTACGAAGCGCTTTGCAATAAATTATTTGGAAATCTGCCACAGCAGCGTCGAAATCACGGAGCTCTCTGGTTCAGCTTGGCCACAATATTCTACATTTTTAATGCTACGGGAGTTCATTTATAGCGTACCACTCAATGTCCAACAAAGTTATGCCAGCTTAATTTGATCACGAGGCCCGCCTTATCCGGATTGCGTACGTGCCACTTACAACTAACGAATAGATCAATTCGTAATTAAAAAACAATGCAAGTTACTAAATAACTAAATTCTATAGACAAAATGAATAAGCAGATTGTATTCGGGTTTTCACAGCAGCATATTTGATGCATACCCAAGCTTGGCATTCAAGCTTACTCGTGATAATCTACAGCCATGCAGTCATATGAACCATTTTTCTTCAACAGACCACCACAGGACTGTACTAAGTACTGAATACGCTGCGATGAAGATTATCAGCGAACACAAGGCTGGCAATGCTGTCGCGAAACGTTTCTATTGACCGACGACGGATATCGCTCTTCCTGTAATGGTGAACACAGTAGTCAGGGCTCGCTGTAAACCTAGCACTCCTTCCCTGACGACTTCGCTTTCCCGTTTAATTCACTCTCTAGGCTCTGAGGTTTATAAGTGAATCTATCCATATCTATTGCCATGCTACACCGGTTTCCAAAATCTAGCTAATTATGAATGCTGCCGCTCATGTCTCTACAAGCACCGCTTAGCAGATATCTCTTATTCCTTGCGAAATACGGAGGCCGGTGAGAATGCACAGGTACCGCAGTCGGATTCGGTTGCGCACAACGTGTCCAGCAATGACTTGGTTTGATTTTAGATATCACATGACAGCTGTCCAAGCGTTTGGCACCAAGCACTATTAGAAAGCACATGGTCTTCAGTTTTCAATGGCAAAGCAAAATTATCCTCTTTTGTTATTTGAGCTGCCTATAGGGCAGTAAACGTGGGGCAGCAAATAATCCAATCTCCCACAGAGTCTTCCCGACAGTACCACATTCTAGTGAAATAGAAAACGTTGCAAAGCTGACAGCATAGCGGCAGTAAGCACTAAGAGGCACTAAGCGGCCCGCGATGTCGCTGCCCTGCTGCTTACGATGTAGTTCACAAGTGGTGATAACTAGGCTGGCAAAGCTAATATTTTTTCTTTCATGCGACGATGAGATTTGCCACTTATTCGGAACTTCCAGAAAATACTGAGGTGCGTTTTCACCTTTTATTTTATCAATGCCTCGCTGATATAAAAGCGCTGGTTTGGCCCAGTGGTTAACGTGCTCGCCAAGCTTGCATGCCCGGTATGAAGCATGCAAGAGCAAACAAGTATCCTGCTAAAGGGCCACCAGACTTAAGCAGACACGCTCCGCTTTAGTGTATGAGTAGAAGTGTTTCAGAAATAACACATTTATTGGGGATTATGAAGCTGCTGAAAATTGTGAGACGGAATGCATGCTCCCTCTCAAGCAATTCTTTGGTAAAATTAGCCCCGATTGAGTTAATAATCGATTAATTTTCCCGATTACTAGAAACGTGCATTTTTTGTCACCTTTGATGCAGATTCTATTAATTCTGAAAGTGGATGACATCACAGGTACGAAATTGCCCTTCGCCGTCGTTTATAGTAATATAATCGCGGGACTTTTTTCGGCTGCAGCCAACTCAGCGGTTTCGTGATTATGAAGAGTTCACCTACACATTTTCAGGCTATATACTGATTTTATTTCATGAGGAAATGCTTTGATGAAATTAGTTTAGAAATTTATCTCCTTGTTCATAGGATCATTTTAATGTCTGTTACTTTCGATAACGCAATACTTTTTGCTGCCGGAGTTTTAGGATAGGGGTAAGATGCTCGTACTTCACGACCTAGGTGATGGATTCGAGTCTTGCAGCAATCTATCTTTTGTTGCCCACTGCAAGTTATAGTGATGGCCGTTAAGGCTCCTCTGCCGCTACATAAAAAGACTTCCTAATTTGGTGAGCATAACTTTACTTTTTTAATTTACATGTGCTATCCGAATCCTTTTTTATCGGCAAATCAAAGTTCTTTGTGGCACAGTCTGTCTTTTTTAAAATGCTCACGTTATGCCACATCTTTCTTCCGCGCTGCACTACGCTTTAGAGGTTGGTTGCGTTTAGAAGTACATTGCATGGGACTAGGCAGCCCGACTGACCCCTATCGCGATGACAGACAGAAAGTGAGCTGTTTTGGTTCTTCAAGGAGAATACAAGAAAGCGACTGCTCGAGGTCTGCAGACAAGCAAGGATTCCGTCTGAGAACGAGCCGAGGATAGGATAGGATGAGCTTATCAAGCTGATTATTTATGTAAAGAGACTCGTCGATGCTCCTTTAGTTTGTTTTTTCGGAGCGAGGGATAGTGCAGCCTTTAAAAAAATACTACTTGTGCTTAAATACGTGCTGAGGGGACTGAGAGCTGCACCTATTTGTATTGATCGTGTGGGGCATACTGCACGACCTTGTGTCTTCCTGACAGCACCTTCAGCGCTGCTGGTAAGCCAAGGTCAGGGTTAAAAACCCATGGCTCATAATTCTCCACCACTGAAGCAAGCAGCGCTCGTTTTGATCTTGAGTGCAGGCTGATGAATATAGAAAGTCATGCACGACAGCGGCACGGCCTCTTCAAAAGTCTTTGCCCTTACTGATTCAGCCTTGGCACCCAGTCAATCGGTTAAAGCGCGTGTTTCTTCGAAAGGAAAACCTTTAGAAGTCCCCTCGAGGCAGTCTTTCCAATCTCGTGGTTTTGAGTCACTCCAATAACACGCTGCTTATGGTGGCCATAATATATCGCCTCCAAGGTATACAGTCCACTTTTATCTCAGATTTTTCTGATCTCATTTCAATTTCGTGTTCGAGAAATCGACCATTCCTCATCATGGGGGATTTTAACATCTATCTCGACCGCTTAACTGACGCCTAACTGCCAAATTACGCGAGCTGACTGCTCATTTTCTCTTGTGGCTCGTGTGAATGACCCCAATCACAAGAAGGTTCGCACACTCGATACAATTTTTTCGCACATGTGTATGCTATCATCTCATACTTTTACTAAGTTCTGCTTATCTGATCACATGCGGATCTCACCCAGTATACAGTTTTGCCCTCATCCACATCCAGTCTTCTGCGAATCGCGACACCTCAATAACCTTGACGTCGATAATGACAGAGCGAAAACATCTTCGCCTCTGCTGCGAAATTCCCTTCCCACCTGTGGGTATTGGTAGAATGCTACAACACGACACTTGCTGACATGCCGAACGAGTTGCCACACCGACTAAGTGCAAAGCGCCCGAACCCAGACATCCTATGTTTTACCACAGACATTAAACTAACCAGGTGTACTAAGCGCTAGCTTGAGAACGCATACACAAGATCAGGACTGACTGTCCGTCGTTATGCATACGAAAACTACAGTAGATCAGATCATAGCAAAGGCCTAGCCTAGCTTTTTCAAAAACATTGTTGAATCACAGGTGCAAAATCCAAAGATGTCGTGTCTACAATAAACCATCTCCTAAAACCGCTCTTAAGTTTGCTCCTTACCCAGTGATTTGTGTGATGATCTAGCCGATCGCTCTCAAACTTCTTAATCCTCAAGATAGACAACACCACAGAGTCTATCCCTAAGGTTGCATCATCCCCTCTGGACTCGCGTACCTCAATTGCAACCTCACAGGACTCCGCTATCTGAATTCCGCGAAGCACCTTAATGACTACATCAGAGGTAGGCGAATTCCGACCTTTAGGCCAGATACGGCCTAGGTAGCACTCCAGTCCTGCCTAACGCTGCCCTAGTTACTATTAGAAGGATCCAGCGGCCTAATTGATTTGTCGCGATTTCGTCTCCCTTCATTACTGCTGGTTGCAGCTCAAGCTGTGGCTCATGCTTCAGACATCCGCTGTATTAAGAAAAGCACAGCAATTGGCTGCATATGACTGCTGACATGACAGATTGTGCTCAGCGCTTGGACTCAATGACCAGCAGATCGCTGCTACATAAAAGCGACTGTGGAGGGGCACATTCGTTACGCAGTAGCCATGTCATAAGGCACACAATAATCGCTTTCGTACCTATACATCACGCGGATCCTAAGCGTCGGCAAATTGAACTATTTCATAATCGGCTCATTTCTAGTTCAGCGTCTAAGCTCATAGTTCATTATCAAGGCTCAGCTGTCAAGCTGATAGCTAGATAGATAGAGAAGCTCATAGTCCATAATCGCCGGGCACGGTAGCATCCATTTTGTCTACCTATGGCACTTCGATGAAGTCCAAGCTCCAGTATGGCTGCTGCAGGTATAAATCTAACGAAGACTGCTTTGTTGTTTTCTGTGTTTTCAAAATGTGCTTGCGGTATTCGTGTTTTCACCCTCCCAGATTACGGAATTTATTGACCGCAACTGATTGCTTGAACGCTCAACTAGCTGCTTCCCCTGCCAAAATTTGGGGCCTGGAAAGAAGGATTACCTCATGCTTTCGGAACTATCGAGTACCCAACTATTGCGAATTCAGAATTGGTGCTCATTTCAAGGAATTAGTAAGGTAATACTAGCAGCTTAAAGCAGCATTTGAGCACCTAGTCTTGAGCTTTGGGGATACCCTTGAAGGAGAAGTTTATCGACATCCGAAGCTAAGATTCAAAATATGAAACTCAAATGTCACGGTTAACCAACAGTGTGTTGAGAACAATGCTAAGACTGCTGCGAGACTGTAATTTGAGTTGGCTGCGAGGGCAGCACGATTGAACTTACTTCCGCTAATCAAAAAACACCATGCCCAGTGACCGTTTCAAGCCAGTGGACAAGGCCAAATGCAAAGTTTAGAATCATAGAATAGAACCACCGAGGACTTCGCGAGCGTTTATGCAGCTCTCGTTGCTCCCCTTAGATTGAGAGAGAGGAAGAGAGAGAGAGAGAGAGAGAGAGAGAGAGAGAGAGAGAGAGAGAGAGAGAGAGAGAGAGAGAGAGAGAGAGAGAGAGAGAGAGAGAGAGAGAGAGAGAGAGAGAGACGGAAACAGACAGATAGACAGGCAGTGTGTGTGTGTGTGTGTGTGTGTGTGTGTGTGTGTGTGCTCGTATGTGAGCTTTCGGCACGTGCATGGAAACGCCGCAAGGATGGGCCTAGCGGGATGCTATGCTAAGTGAGTAGCCAGCAACAATGCATTGACGAGTGGGCTTAGTGCCAGGAAGGGCCGCGAGGCTACTGTCGGACTGCGACCGGTGTCTGAGCATGGCATCGAATGTAGCCGATGGCTCACAAGGGCATTGAGTCACCACAGGCCTCATCGAGCCTCCCTGTGGCTACTGCCGACCTGCTTGACATGGCAGCCGGTGCCTCAGTTCTAGGATCATGTATAAGCTTCGTTCGTGCAGGCTCTATGATGTGGCTGCCCTAATGAAATCGAGCACTCGCATTTTCCCAAAAAATTAGCAGCTATGTGACTGAGCTGAAAAAACAGCAGACGAGTGGGCCTCTCTGCTCCCTGACCCTGAGTGGGATGCACGAAGGATGCTCTTTCTTTCCTGCACAGTCGATTGGACTCCTGCAGAAAGAAGCCGCCGCTCTGCACCACCCGTTTTCTGCCTATGGTCGAATGCACGGGACAAGACGTCGGAGGTAAATCGATGCCGCCCTTATGTTTTCCATCACAGTTCTTGGTCCGTGTGTGCAGCGCTCAATGTGGACCACGTTTTGCTTCTTCCCGCTGATGTCATTTCCCGGCGCCAGATCCCCGATTTCGAACTGATGTTTCCCCTTTGTCGTGACAGCTTCGAAGTGTCCACAAGTTTCGACGTTCATGCGGTGGCATTGACAAGGTGGTGCCGAGCGCTTTAATGCGTCCAGAGCCTGCTGTAGCAGCCGAAGCCACTTGTACTAGTGGTAGTTACTGGGATTAATTTCGAGAAGGCTTGTAGAATTGTAGAGAGATTCAAATCACACCGGACCTCACCTATTTGAAAGATCGTGCCTAGTGGCTGCTCTTACGATTTATCTCCCTGTGCATAATAATAATCAAAACAAGTCCTGAGTATGGCATCCTTACAGAACCAAATCTCTCAATACAGGCTCATTACAACTCATTACAAGAGAGACAAAAGCTAAGGAATAATGACATGCAAGATACCGCAAATAGACCAGCATGCAAAGGTTTACTAATTCTAGGAAGTTGCTTAGGGCCATCGGTTGGTTAATAAGACTTCTGGTTGGTAATATGCACTGAATCATGCACATAGAAGCACACAAACCATCTACACAGGAACAGAAAAGACGCAGAACCGAAGCTCGAGGAAAGGTGAGCAGAAACAATGCATCTCGAGCTGAAATTTATTATTCTAAAGATCCCTGCTTGCATTGTATAACCGGTCTCTTTAGCTAGCTCATAGCCACCGGGCGCCTGCAGCTGTGTAACGAGAATGGCACGAGTCGTTGTCTGTCGTTCTCAGCTGAGTTTCTTTTGATTCGCTAACAAGCTCTTTCCTAAGGATCGCTCTTACGGCAAGAACTCGATAGACTTTGACGCTGTACAGATCGCTTAGAATACTGTTTCGTCGTGGCGTACGCCACTCCCGACCGCTTTGTTTACTCCCTGTCAGCCCGGAGGCAGCTGCAGTAGTGACAAGTACAGTCGACTCCACTTATACGAATACGCTTGGGCTGGCAAACGGCCATTCTTATAGGCGAAGTATTCCCATGTGTGGAATGAGACTATATCTAGAGTAAATCTGTAAACTCCTATTTTTATAAGCAGAGTATTCTTATATCTAATGTTGTACGTGGAATTGACTGTATCTCATTTTGTCAACTAGCATGCGTCTATGCACGACTTTCGATGCTTTTGTCAATTCTGGGTTCGAGCTGTAATCAGGCAGCACGGCTCCAGAGCTTTCGAGCTGAGAGCGGCCACCGAGAATCTCGTGAATGAGGCACTGCTCAGGCGGCAGACCACGAATGCGATCGTTAAGCTTTGCTGCCGCACGCTCGAGGTAAGCCTGCTAGACTCTCACCTCTGTTGGACTCTCACCTCTCTCACCACAATAGCTTCGCACTACACTCAGGCTCTTGTGCAAATATACGGCAGTAGCTTCGCGTTTCCATTGAAGCCATTCGCTGATTTGGCCCAGGTTGCTAACGGTCCAGGGTAAATCAGTTGGTTAAGGTACTCGCCTCAAGCCAAGGTCAAGGTGAATTAATTTATTGACCGATTTCCGGGGTCGAGCGGCGTCGGCTCGAGCTCCGAGGCGTATAGGAAGCACCTGAGTAGAGATTAATAATAATAATAATAATACACTTGATGAAGCGCCCTCAGATAACTCAATCTCTTTCTAGGAGCTTTACATTTGCTGCAAAGGGAGTGCGATTGAATGGTGAGCAATATCATGATTGACAAACAATGAATAACATGGTTAGGGGTGACATGCACAGAGTCAGCATGCAAGTGTGATTAGCGGCAGCATGCACAGTGTCAGCACGCATAAGCACATAAAGGACGAATCGCAGGGACCCACTTAAGGCTGTTCTAAATAGGTGCGTTTTTAAGTTCTTTTAAACGTGGTCAAGTCAGGGGATGTGACGCAAATCGCGAGCAAGTTCCAGGCTTTGGGAGCATACGAACTAAATGCACGGTCTCCAAAGGATTTTAGGTTTGCACGGGGTATTGGTAAACTGTTAGATTCCGAAAAGTGGGTGGTACGATTCTTGGCCTAGTGAGAGAGAAGATCAGAGAGATAAAGAATCAAGTGACCTAAAAGTGAGTGACAAAATCTCGAAGTCAATCCGTTGCTTGACTGGTAGCCAGTGCAGGTCGGCGAGAAGTGGTGTGATGTGGCACTTGGACGCTCATGACAGACAAGCCTAGCTGCAGAGTTTTGCACCAGCTGTAAGTGCCTGATTATCCATGCCGGTGGGCCAGAAAGCAGTGAGTTACAGAAATAAAGACGGGATGTCACAAATGCATGGACCAACTTAGATGTGGTATCCTTATATAAACAAGTCCGAATGTTATAGCAATGTTACGTAGCTGAAAGTCTGCAGATTTGACTGAAGCTGATGTGGTCGTCTAACGAAAGGTCACAAACTGCATTATTATTATTTGGAACATGACACCTAGATTTCGTAAAGATTAGAATGATGAAGTCCTCTTAGGGCACTATTCAAATCAATAATAATACTAATAATATGATAAAACATCTGTTTGGTGCACTCAGAGAACTTAATCTCTTTCTAGGTACTTTACATTTACTGCAAAGGAAGCCCGATCGAATGGTTAATCCTAGCATGTCCAATGTCAACAAGCACAACGTAGTTAGAGGTGACGTGCACAGAATCAGCATGCAAACATGGTTACTAACAGCATGCATGGTGTCAGCACGCATAAGCACATGTAGGAAAAATCATATTACCCCACTAAAAAAATAAATGCTGTGATAAATAGATGCGTTTTTAGCTTCTTTTAAATGTCATCCAGTCAAGGCAAGTCGTCACCTCAGTTGGAAGTGAGCTCCAGATGTCGGGAATATGAGAACTAAGCCACGGTCTCGCAAGAATTTGAAGTTCATACGATATGTAGATAACGATTCGATTAAAAAAGCGGGTTGTACGATGCTTAGCGTGCTGGGTGAATAGATCTGATAGATAGACTGTAGCCATGAAACTAAATGACCTAAAAGTGAGTGACAGGACCTTGAAGTGGGTGCGTTGCTTGACTGGGAGCCAGTGCAGGTCGGTGAGAAGTGGTTTGATGCGGCAAGCTGTAGAGATTTGCACCAGCTGTAAGCACCCGATTGCACTGGCCGCTAGACCAGCAATTAGTGAGTTACAGATGTCGAAACGGGATGTCAAAAAATGCATGGACCAATTTAGATATGGTAACCTTGTCGAAACAAGCCTAACTTGTAGTAAAGTTATGTAGCTGAACGTAGGCAGACTTGACTGAGGAGCTGATGCCTCTAATGAAAGGTCACTTTGAAACACTACGGCTAGATTTTCTGCTGAATCAACAGGACATATGCTGGCAGAGCCGATTGCGAGCGTTAACCTTTCCCATCCCCGAATCACACTCAGGCTCCCCGTAACTAGTAAATTGGTTTTATCATCATTCAACTTAAAGATGTTTGTTGCCATTCATGTGCCGACGTCATCAAAGCATGCGTAAAGGGAGTTGCGAGCATTTGACGTGCTCGAGGGCTAGGAGGAATCAAAGTTAAGGTACAACTGACTGTCATCTGCATAGAAATAAAAGCCTGCAGGTTATGCCTGCAATCGCAAGAGGGAGAGCACGGTAATAAAGAACGAGAAAAAGAACAAAAACACACTTTTTTACACCGTAAAAAGAACGAAACCAAGCACATGGCTTTGAGGTACTTCAGTGATTAGTCCTTGGATGATTGATGTCTGTTCATATGAATACTCTGGAGTCTCCCACTGAGATACAACCTGAACCATTGCAATGCAGTGCCAGTGATGCCCAGGCGAGGTGAGTGGCTCTTGAGAGGGATTTGGTTATCAAAAGCTGCCAACAAATTGAGCAAGACAAGCAGAGAGGCTCTACCTAAGTTTGTATTGCTACGACGGTCATTATATACACGAAGCAATGCTAACTCTGTCTGATTTATATTATGATATTAGGCTATGTTTTGAGGCATTTAAATTGAGTACAACTAGTCAACATTTACCAATTGTCCAAGTTTTTAATAATAGAGAGGCAGTTATATGCTGATAGAACTAACTTACTACTTATGGGCAAACCAAGCGTGATTAAGAAATTTGAAAGGCTGACGCTCAAAATTGGCTCTTCCAGCACATACCCTGTTGAATCTGCTCGAAGTCTAGGTGTCATGTTCCAAAGTGACATTTTATTAGACGACCACATCAGCTCAACTGTCAAGTCTGCCTGCTTTTAGCTCCACAAAATTGCTAAAATTCGTGCTTGCAAGGATACCACATCTAACTTGGTCCATGCATTTGTGACATCCCGTCTCGACTTCTCCAAATCACTGCTTACTGGTCTACTGAATTGTGCAATCAGGCACTTACAGATGATTTTTGGTCTGACCCACGAGGCCAGCCATGGCTTGGCTCTTGGATACCTAGCTGAACTGCTGCAGATCAGTTTCAGCCTTTTCAGATCTTCAGTGGATACTAAATTAGCCGTTTATTTTCTATGCCCAAAGATCGTTGGCGACAGATCCTTTTGCTCTGCAGATTCTAGACTGTCGAACTCACTTTCACACTTCTTACACATCGACCTCTTCTCTCCTGCTGCCAACTGTGGCACATCTTTTCCAGTCATCCTGCACTGCTAGTTCCTTGCTTCTATCTCCCCAAACTGCCCTCCTGACTCATCCTATGAGTCACTTTTTCTTTTTTGCCTGCAATGATTCTGTTGTCTACCGTATGCTCACCGAATGCCATACTCTGTAGCTAGGCTTGTCTGTCATGAGCGTCGCAGTTGCCACATCACTTCTCGCTGACCTGCAGTGGCTACCGGTCAAGTAACGCGTAAACCTTAAGTTTTTGTTGCTCCCATTTGGGTCCCTTCATTATTTGGCTTCAACCTACCTATCAGGCCTACTGCCCCAACAGTTTAAGCATAGTACCACTCGCTTTTTGGAATCTAACTGTTTACCTATACCTCGTACAACCTCAAATCTTTCGGAGACCGTGCCTTTAGTTCGTATGCTCTCAAAGCCTGGAACTCACTTCCGACTTGCGTCAGAACATCCCCTGAATTGACCACATTTAAAAAGAAATTAAAAACACATCTATTCATCACAGCATTTAGTGGGTCCCTTTAATTAAAAATGTATGTGTTTATGCGTGCTGAAATTGTGCATGGTGCCGCAAACAACACTTGCATGCTTACCCTGTGCATGTCACCCCTAACCATGTTATTCTTGTTGTTTATTGAGCATGCTACCACTTGCCATTCGATCTTGCTATATTTGCAGCAAATGGAAAACGTCTAGAAAGAGACTGAGTTATTTGAGGGTGCTGAATCTAATGTGTTATTATTATTATCATTAAAGCTTAAGACTATGAACTAGATAATTTTGTTAACATGGTCACGCCAATGGAGTACATGCGGTTAGTCTGGAATAGCAGTCTATCTTTTCCACTTTTGCAAATACAAGACCAATCATAAACGGTCATTTATTTTACAGTAAAATATATGGTATTTCTTTGAAGGCTACCGTGGAATAAATACCATGGAAAATACGTTTTACTTGCAAAGCAAAGTATATTATCAGCGTAATCGAGTCTTCTTCCTTTAGGTCTATTTTAGTTTGCTTTCACACTATACACTATATATGGTATAGCAATACTGATCAAATTAATATTTTTGACCACTTAGATCACCGACTGCCACACTTCGTCACAAATTCATGAGATTTTTCAGGAAGCCGCTGTCTATATGCAATTATGTACGTTTATCAGGCTTATGCACGTTTGATATAGAACTAGAACGTTTTCCTTGGCCTATGAGGTTACTGTGGCTATCAGTCAATGGCCACTTCAAAATAATATTAATAATCCTAATAAAACTATGATTCTTCATAAATATTACATAGTGCCCTAAGGAAAAACTTCTCGAATACGCTTATTTTGGTGCTGGGAAATTTAAATGAATTATGTTTTGTTATTAATTAAGCCTGAGAATCGAGTTTGGTCCTAATAATATTAGTAATAGTGATTGAAGGTCATTTTATGACGTCCTAAACAATTAATCTCTATCCAGATGGCTTACAACTCACTTCAAGAGACTAAGAACACTAAAATTACTGACATGCACACTTTAAATGATGTCAGTGCAAACTAGTATCGATCTTAGGCCAGCATACAAAAGCGAACTCTGAGTAGCTCAGGACCACTGGTTAGTGACAGGCAATGCTAGTGCATTCACTAAATAATGTTCAAGTAAGCTCGCTAAGCATGCCTGAATATGTATGGAAAATTTTACCGTAGTCAAATAAAAGCTGGCAAGAAAAGATGCGCCTTGAACTGAGCCTTAAAATATGCCAAGTCATTTCAAGCAGCGACCGTACCTGGAAGCTAGTACCAGACTTAATTTTGATGCATAAGAACAGTGAACACTGGAAAGATTAAAATTCGTTGCATGAACGGAGAGACGAATAGATCATGAGGAGCTGGTGGTGCAAAACTGCATTGGTTGAGCTAAGAGGTTGGATAGGTTGGCTGGGTGCAAGCTAAGGACAAGCTTACCTGTAAGACATGTCGATGATCTTGAAATCGATTTGATGGTTGATACGATGCCAGTGATGTGCTCCTATGGCATTGCTCAAGAAGTCAAGCTCACACAACGGCTAGCATGTGGCTGGCTGGACCACGAGTTTTCATCTAACGGCTTTCATATTTTTCAATCTTTAGATTTTCTCACGCTGTTAAATCGTAGACGCTCTTCTCGCCGCTCTTATTGAGGCAGAATAAATCCGCTATATATTCCGCTACCCTTGAGATCGCAAAGTTTTAGTTCGAAGCTAGTGATGGTCTGCCTTACAAGCTCTCGAAAGCTACAAGCTGACTGAATTGCAATTACTGGTTAAAAAAAATATGCGGTCACAAATCTAACATTTTTGGTATGCTGCCCTAGTTACTTCGATCACATGCTATCCTGCAGAAATGTTACACCTATCAATTTTTCATACGATGATCGTAAGAGAAACTAAAAAGAGCATGCTTTGATTACTTCACGGCATCGCTTTCTTCAGAATATTCTATAATTGTGCACTATGGGAGCCTCTTGGCGATGACCCGGTCATTCATCCACTTCCTACCAGAAGGAACAAAAGAGCAAGAACCTAGTCATTTGTAAAGTTAATAGTGTTAAATTTGTATAGTCTTGCGATCAAGGAATGTATGGGAAAGGCAAAGCTCACTTTAACATACTTCTGTCCCATCGATTGCGAGGACATCTAGCTTTCCTTGGCGAGCCGTGATGGCACACTAGGTATGGCGGATGCTTGTCACGACCTCGGTCCCGAGGTCGTGGGTTCGAATCCTGCGGTAGGTGACTCTTTATGGCCGCTACAAGTGGTGGAGATAGCAGTAAAGGCTCTTCTACCGCTGTACAAAAGAGGCTGTTAAATCAGCTTGTATTTCCCCCACATCACATAAGTCAGTTATGCGTAGAAGGTGCACAACCCAAAAATAGGCATGTACACTACCAACTAATTTTTTGTAAAGAAATGTTACGGTTGGTATCCGCAGAAAAAGTTACATGATCCAAAGCCTCATTTATGTATCAGCAGAAAAGCCTTAACAGCTACCACCACCGCCTGCTGTGGGCAATAATGGAGCTCTCTACTGCAGGACTAGAACCCATGATCTGGGTCATGAAGAGAAAGCAACGTACGCCGGGGGCTAAGACTCACATCCATGCCATTGTATAGCCTAAAGTTAGCTGCTTCAAGTTATACTGCTAATCACCGGTTAACCTGAAGTGCTTCCTAGACTGATGCACTAACAAACCAGAGGCTAACTGGTTAGATCCATTCCGTCAAAAGAAACATAAAATCTTGGATTAATTAACATGCATAGTCATCTAAACATACACTAAAAAGAAGATTGTTGTACAACTCAATAAGCAAATGATGGCTCTTTCTAGCCAAATAAACGTACGTGTCGGGAAATTCTCGTTGTCACATAGCCGACATATTTTCTTTCAGTCGGAGTCTATTTGCTTAGATGGCTCATGCTCATCACAACAAGAAATTCTGTTCGGTGGGCGATAAACCAATTAATCAAGCTTCAGCTACAGTGGTTCTATTGCTTAAATTAGAAATCAAATGTTTGAATAGCATGCATGCATTCCACAAGAAAGAGTTCAAATTTAATACACTGACTGATATGCATAGTATCAGTTGTCTGTAAGTTGTTGTTATCTTTCAAGAATACATCACAAATGATGATTTATGGTGTTTATGATTTGGCACTCCAGGTTCCGTAGATTTTATTTATCAAAACCGGATGCACTTTAAAATTGCGAATTATGCAAGATGATATTGGCTTTCCTTAGGTTTACTTGTTAGAGTCACTTAATGACATGCATGTTGTGTTTTAATTTTACAAAACTTAGCCATTTTTGGTTGCTTCATTCGTTTAAATCAATCAACAGATATTTGTGATTTACAATTACAATTGAGTGTAAGGATTCGCTGCATATATTCGGCTAAATCTGTGGGAGGTTTTCAAAAAAAGAGTCGAAAAGTGACAGTCTAGATTGTGTTTGGCAATCACATCGGCAAGAGGGAGAGCATAAATGGTGAAACGAACGAGACCAGAGCACACAAAAAGGTGGATGGGGAGAAGCAGGAGGAGCTTGGAGCTAGAGTCGAGATATTTCTGAATTTGCAGAGAAAGAAAATTTGACCAAAAGTAACGAAATACTATTTTGCACGAGTTGAGGTGGGTTTGGTACTAAGGCCACGTGCTTAGTATTTTTCTGTAAATACAAGGGATATAATGAGGAGGTATGACTTTGACGGTTCGAAAGTTCACCATGTAAGGTCATTTTAAAGTTCACTGCTGCTATCGCGAACGTAATTGCTGCATACCCAACCTGCTGAAATGTGTGCATATAGATAGCGTTCCTGTTACAATCAACAAACCAACAATCACTACTTTCGAATTCAAAAATTTATAGCAGCATCAGCCTGTCATGCAGCCACAAGTCTCGTTTTCTCACAGCTAGCTGGTTTCAGTTAGTTTTTGTTGTAGAGGCAATGTGTGAAGGATTTCAAAAAACGGTTGGACTGTACACAGTTCTGTTCTTATTTGCCTTCCCTAAACTCACATGCTTACCTCATTCCTTTAACACACGGCCTGCAATAGACACGATCTCTTAATTTACACTTAATCAATTAACTCAGAAGAATTCCTGCGAGGATATTTTGTGGTACAAAAAAATCATCTATGAGAGGAAATCAGCTTAGAATGAAACCATTATTTGAAGTTAATTTCGTAGAGAAAATGCAGCTTCATGAACACTATTTATATATATTAATCGCGACTGAAGAGCAAGAACCTAGTTTAGGGAAATCACAAGGGCTTGAGAAGGAGGAGCTAGAAAACGGCTGCATGAACTGTCGAGGTTTAGACTTTTCTTCGTCGAACACTCTGCTCACTAGCTCGTAGCTGTGTTTACGTTGCTACGTAATACCAACGGTCAAGTGTATAGTGGGACTAAGATCCCTTACTGCCGTCTAGCACCTCATCAGCTCTCAACTCCTTTGCTGCTTTTGTTGCTGGCAATCGCACTTGGATGGAAAAAAGAAGTTCTTACTTAGAGCGAAGAAGAAATTGTTACAGGCAAACCTGTTATTAAATGAACATTGGAAAATTTATACCCGCCTCTAAATGGGCTTGGCCAGCACATCCTTTGTTCTAGCTGTACAAAATCTGGGCGCCCCGTTTTGAAGTGGCTTCTCAGTGGACGACCGCATAATTCGATCGTGCTTCCTTTGCTGCAAACGTAAAGTGACTAGATTGAGTTCTCTGAGGGCGCTATATCAAAAGTATTGCTTTTGTTATCATCTCCACAGCAATGTTTGCCTTTTTTGCACTGCATAAACGTGAGCCGGCTTAAACAGGGATATCGTGCGCTATAAAAAAACTCTCCTGCATAACACCCACACAGTCTTTGTGGGTTTGTGAAGTTACTGACAGAGATAAATTACATTAAATAGAGCGCATGTGCACCTGGCCAGGAAGGCGAAAGTCCCAGAGGAACCGCTTGCTTCTCAGTTATGGATTCAAGTGAACGGTTGGATTATCTCAAATTTTCTTAGAAAATATAAGCATGACATCCTGTATGTATTTAGCGATCTTCTTTAGCTATCATATCATCGTACGGCGTTTTACGACTTAAGTAACAATATTAAAGGGTTGCATTTTCCAGAAACCTGTAGATCGGCATTAAAAAGCTATTTTCTAGAACGCAGTTTTTAAATTGAAGATAGCGAGACCTATTTGAATGAAGTTTCGGGAGCACTGCCATCAAGTATTCCTTGAGCGATTAGATACACCCTATTCGTGGAACGTTGGTGTGCATTAAGCTGCAGTTGTAACTAAAGCAGTAATTTTCAAAATATCAACCAGCCTAAGGCTCAATGCGGTGGAAAAAGCGCTGACAGAAGTTAATTTTAAATAGGCCGATCCAGTAGCCTCGAAGAGATTACCGCGCATGTGCAACGATCTTCGATTATGTCCGACGTGCATTTTCGTGGACTTACACACTAACGAGACCCGATGTCTGCTCTTTTAGGGTAGGAACTCAAAAAATCTCTTTCAATATTTAGATCCGCTATAGTAGCTTTCAGAGAGCTTACTCAAAAACTGATCCAGCGTTCGTACCACAAACTGCACTCACCATCCTTTTCCAAACTTGGCAAAGACCACAAAACATCAGGGAACTAAGAGATGTATGTCAGTAAAAGTAGTTTAAAGTACATTTTCTGAAAGGTGTATCTGTCAAGTGATTAGATAAAATAGCACAATTTATCCGAAAGTAAAGTTACGAATAGATACCTGCAGTTTAGTTATGATTGGCTAAGAATTCTCATCTCTGCTTCCTAGAGTCAGCATGCTTGAAGGAATTGTCGTTATACAAGAGATGTGTCTCATTTTCGTCCTGTATGAATCTGTCAGCATTTCTTATTTTAGAGAGGGTCAATTTTTTTTATTCGACGGATAAAGAGACAATTTGGTCTAACTTTACAGGTTTACAGAAAAGATATTGCGAATCGTTTTAATCGACAAACAGCTCGTCATGAGTAGCACACTTGTAAGTTATTAATCTAAAATTACATTTTCCTGATAGAAAAAAAACGATTGTTTTGATTGTTGCAGTTGGTCTTATAAGTATTATTTTATAGATGGTGATGATCACTCCTGAATTTATATGCAGAAAAGTTGAGTGAGCTTCTCTTTACGCGGCTTACCCGCAGTCATTTTCCAAATACTGATACGCAAGCAAAGGAGTGCTCGTTCACGTCATGCCAATAGGCTAATTAGGCAATGAGGAACGAACGCCGTCGCAGATCATTTCACTGCCGCTTTCTTAGTGAAGGCCTGTGCATGCTCAGCTAGTCAAAAGATCCCGAATTTGGTTTCCACGGAGTTCGTCATCCATGAAATATAACCAGCATGCGGGCTTTTGCAAGCGCCGTAAGCCGATGGTTGAATGAGCTTTGGACTCGTTGCTTTCAATTTGCACAAGCTTCCGCGAAATTGGTGCTCTGAAATTTGCGGTGGCAAACCTTGGCGACGCTTGTTCTCAGCCAGCTTGCTCAGCCCAAGCTCACCCCTGCAGTTTCTTCAAGGTATGCCCACCTTTTGAAACTAATACTTTCAAGTGGCTATATGTTGCCACGTTGTTTTGCCGCCATGTTGTTCCACCCCAGCAGGACTCGCCTGCTCAACCCTCTCAATGATCGCATTGTCAGCTTGAGCACGTTACGTTGATGAGAAGAACTAAGGGAACTTTGCGGCGGAGACGTATATACGTACGTACTCGTGCGATCGCGTGCAAAGACGAACCCGCACACGATGACGAGAGGAGTCCACAACCACCGTTTGTCGCGACAGCCGCCACTTCGAGGCACCAATACGAGAATATCTTTCGGCGATGTACATTGGACCCACTTGCTGTCGGTGCATGCTCTTTAAACCCGACCTCTACACCGAACTAACCGCCAAAGTGTCACAGACACTTTCCAGAGTGGCAATTGTCGCGTTGTGCTGGCTTCTAACTCAAGCAAACGGGACCAGCGGGGCCGAGACGTTAGAAGAGGATGCGATGGCATTTAGTAGGTGGCGCGTGAGGAGGCGATCGCCTGCTATCGCGTTGGAGTAATTCCCCCACAAAAGCTGGGAGCTTCCAGCAGCAAAACAGCGTAGCCAGTCGATGGCGATCGCTCTCAGAGGCCCACAGTAAGACTACACGAGCCAGCGGCGACATTGCTTCTAAACGAGGCCCCGAAAGCGAGGCTCAGCTTCAAGACGAGGTGCTGTCAGGCGCATGCTGCAGTACGTTTAATTTGAACTTCCACGAGCTGCTGGCAGTCAAGCGCGCCAAGAAACAACTCCGGCCGGGCCGGCTGCACCTGTCTCACCCGTTGGCCCAGCTGGTCCCGGTTGGCCAGCGTTTCCCGGAGCTCCGATCGGGCCTGGTTCTCCGGGCTTGCCGGCGTCGCCGGGCGGCCCCGCCGGGCCCAGGCGACCTGCAGCGCCGGCCGCTCCAGCTGTGCCGCTGGCTCCCAGACCTCCTGTCGGCCCAGTAGGGCCCTGAGCGCCCGCTGCACCCGGTTTTCCAGTGGCACCGGGTAATCCCGTGGGGCCAGCCGGGCCGGCCGGGCCAAGCGGGCCGCCAGCTCCTGGCGCGCCGCTTGGTCCAGTTGGACCTTTGTCGCCGGCGAGTCCGGGGGCGCCCGCTGGTCCAGGCCGACCGACCGCTCCTTGCGGACCCGCCGCCCCGTCTCGTCCGGGCTGTCCGGGGCCGCCATCAGCGCCGGGTGCACCCGCCGTTCCGGCTGGGCCCTGCAAGCCCTGGCCGCCGGCGTTTCCTTGCGAGCCCGCGGCCCCCGGCGAACCCGCTGGTCCTGCAACACCCGGCGGCCCGGCCGGACCGCCACTGCCCCTGCCGCCCTTGTTGCCTTTGAGTCCAGTGGCGCCCGGCGCACCGAGCTTTCCTGCTGGTCCGTCGGGGCCCGCTATGCCGTTCTGGCCGGTGGGCCCTTGGTTGCCAGGGAAGCCGACAGGACCTGTGAATCCTGTCGGTCCAGTGGGTCCTTCGTATCCGATGCCGCGAGGTCCCGTAAAACCCGTTGTGCCAGTTGGCCCAGATGGTCCTACTCCACCTGGCTGGCCGACTAATCCTGCAATAGGGAAAAACCTCTTTGTATTCGTACCAGTCGCCACGAAGCTGTGTGGCTCTTTCAAAAATCTCCGTTTCTTTTCCTTCTCACTCTCTCTCGCTCTGTCTCTGTGTCTGTCTGTGTCTGTCTGTGCCTGTCTGTGCCTGTCTGTGCCTGTCTGTGCCTGTCTGTGCCTGTCTGTGCCTGTCTGTGCCTGTCTGTGCCTGTCTGTGCCTGTCTGTGCCTGTCTGTGCCTGTCTGTGTCTGTCTGTGTCTGTCTGTGTCTGTCTGTGTCTGTCTGTGTCTGTCTGTGTCTGTCTGTGTCTGTCTGTGTCTGTCTGTGTCTGTCTCTCTCTGTCTCTCTCTGTCTCTCTCTGTCTCTCTCTGTCTCTCTCTGTCTCTCTCTGTCTCTCTCTGTCTCTCTCTGTCTCTCTCTGTCTCTCTCTGTCTCTCTCTCTGTCTCTCTCTGTCTCTCTCTGTCTCTGTCTCTGTCTCTCTCTGTCTCTCTCTGTCTCTCTCTGTCTCTCTCTGTCTCTCTCTGTCTCTCTCTGTCTCTCTCTCTCTCTCTCTCTCTCTCTCTCTCTGTCTCTCTCTGTCTCTCTCTGTCTCTCTCTGTCTCTGTCTCTCTCTGTCTCTCTCTGTCTCTCTCTGTCTCTCCTCTGTCTCTCCTCTGTCTCTCCTCTGTCTCTTCTCTGTCTCTTCTCTGTCTCTCTCTGTCTCTCTCTGTCTCTCTCTGTCTCTCTCTGTCTCTCTCTGTCTCTCTCTGTCTCTCTCTCTGTCTCTCTCTGTCTCTCTCAGTCACTCTCTTTCTGTGCCTCTCTGTCTTTCTCTGTCTCTCTCAGTCTCTCTCTCTCTTTCTGTGCCTCTCTGTCTTTCTCTGTCTCTCTCAGTCTCTCTCTCTTTCTGTGCCTCTCTGTCTTTCTCTGTCTCTCCCAGTCTCTCTCTTTCTGTGCCTCTCTGTCTTTCTCTGTCTCTCTATCTCTCTCTGTGGTTTGGTTCGCACATTAGAAAGCCAGCCGATGAACAATGCCAACAATTTATTCTACTACTCACAGAGCGGAGGGAGCACGACTTCACTCGCACCTCTCTCCCACTCTAGTCCCCTCTCCTCGACTCCGGCTGTGCCTTGGCCGACCCCGGTGGTGAATCCACCATCTGGTCACCAGTGGGTTATCAGCCTGAGTCAACGCATCGTTAGAAGTGGACCACTGCTGTGCACAGGCCCCTCTTGAGGATGTTCCCACCAGCTGTTGAGGAAAGGAGTGGTAACAGCTCGCATGCGATCGAACTACTCTCTCCTCTCTCCCTCCCTCTCTCTTTCTCTCTGTCTCACTCTCACCCTTTCCTATCTCTCTCGCAGCTCAATTGGGGCAAACTCCCCCTCTCTGTATGTCTGTCTGTCTGTACGTCGGTCGGTCGGTTGGTCGGTCGGTCGGTCTCTCTCTCTCTCTCTTTCTCTCTCTCTCTCTCTCTCTCTCTCTCTATCTCTATCTCAATCTCAATCTCTCTGTACGTCTCTCTTGCCCCCTCTCTCTCTCTCTCTCTCTCTCTCTCTGTCTCTCTGTCTCTCTCTCTCTCTGTCTCTCTCTCTCTCTCTCTCTCTCTCTCTCTCTCTCTCTCTCTCTCTCTCTCTCTCTCTCTCTCTCTCTCTCTCTCTCTCTCTCTGGTAGCTCAATTGAAGCAAAGTCTCTCTGGCTGGGAACCGTTGTTTTTTTTTTTAGCTCTGTACAGCCGAGGCTGCTGCGAACTAGCAAGTCGGCTGCTGCGAACTAGCTTGCATCTGATCCGTCGCGTGTAGCCAGCGACAGCAGTCTTTGCCTTCCCCTCATTCGCACACACGCTCGGCTCTATCAGCTGCGACGGGCAAACGCGAGCTTGAGGCTCTTGCGTAATCGCACTAGCTCCAATCGAAGGAAACCTCGAGGGTTGCCTCATGGATTAGAATCTGTACCAGCCGATTCGCCCCCCCCCCGAAATTCGCCGAACCGAAGGCTTTAGATGACAATAGAAACCGTTACCTGTCTTTCCTGGCGCTCCGGCGTTTCCAGTTTCTCCCCGCAGACCTTTGGGACCAGGAGGTCCTGGTGGACCTTGTGGCCCAGCGTCTCCAGTCGCACCGGCAAATCCGATCGCTCCGACCGGTCCTGGATATCCCTGTGGTCCGGTGTCTCCTTTTGGTCCCTGCCATCCATGGGGCCCCGGTGGACCCGGCGGACCACGCGGTCCGACGACCAAAGTCGTGCCGAACGTGCGCTTCGAGATCAGCTTCGCTCCTACAACCGAAGGCAAGAGAGAGAGCGAGCGAGAGAGAGAGAGAGAGAGAGAGAGAGAGAGAGAGAGAGAGAGAGAGAGAGAGAGAGAGAGAGAGAGAAAGCGGCCATAGTTAGGTCATCGTTAGGTCAGGCGCCGACGGAGCAGCAGCACGGCAGCAGGCAACGAGCAATGCTTGCGACGGCGACGAACTACGGTCGTCGCTTTAAGAAGAGCTCGATCGCGCTCAGCCGGCTGAGCGATGCGAGTGCGTCCTTAGAATGCCGGAGGTGAGTCCATGGTTGAACTTCACGGAACTTTCACAGGAAGCCGTCTCGCCGGCTGAATAGAGCGTGCATGCGGCAGGCAGCGGCGGTAGCGGCTGAGGCAGCTGGATTGGCGCTCGCAGCAGCGTCGAAGCAGCGAAGCTTACCAAAAGTCTTTTTCAGCGACTTCAAGTCGTCGCGCAGGCGGTCGTTCTCGCTCCTCAGGTTGACGGCCTCGAGCGTGAGCAGCGACACGAACACGGCCACGAGCAGGACGCCGAAGGCCAGCACGTACAGCAAGCTCATTGCTGCCTGCGATTGGGCCCCGCGCCGAGCAGGCGCCATCGCCTGGCGTCTCTCAGCCTCGGCGTACTTCACGTCCATGACGCTCCTGTACCGCCGCTGGCAGCTACGAGCTGCACGAGTCGGAGCGCCGGCGTATATAAGCGCTGGCCGCTTCGTAGGTGGCTGCCTTGGCGACGACCGGATTGCCGTCGCTTTGACGCTGCTGCTGGGCTGGATTAGCTGGAGCTTAGCGAGCCCGCATCTGCAGACGAGCGCCAGCTGAATGCTCAACCCGCCAGCAACTAAGCTTCATTGGCGTCAGCTCGGTTTAGCGGCCGTTCGCAGCAGCAGTCCAAAAGGGCCTCTTTTAGTCCATGCATTTGCGGGTGAAAGTCTGAATTAAATTCCATGGAGAGCTGAGATCTCCGCGGAGCGTGGCATCGCAGTTTTGGCAAGCTCGTTGCTTCGACCTGAATGACGTAGTACTCATGCCTACTCGACTGCCTCCGGAGCGCGTCTCGCTCAGTAGCAGTAGCGGAGAGTGGTCGGATTGGTTTCCGCATTTAGTGGCCTCAGTCTGATAAGAAGAGCAAATGCAGTAAAGTTTAATTAGTATTTCCGTAATTCAGCCTGAAGCGCTGTACGCACGCACGTCTGATAATAATAATAATAATAATAATAATAATAATATTGCACTTGATAAAGCACCCTCAGAGAACTTAATCTCTTTCTAGGCGCTTTACATTTGCTGCAAAGTGATACGCAATAGAATAGTAAGTAAAATCATGCTTGAAAAACAAACAAAATGAATAACATGGTTAGGGGTTACATGCACTGGGTCAGCATGCAAATGTGGTTAGTGGCAGCATGAACAGTGTCAGCACGCATAAGCACATCGAGGACGAATCACAAGGACCCACTAAATGCTGTCCTAAATAGGTATGTTTTTAAGTTTCTTTTAAATGTGGTCAGGTCAGGGGATGTTCTGATGCAGGTCGGGAGGGAGTTCCAGGCTGTGGGAGCATACGAGCTAAATGCACGGTCTCCAAAGGATTTAAGGTTTGTACGAGGTATTTCTAGACTGTTGGATTCCGAAAAGCGAGTGGTACGATGCTTTGCCTGATGGGGTAGTATCTCTGAAAGATAGGCTGGAGCCATAGAATGAAGAGACCTAAAAGTGAGCGACAAAACCTTGAAGTCAATCCGTTGCTTGACTGGTAACCAGTGCAGGTCGGCGAGAAGTGGAGTAATGTGGCAACTGCGACGCTCACGACAGACAAGCCTAGCTGCAGAGTTTTGCACCAGCTGCAATCGCCTGATCGCACATGCTGGTAGGCCAGTAAGCAGTGAGTTGCAGAAGTCGAGACGAGATGTCACGAATGCATGGACCAACTTGGACGTGGTATCCTTATCTAAACAAGCCCTAATTTTAGCAATGTTATGAAGCTGAAAATAGGCTGATTTGACTGTGGAGCTGATGTGGTCGTCTAACGAGAGGTCGCTTTGGAATATGACACCTAGATTTCGAGCTGATTCAACTGGAGATATGCTGGCAGAGCCAATTTTGAAAGTCAGCCTTTCCAATTTCTGAATAACACTAGGTTTGCCCATAACTAGTAAGTTAGTTTTATCATCGTTTAGTTTTAGAAAATTTGCTGCCATCCATGATCGGATGTCATCAATGCATGCAGCAAGTGAGTTGAGAGAATTTGAGGTGCTCGAAGGCTGGGAGGGATCAAAGCAAAGGTACAACTGAGTGTCATCCGCATAGAAGTGAAAGCCTAGATTGTGCTTGGCAATCACATCAGCGAGAGGGAGAGTATAAACGGTGAAAAGGACCGGACCTAGCACAGAGCCCTGAGGTACTCCATATTTTAGAGGTACTTCAGATGATCTTTGTCCATTCACGTCAACACTCTGGAGTCTCCCACTGAGATAGGACCTGATGCCACTTATAGCCAACTTCTGTGTGTCAAAGTCAGAAAGACTACTGCGAGTTAACCCTCTGCGGTTCATTCGGTGCTAGTAATAGCCAGGGTTCATAAGTCATCCAGAAGCTGAGATTATTTTTGTTTGCTTGAGCGCACTTGTTTATTTGTTTGCAGCCAAAGAGCGATGCTCGTTCGTTTTTTTGCTCGCCTATTCAAGTCTGTTTGCGTGCATGTTGCTTTTACATTTTTTGTTGCTTCTCTTGCAGCGAATATTAAAGCATCTGGACAGGGAGCTGGTTTTTACATGACGCTATTAAAATAGAACATTTTTATTATTGTTATTATGACTGTTGTTATTGTAAATTTCGAATTGCTGCTGCAGAAATCAAACCTCAGAAAAAAGAGTTAGCAAGTGTGCAAAGGCACACAAAAGCATCAAATTCATTCTCGAGCTCCGAAGAACTTGCAGAGCCTCAAAGTAACACACTCGTGGCCGCTGGCTCGTGAGCCCCCTAGATGCAAACGTAACGTGTGCTGCATCGTGCGCAAACAACTACAATACCGAACACAAAAGAAGACAAGCTCTCTGGGGCTGAGGGAAAGGTGAGCGAAACATGTGCATCTTCAGCCGAGATTTAAATGAGGCAAATTTAGTGAAGGTGAGAGCCAAAGCCAGAAGTGAGTTCCTGACTATTGGTGACTACAAACAGGAAGCTTGATCACTAGGACATTTCAATGAAGAGCGAGGAACTGTATAGACGGCCAGAGCGGTTCTTTTAAATGCATTCTGCTCAATGTAATCTCTATGACTCACCTGACTAAATATGGGCTCACTTGTGCTAAGATAAGCCCGAGGAATTTCAAAAAACCCAACAATGCAACAAAATAGGGAAATTATTGGTCGTGAGCGCAAGATACAGTCTGTCTGTTTCGGTACTTTTATTGGAAGTACTCGAGTCAGGCAACTTTGAAATGACATCCATTAGTGAGAGTGCATGAAATCGTAATGACATATCCAATCATTAAAAGCCAATTATATTAAGCAACATCCTCTGCAAAATATTTCCAGGTTGGGTTTACTGCACGGGCAAAACTTTAATACGTAGTAATTGCACGACGGTTAATCCTAGCGATAATCTCATGCAATCTCCGGCAGTAATCCTAAAGGTAATCTTTAGAGATCTCCAGCAGTAATCCTAGCGGTAATCTCCAGCAATCTCCGGCAGTAATCCTAAAAGTAATCTCCAGCAGTCTGGCAATGCCGGATAAAATATTCAAGGTGCACCTGGCGTTAACATCGATCTGCCGGGCTTAGGGCGGCATGAAACCGGTAACGCCAAGCTTTAATTTCCGTCTCACAAGAGCTGCATAAAAAGTTTTAGCCTGCATACAAGTGCTGTAATAGGATATTTTCGTAGCAGTAAATTGATTGCCCGCCGACTAAATCTCTCTAGATTGTAAAGTAATTATGCTTAGTTAACTCATTTCGGATACGGTGTAACCTCGTGCTCTTGCCTTCTACACCCTGCTAGCAGCACGTTTTGTTTAACCTAGACGACGGCGCCTTCAGGAAAGGAATAATGCTGTTCGAGACCTATAGACGACTCAGGGTTTTGATAACGGTCAGAAATGCTTGATCATTTTAACGCTGTCAGAGTGATGACTATGCCTCATTATTCGTGCACCCTGACTAGTTTGGAACAGAAAACCATCGTCACCAGGATAGCGAATACACGCCACAATCTTATTCTGTATCCTGAAAAAAATAATGCTTTCCTTATCAAGGCATAGGAATAGAGAGAAGTAAATCAAAGCTGTGTAAAAGCTTTTTATTTATGTGGATGCTGAGTCAACATCATTCAGATGAACTTTAACTGTCACTTAAAAGGTTTCGAAGTAATGTATCGCCACTAATCCAAATTAATAATAACTGTAATCATTTGATTAGGCCGTTTGTATGGAACACCCAGGGAACTTACTCTCTGTCTAGGCACTTAACCACTCATCAAAAATGAATCAAAGCAAATGGGGCTAGTGACATGCACGGTATCAAGGCTGCAAATGAAATCAAATTTCGTGCTCTAGCGAAACGCTAAAGCAAAAAGGACGGCGTCATGGGCGCTAGATATTAAGACCTCGAGAAAGAAACATACAGTGAATTATGCACACGTACGCATGCCAGGCACGCCGGAATAAACATAAAGCAGCTATCCATGGAATGAAGCAAAAGGCTGACCGGAACAGATGTGTCTTTAGCTAAGACTTAATAATAATAAGAATAACACACTCGATAAAGCGCCCTCAGAGAACTCAATCTCCTTCTTGGAGCCTTACATTTTCTGAAAAGGAAACACCATCGAATGGTTAGTGGTAGCACGCTCAATAAACAATAGGAAAAAACATGGTTAGGGGTGACGCACACAGGGTCAGCATGGAAGTGTGGTCAGAAGCAGCATGCACAGTATCAGCACGCGTAAACACACAAAGGTTGAATCACCGGGACCCACTAAACGCTATAATAAATAAATACGTTTTTATTTTTCTTCCAAAATGCAGTTAAGTCAGGGGATGTCGTGAGCAAGCAGGGAGTGAGTTCCAGGTTTTGGGTGCATCCGAACTAAAGGCACGGTCTCCAAAGGATTTGAGGTTTGTATGAGGCATAGTCAAACATTGAGATTCCGAAAAAGCGGACGTTACGATGCTTGGCCTGTTGTTGGGACAGTAGATCTATAGCTCAAAGCTAGTGAGCGAAATAGTCTTGAAGTTGATGCGTCGCTTGACTGGTAGTTCTGGTCGGCGATAAGTGGTGTGATGTGGCAACTGCGACTTTCACGACAGACAAGCCTTACTGCATAGTCTTGCACTAGCTGTAAGCACCTGAGGGCACACGCTGGTAAGCCGACAAACAGTGAGTTGCAGAAGTCAAGACAGCATGCCACACATGGATGGACCGACTTAGATGTGGTATTAGTGTCAAAATAAGCGAGAGTTTCGGCAACGTTATGTAGCTGAAAGTAGGCAGACGTGACTGGAGCTGATGTGGTCGTCTTATTAAAGGTCACTTTGGAACATGACACCAAGATTTTGTGCTTATTCAACAAGAGATATGCTGGCAGGGCCGATTTTGAGCGCTAGCCTTTCCAATTTCTGAATCGCACCAGGTTTGCCTATAACCAATACATTGGTTTTATTATTATTCGATGTAATAAAATTGCTGTCATTTACCTGCTGATGCCATCAATACATGCAGCAAGGGAGTTAAGAGAATTTGACTTGCTGGAGGGCTGGGAGGGATTAAAGCCAGGGTACAACTGAGTGTCATCCGCATAGAAGTGAAAGCCTAGATTGTGCTCGTCAATCACATCGGCATGAGGAAGAGTATACACCATGAATGGAGCTGAACTAGCACGGAGCCCTAAGGTACTCCATATTTCACAGGTTTCTGAGATGATCATTGTTAATTCACATTAATACTCCGGAGTTTCCCACTGAGATATATTCACTAGTAGTGAAAATCTTCACTGGTTGTAGCCTGTAGATAATACATAAGAGATTATATTTTTTGTTAGATGACATTCAATTATGCATTCTAGGAAAGGTGCAACTTTTTTCGCCCTCAAAGATGCAACATTTCCTCAAAAACCAAGGATTGAACGTGGATTAAGAGAATGTTTAAGCTGCGAATGCTAAAAGTTAAAAATTAAACGTGCAGAGTAGCTTGAGTGGCAATTCGTGAAGTAATTTATCATGACTCATTTCCACCAGTATACGTACTGTATAATAATAGTACAGGTACGTTAGACAAAGTACTTACCATGCCAGTGAGTCAGTTAACTCAAGCAAAGTCATGACCAAATACGAGCACAAATTTATCGGGCATAACCAATAAAATTCACGAAACGGATGTTACTAAATTTCTATCTTCATGTATTCCCACTTGGTCAAATGCCGTATTTTTACTTGCATAAGTCACACTTTTTTCCAATTTACAAAAAAAAATCTGCGACTAATATTCTGAAAGTCTTATAATGTCAAAATTAAAACTGCTCCTCTAACTAGTTCATATGGAATTAAATAGTTTAAACACTTTACTTTATCTGACGATAAAACAAGATAAATTAGATTCCGGTTGACATGCTTTACGATTGCGTGTATAATTGTAAGTATAAATGTGCATACTGAACTAAGAGAATTATAGCAATCTCTAAGAAGTTTTAAACAAGCTTTAAAGAACATCTCTTGATCATTCAGGGCCCATGTTTTTTTACTCATGGCATGTCCATGCTTAGAACGCATTGAATCACGGTGCGAGAGTTGCTGGGCGGTAGATGCGTGTATATGCCAACAAGCTTAAGCTACATCGTGTATAGCCATTGCATTAACTATCGGCTAGTTACTTTATGCAGCCCATAGAATCCAACAGTACCAGTTCACAGTGAATGCTCGCCTTGCCCGAGGCCAGCACACCTGCCAAAGCCACAGTCGTGTTACCTGGCAGGTCTTCGAGTCCACCTTTTTGGACCAAATATTAAGCCTAATTCTACGTTTTTAACTGTACGGCTGGAATCCATCATTGGCCGTATGCCCGCCGCTTTGCACAACAATACTTGACTGCTGACTAGATCAGCCGTTTTGCTACCTGGACGGTAGGAAATGGGATAAACTGCAGCTGCTTAAGTTCCCCGAAATCCTTCCTTTGCAGGAAGCTGACTGCAGTTCCATGAGCTATTTCAAACAGAGATGCAGCACGTCAGGTAGAAATTGTAGGATGGGTTGTCACAATTACCAATATTACACAAACCTATAATTGCACTGACCTCCACACCACGGACGTACCAGCTCAATATGCAGAGCTTTATCATACGACGACGTCACGTGGTCAATTATCTAGGCCCAATGCACATTTAGTCTCATGGTAAAGCTCGTCTTTAGCGATTCAATCATTAATTAGCTCTGTCAAATTGAGGAGGTGGGCACTCAGCTGATCCAGCCGAGCGATAATCCGTAAGAATTGTTAGAGGCGTGAGAACAAGTTTAGGGTGTGCATAACGTATCTAAGTCACCATGACAGGATTAAAAGGGCGTCTAACCGATCCTGCCAAGGTTTAGTCTAAGCTGCCAGTAGCTTCTTGCCTTCTTGCCGCGGTCAGCTTTCTAGATCGGCAACGACTCCATACCCAGCCTTTGTCAGTACGTAGCTATTGTCGCAGCTCACCTTTAACGACTCACTCATTGATTAGCTCTCAGTCTGTCGGAGCAAGTGGGCGTCAACCAAGTTCAGCCTAGCGATAATCTTTAGCAGTAGTCTTGACATGCCGATGAAAATGCTGAGGGCTTGACAAGCAATAATAACGAACCCTGGGATGGATTATGAGAGCCTTTAATCGGTACTGCCGAGGTTTATTCTCATCTGCCGGGCGCTTTTTTTTGAAGCCGCTGTCAGCTTTATAGGTTGGCAACAACTCAGTCCGTAGCCTAGGTGAGTGGTTACAAGTAACATAATCCTATATCATGTGCATGGAGATTCTGCTTGGCCAAATCTTGTAGCCGCACCTTGTGCACCGGTATGCTTTCGCACCAAGTATCATACTGGCAGCACGTTGATGTGTAATCAAGATGGCGGCGTCTTCAGAAAACATTAAGTTTTTTATTTACGCATTAAAGGTTATGCTTTTAATAAGCAGTCGGAAATGCGCATTACGTTAACTAAAAAGCATATGTGGTAGAGTGGGACGGTTGCACCGGCAGTGAACCCTGACTAATCGAGGACTGCAGTGCAACTCTCCGAAATTTCACGTGCACATGCTGGTCATAACTTACGTTAGGTCTTGCTACATTAAAGTAATGTTACTATTGTTCGCACACATAGCCATAGAGCATCAATTCGTATGGGCTTGAACATTTACTTTGATAGGATTTTGAAGGAAATATAGTGACAATCGTTACGACGTGCTTATACTTAGCTTCCAATGTAATTCATTTAAATGTAATTCATTTTTATAGCGCCCAGGAGAAACTAATCTCTATTCAGGCGCTTCACATATGCCTCGGGGCTGGAGCTGGCTACCTCAGCCAGACCTTGGTCGGGGTAGGCACCTTAACCGGTGGACCAAACCCGCTCGGCGCTTTCAAAACTCCATAACTGATGTCAGCAATAATCCAAATTACTAATGGTGACGATAAAGAACTATACTGGTCAGAATGCCTAAAAGATCCATTAAATTGTTCAGCTAATATCCAAACGGCCGGCTTTCAAGAATTGGTCTCCCAAAATTACTCGTAACTGTATGAAAACATCGGCTCTACAGTAAAGTCAGCCCTAATATTGCCAAAATTAGGGATGACTTTTAAGATAAAGACTCCGCAGCACAACTGGTTGGTGCATTTTTAACACAGCGAATAGACTAACGTCGCCTAAAACATTTAATTTGTCGTGTTCGTACAATAGCACGATTTCTTTTGGTGATAAACTCGGCATCTCGTCATGACACCACTCCTCACTGGACTGCACTGGCCGCCTATCAAGCAGAGCATCGACTTTAAGATCAGGTCACTCACCCCGAAGTCCCTCACATTCTTTTGCTTGGGCCTACATGTCTGTAGTATTCTCACTTCTGACATTCAGCTGCACCAGCCGCTCCTTGATCTCTCGTCGATTACTTGACTGCAAATCCCACGGAGACCATGCCTTTAGGTACTGCGTATGCCCCAAAAGCTTGGAGCTCACTAGCGACTCATTTCTCACGCTATCTCCTTATTTAGCGAAAGTCAAGTCTAGCTGAAACCCTTCTGTATACGCACAGCCTTTGCTAGGGCTAAGCGAAATGTCCTTCACTCGTTTAGCGATATATAACACTATCCAGGTCGAGACAAACGGCAACAGAGAAATACTTTGGTATGGGGCCTCAGTGCATCCGTCTTTTATCGTGTATGCTTTGCCTAAATCAGCACGATTGAGCTAGTACTTCTAACCAGAAATGGCACTAATAAATCAGCCTAGAGTCTTTCACGGGTTTCTGTGTGCTTGTCTTAGCATGATACACGAGTGCTTTTGCTAGATTGACAAGAATGATACTTACCTTTCAATTGACTATTGGTAATTGCTTCTCTTGCAGCAAATTACAAAGTACCTAAAGAGAGGTTGCGTTCTCTCAAGACGCCATCGAAATAACTTTTATTCTCAGTAATATTAATCCACTGCAACCTCATAATTCTAGTATTGCCAGCAGTCACGTTAGCCATGAGTTCTGGAGGCTGAGTGAAGCCCGCAACGCTCCTACTATCTGTAGTACCACTTGTCTTCCTGAGCATGATGCACACCCGATCACTTGCATCAACATCGATGTAAAGATCCCCAGGCCGGCTTACAGGTGGCACCACCTGCCTATACCACCCACCACCCGTTCGACATCCTCCTCCAGGTTGTTCTTACACCACCAGGTCCTCGCTTTCTTTACTTCACTCTTGCAATAAATTGCAATTCATTGGTGATGAGGCTTCGGATTTATGCGCTTCAAAAGTCTGAAGCTCGTTTTCGGCTTCGTCACGACATGAGATGACTTTACGTCATGCATCGTTTAAGTCTTAGATAAAGAGGTATATGTCAAGCTCAGCTTTCCTTGCACTCTAGGAAATTTATCTTTTTGTTCTGTTTCGCTTTTTGTGCTCACCTGTGCATGCTTCAGTGCTCGTTACTAATTAGAGGTCCGAATAAGAAGTGGTGTTCTGTATCTCCTTGTCTACTTTAGGTACTTGTATCAGCTTTATACTTGTGTGGTTTTTCATGCTTGGTAACCACTTTTCCGTACATGTCATTAAGTCTTGGCTATTGTCTTCTTCTTGCCGGACATATAATTCGCTTGAATAGAAATTCAGTAATCTCGGGAAGATATATAATCGCTTTACTACTATCCATGTTATTGATGTCTAACTGTAGCTGAGTATTGTCATACCCCAGCCCTGCCCACTGATTACCAGAACCATCGATGTGTCTCTCAGATCAATCCGGAAGCTCAGATTAAGGCTTAAAGCTTAATATGTGCCACTCGAAAGCTGGTAAGACTAAATTATATCCAATCAAGTGAACTGGTTTCATTTCGCAGTAGCTAAACAGCCTCTATCGGCCAATAACCATTTTCGTCCACACCCCAGGGATGCTTGGAGGAAAAGTGGAACTTTTGCCCCCACCATTCAAGCGACGTAATATGATTTATTTGCATTGCACCCTAAGAGAACTTAATCTGTATCCAGGCGCTTTGCAGATGCATGAGGGCGCGAGCCCACGAACCTGGTCGTGCATGGTGAGCATCTTACCCATTTGTCAAACTAGAATGCAACTTTCGAATCACTCTTCCAATGTTGCAGTTAACCTAAGGGATTAATTTGATTTGCCCTTTTGAACGAGGTGATTGATTCTGATATACTTGTTCTAATACTATTTAAAAAAAAAATAATACGTCTGTATAGACCCCCAAAGAAATACACTCTTTTCTAAGCACTTTAAATATGCTGCAAAAAGCATGATCAAATAAATAGCGGTAGCTTGGACAATGTCATCAAACATGACATGGATAGAGGTGACCTGCACAGTGTCAACATGTAAAAGGTAATTACTGGTCGCATGCAAGGTGACAAAAGGAAAAGTCCAACAAAGTACAAATCCCAAGGATCCAGTAAATGCTGCGATACAAATGTGCATTTTAAGCTTCTTTTTTTAAATGCCTTCAAGTAAAGGGATGTGAAGTCAGTCGGGAGTGAGTTCCGGGATCAGGGAGTACACGAACTGAAGGCACGGTCTCCGAATTACTTGAAGCCCCTACGAGGAATTGCAAACATAATTGCATAAGAAAACCAGGGAATCCGATGCCAACTCCGACACTCACGAAAAACAAGCCGAGATGCAGAATTTTCCACCAGCTCTAAGCTCCTAATTGCACACGCCAATAGACCAGCAAGCAATGAGATTCAGAAGTCGATACCGGATGTCACCAATGCAAAAACCAATTTGAATGTAGTATCCTTGTCTGAGCAAGCCAGAGTTTTAGCGACATTAGATAGTTGAAAGTAAGTAGATTAGACTATGTAAATGTGATGTGGTCATCCAATTCAATGTCGCTTTCTAACAGGACCCTAGATTTTATGCAGATGGCAACAGAAAATAATGATGGCAGAGCCAACTTTGACCGTTAAGTTTCCCATTAAATGTTCCACGTGGTTTGACCCGAATTGGAAAGTCGAGGTACCGTAATTCAATTTGAGAAAGCTTGCTGCATTTATTGCGGATGTCAGCAATACATGCACCAAGGGAGTTGAGAGAATTTGATATGCTGGAGGGCTGGTTGGGATAATAGCCAAGGTACAAAATAGCATCATCTGCGTTCGATTTCATGACATTTCATTTCACCATCATATTTCGCTTGGCGATCAGAGGAAGAGTATAAACTACGAAAAGAAGGGGACCAGGCACAGAGCCCCCGATGTACCAAGCTGGAGCTTCAATTAATCCCAATCGCCAATAGCTGTGAGAACCCTCACAAGCTGTGGACCGAACCTGAAAATAAGCACCGTCTCCCCTGTAAGTGGTAAGTGAGTCTTTCGTGAAGAGCACTAAGAGAACTGCATCACTCTTCATGTCTTTTATGTCACTGCTAGAAAAGCTATAATCGATAATTAATCATCAGCAAAGTTCCATGCTTGGTGATGCCTGCAAGAGAACCCGAGTGCACGTCTTATTCAAGTATGCACAAGCTCAGTCAACGACACAAAAGTACAGAAGCTCTAACAGAGCAGCCATTTCTAAAGCTTTTTATAAGGCAGAGATTTGAGCTCCGGGTGAATACTTGGGCTATTTGCATGTTATACTCGGTAATATAAAATTAGGTAACGTAGTTTCGACTGTTCGAACTTTCTTTGATATGGTTCTTTCTAATGTTAACTGCTTCATTGGCTAGCATAAGTACTGGGTACCTAGCTCTTTAGAAATTGTGATGTATGCGGGTTCCTTTGCCACGATATGCACAGATCATCGGTTATTTAGCCCGAAGAAAAATCCTTCCTTTGAAGCAAGCTGACTGCCCTTCAATGAGGTATTTGAAACAGGAGATAACCATTTGAATTATTGCACAAATGTACAGATGCATTCAACTCCACACCTTGCAATAATCAACTGCATTTGTATAGATATGCCAAACCACATGCACACTTCACCTCTGAAAAGCTGTCATTGACGACTCCCTCTTTGATTAGCTCTCTGTCAGTCGGAGCAAGAGGGCGTCAACCTCGTTCAGCCTAGCCATAATCTTTCATAGTCTGGACCCGCCGGTGAACATGTTAAGAGCTTGCCAAGGATTTGTAACAAACAATGGGAGGGATTAAGTGGGCGTACAACAGGTTCTGCCAAGGTTTGGTCCTAGTTACCAGGAGCTTCCTATCAAAACCATGTTCAGCACACTAGGTTAGCATCGACTCAGTCCATTGCTTTCGTCATCGATGACTATTGAAGGAATCCTATTGGGCATGCATGGAAATCCTGCTTGGTTAACTGAGGAGCCGCACCATATGCCAATACGCTTTCACGCCAAACATCATAGATGCAGTACATTTCTGTTTAAGCGAGAGAGCACGACTTCCTCAGGAAAAGATTCATAATGATCACCTGCAGTAACGGTCCTGGTTTTAACAACTAGTCTCTTGAGGCCCAGGAAATTGAGACAGCCCCACCTATAAATCATCCAGAATTTTCAGTGACAAAGGTCCAGCTCTCCAAAAATTCAAGTGCACACACCAGTCATACAGAGAAGGTTGGATGATTTAAAAGCATAATTTATATAGCTGCAGATGAGCCCTAACGGCAGGAACGGAGCCAGGATTTTGAGGTCGAGGCAAGGTTTCATGTAAGGACGCTAGGGTCCCTTGCCCCAACCTCAAGGTGTGGGGAAATTTGACAAAGGATTTAGGTACTGCTCTCCATCCAAGGAGCAAATTGCTCCCTTCCCCTCTGGTGGCTGCACCACTACTTAACGGCTGTCACCACCACTTGCAGCTATCAATAAAAGATCTCACACAGCAGGACGCACGCAGCAGGACTCATTACCTGGGTCGTGAATAGCTAGCACTTAAGCCCTGAACTAAGACTCAAGGGCACAACCTATGGCATGAGCTCTTACAGCATAGCAATGCTACTTTATTTTTCAGGCACATGATCACAAAGCGAGAAACCTTTAATTTCAAGTATATTTAGCTTCAAAAACTGTAACTGATGCCAAAACCAGTCACGATTACCAATACAGAGGAAAGGGTTTCGGACTTCCCAAAAGATGTATTAGCTTTTCACTACATTTGCTGTGTCCTTGCGACTTCCCTTTGTGTTATTATGATTGTTGACACTGTGCGTGTTATTAGTAACCAAATGATCATGCCTCCTCTAAAGTTTACGTAAAGCACCTATAAAGAGATTAAGTTCTCTGAGAGCACTATTCAAATGTATTATTGTCATTATAATTGAGATTTGTGCTTTCACGTACAAGCCGTGTGTCTTGCTTTCCAGAACAGATCTTCCACTAATAATTAATTTGCTATGGTTATGCCAATTGGTATTTGAAGCTCACAGGTGTCCCAATAACCAGAAACTCGGATAATAATAATTAAAATAATAATAATGCACTTGATAAAGCGCCCTCAGAGAACTCAATCTCTTTCTAGGCACTTTACATTTACTGCAAAGGGAAATCCAATTGAATGATAAGTAATATCATGCTTATGTTGAGGCCTCCTTGCCTTTCAATAAATCGTTGAATCACTTTGATTTTGCATGCTATAATGATTAAAATGCTGTATGTTGTAATATTGATAATTGTATGCTTGGTTTTCAAAGGTTGCTTCGCTTGCTTGCATCAGTCTACCTATTTGAACATGTTTCTTTTCTAGCTTACTTTCACAGCACGTTTAGCCATTGCACAAATTAAAATATACTGCCGATCAGGCCTCAAATAGAATGTGCATACTAAAAAGTCCAAAACTCTCTACCGGCTTCTGTCGCTCTTGCAATGAATTTGATAATGACAATCTTGCGTGATTTAGGTCCCAGCTCAAGAAGCATATGTCAAGCAAACGTGAAGCTCGGCGTTTTTTAACCTCGTCGAACTCACCTTCTCATTCTCTTGTGCTTTGCGTGCTTACCCGTACCTGATTCAGCTTGTGTTACTCACCAGAGGTCCTACTAACTTGAGGTCTTGAGTTTCAGCATGATTTTATTGGATTTTTCCACACTTGAATATGCATGCTACCATACATGTAATTAACCTTTGGCTATTACTTCTTCTGCAGCATTTGTAAAGCACCTGGATATAATTTTAGATCTTTAAAGAAGATATGCAATCGAAATATCCCGATCATTTTATCTGAAAGTAGCAAGTTGCCTTTAGAACACAGCAAGGCCGGCTATCTGCTGCAACAAGCGACGTGACTCCCACATCAAGCAAAATTTGCGGCCATCCATAGGCGGATGTAACCAATACATGCTGCAAGGAACTTGAAAGAATTCGACGTGCTGGATGGCTGGAAGGGATCAAAGCAAAGTTACAATAGAGTTCCATCTGTATGGAACTGAAAGCCTGGTTTGTGCCTGACAATCTCACAGGCAAGAGGGAGTATAAAACGTGAAAAGAATGGAACCAAGCACAGAGCACTGAGGTACTCCATATTTCAGGGGTTCATCTGACAATTTTTGTCCATTCACATCAACACTCTGGAGTCTCCCACTGAGATAGGACCTGAACCATTGCCATACAGTGCCAGTAATGCCCAGGCGAGATGAGAAGCGCTTAAGAAGGACTTTGTGATCGATAGTATCAACAGCTGCCGAAAGATCAAGCGAAACAAGCAGTGATGCTCTACCAATGTCTGCATTCCTAAGTAGGTCGTCGTACACCTTAAGCAATGCTGATTCTGTGGAGTGATCAGCCCTAATGCCAGACTGGAACTTACTAGCAAGGCTTGAAGTTTCAAGACATAAGTTCAGCTGGTCAGTCACGACTTTTTCCGTGTCCATTGATTTTAATTTTGTTTGGAGTGTTTCCAAGTCAAGGGATGTCGTGACAGAAGTCAAAAGTTATTTCCAGGCTTTGGGAGCATACGAACTGAGGGCACGGTCTCCAAAGAATTTGAGGTTTGAACGAGGTAGTGGCAAAATATTGGATTCAAAAAAGCAGGTAGTACGATGCTTGGCTTGCTGGGGGAGTATATCTGATAGGTAGGCTGGAGCCAAAGAATAAAGGAACCTAAGTGAGCGACAGAACATTGAAGTCAATCCGTTGCTAGACTGGTAGCCAGTGCAGGTCGGCGAGAAGTGGTGTTATGTCGCAACTGCGACGCCCACAACAGACAAGCCTAGCTGCAGAGTTTTGCACCAGCTGTAAGCGCCTGATTGTACATCTTGGTAGGCCAGCAAGCAGTGAGTTACCGAAGTCAAGACGGGATGTCACATATGCATGGACCAACTTAGATGTGGTCTCCCTATCTAAACAAGCCTGAGTTTTAGCAGAGTTGTGTAGCTGAAAGTAGGCAGACTTGATTGTTAAGCTGATGTGGTCGTCTAACAAAAGGTCACTTTGGAACATGACACATAGATCTCGTGCTGATTCAGCAAGAGATATGCTGGCAGAGCCAATTTTGAGCGTTAGCTTTTCCAATTTCAGAATCGCAGTGGGTTTGTCCTTAACTAATAAGTTTGTTTAACCATCGTTTAGTTTAAGAAAATTTGCTGCCATCTATGTACAGATGTCACCAATACGGTCATCAAGGGAGTTGAGAGAATTCGAGGTTCTCGATGTCTGGGAGGGATCAAAGCAAAGGTAAAACTGAGTGTCAACCGAATAGAAGTGAAAGCCTAGATTGTGCTTGGCAATCACATCAGCAAGAGGGAGAGTACAAACCGTAAAAAACCGGACACAGCAAGGAGCCCTGAGGTACCCCATATTTCAGAGGTATCTCGGACGATCTTTGTCCATTCACGTCAATACTCTGGAGTCTCGCACTGAGTTAGGACCTGAAACGTTGCAGAGCAGTGCCAGTGATCCACAGGCCAGATGATACAACTTGTTATTGCTGAACAAATGAATTGTATAAGGCTTGCATTTTTGGGAAACTGTCTACAGTTGAAACTCATTTCAGATGAATCAGTCAATTTCTGTGGTACGAGCTGAGCATGGTCAAACTATCTGTGCACCAAGGTAGAATATATCCTGCAATGCCATTCAGTCAGCACAGACCGCAGGTTGTAGGTGGAGCTGAGAAACCTAGAAATGATCTCACGAACTGCATAGAACTTATAGGTGCTCTCTGTGGAGCGATGTCTCTTCGTTCTTTAAAACTCTTAGTAGGTTATGCGGTTCTCTGTTGAGTGAGTCATTCATGGCAGAACAAAGTCCTTGTAGTAGGTTAAAAATAAAATAAAGGTTTAGAAACCAGGTGAATAAATTTGCAGTTTTACATCTGAAAATCTTATTTTTTGTCTGAGATTTTCCTTCTTTCTGATGATGTGTGATGCCAATCGCCAGTCAACCGACAGTGCTTCGTAAGATGAAGTAAGCTTATACCGAAGGCTAACCAATCGGTTCATCTACAGCAGAGGTCGGCAAACTCCGTACTTTAGGCCAGATACTGCCTAGCGGAAGTGCCGTGATAGCCCAAGAGCTAAGACACTCGCTTTTCACGACCAAAGTCGTAGCTCGAATCCTGCCTGGGGCTATCCTTTATTGCCGACTGCAAGCAGTAATGATGGCAGCTAGGGCTCTTCTACCGCTGTACAAATGAGGCTGTCAAATCAGCTAATACAGATTTAGCTAGTAATCTAGTGTGGCCTAACGCTGCCCATGTTATTCATTGTTGGATCCGGCCTAACTGAATCTTTGCGGTTTTGTTTCCATTCATGACTGCTGCACTTCAGTACTTCATTCCTGCAGCCAGCAGCTCAAGCTGTGGCCCCGTGTTTATTTTTAGAACTGATGTCAGGCGCTTGTATGAAACAGAAGTGCCTTACCAGGGAGGGATGATGTGTGTCTATTGCGGCTGCTTGCTTGTTCGTCTGGCCATGCCCAATCAGCTGACCTTGTGTGTCTTCTTGAACTCTTAGAAACCTAGTATAAAATAACCTAGCTGTCCGAAAAGTTTGCCGACCCCTGATCCAGAGAATGATCATTCACCCTTCAAAAGATACAAGTTTATACTAATCAACATATCTTTTCAATATTTTTGCGGCACATGAAATGAACTCTGTAATATCTCTGTAATATCGCAATAAGTGTAGCTAATTTATTTTTTAGAAGTTCAGGTCAATGGTCCGGAAATTAGAGCTATGGCCGTAGCCTTAGGGTAAATAAATGTAAATGCATGTACTTATTTCTAGCGTATATTGCTTTGCAGATAGAATTCCGTGATCAAAACAGAGTGCATAGGTCTTAAGTGAAGATGGGTTTCGCCATAGGTAACCCTTTTGCTACCACGTACGTTACCCTTGGATCACTATTATCATTAGAAGCTCTCCAGGAGTCCAAATTATTGCATTTATCTAAATGCCGATATGGTACAGATTTACCGGCCTCCTGTAGGAACGAGCAATGTGAGGCGAATCGCATGCTGGAAAATTGATGAACCTTACTGCAGCACATTAGGCATTGAAAAGTGGTAAGTCACACTTCTAGCTAGGAGAGCTAACTAATGTTTTTTTTGGTTTTGCAGAACATTGATCATCAACAAATCCCAAAGCAGTTGCTAGGAGTTGCAGGCTTCTGTCAAAAGAGATCTCTAGCGTGTCTAATCGGGCCAATAATGATCTATTGTCTGAGAAAAAAAGATCGGACTTGGAGAGGCAAACGCTAAAAGCACTGATGGCATAAGGCATGGAGCAATTGGGAACCCGAGAGCTGGGGGCCGGGCGAGCTTGACGATCGCTACATCTGTTGCAGTGTATGACCGCCAATTGCGATGCGAGCGAACGTGGATTCACTCAGAATTTGGCAAGTTGAACCCTCAAAATATGCTCAGCTTGTTTATCGTCTGTAAATTCTGCGAGCGATCCTACTGTTTCATTCCAATGCAACGTTTAATTAGAAGACTACACCGGCTCCACAGTGAAGGCAGCTAACTTCCAGCTATCCATCGTTGCGAAAGTTCGGGCCAGGTTAGATTTAAGCCACCATTTGCAATATTTCTGTGTGTCAGTAGTGAAATAGCGTACCTATTAAAGAGATTAATAAGTTCTGCTTGCTTGTTCCAGACCGATACGCTCAGGAAAGGCTTGCCTTCTGGTAAAGGTAATAAAGTAGTCTGCTTGCGGCGGCATTGCTTGAGTCTTGCCCTTCAACATTTTCCATTACTTTGGCAGTTGCTTTCTCTGTAGATGCAGCTAAAAGTCACCATCCACTATTTATGTAAAGTGAGGCGGCAACTCAGCTGTACTGTATTCATTGACTGCAGCACTGAATGGTTGCAGTAGGAGTTTCTGGGGTTTGGCGATACTTCTGAGCCACAATTACGATTAATCTTGTAGCATTAGTGCTACGACTTCAGAAAGCCACTGCAGCTTGAGATGCTTTAGAAGCCACTGTTGTCTGACTAACTGCTAGTAGAGCGTGTGAACAAATCCGTTAACTCATGTTCCTTGTTTCTTCGAGTACACTGGTTACTAAACATTATTATTCAGAGAATACTAGCAGGCCATTTTTGCAGACGTCCTATAAGAAGGCTACTTAAGCAGAAGCAGAGAATAATCCTCCTAAATAATGTATTAGCAGTTTGTATAAATTGTCGGTGTTCCATTTGTCAAGTAAGTGGATTCCGTGAGCATTTGCTGTAGTGGAGAACTCTGAATCGTTCAGCCACTTGGCATGAGTAAACACTTGGTTAGTAGGGATGCGATACGCTCGTCGAATGCTCAGCCCATGTTCGATTTACGTTCTTCGTAAATTCAGGAAGCACGACTAGGGCGTGGAGTTTTTCTTCACCCATTAATATTCTGAATGACTTTGCTAGGACCTCACATTGTAATCGCATCTTGGTTCGACGAGTTCACTCAACTGTAGGACACAAATAAGTTAAACAATCTTACTGTTATTTCAAGTGCTTAGCCAGTCATTATAGAAAAAAAGACCTGGCCATTCGCAGTGACCGTATTGAGTTGGTGAGTCGTGGTCATCTAAAATCGATGCGTGCGATACGCTAGAAATAGAATGCAATCGCATCACAATGACTACCCAGAATTGCAGCATAGTGCTATGGCGCTACTAATCCCTTATTCTATAGCATTTTTAGTCTGCATTCGAACTTTATTAGCTCCGCTCGCCGTTTAACGGGCAATTTATTTTAGAAATATTGTATTGTTGTTTACCGGTGCTGTCTCGGTGCGCTTTTACATATCCGCAGAAAACGCGACCGGTTGCTAGTGGGAATATTGGAGATTACGTTTACACTTGCCAGTGACGCTATAGAAAATTGTAGTTCTCAACTTTCACAGACATTTGCTTCGACTATTTCCTATCAGGCAGGACTTAGTGTAAGCTTAAAAAGAGGCAGCAAGAATGACATTCGGCATTTTATTAGTTCAAACGGGCCTCGACCTTTACGTCTGCGACAGATACCACGCAGCTCCAGTTGGACCTGTCGAGCCTCTCGGTCCCGTGCGTCCAGTCGTCCCAGGAGCGCCCGGTACCCCTTGAGGTCCAGGCTCGCCGCGATCTCCCGGCGCACCTGCTCTGCCTTTAGGCCCCAGCGGACCCTGGCTGCCTTCTTCTCCGGCGAGGCCCGGCGCTCCTGCAGGACCTGCACTTCCCGATGGCCCGGTGGCGCCGGGCGAGCCTGGTGCTCCCGGTCTTCCGTTGTCGCCCGTTTTCCCAGGCGCTCCGACGACGCCAATACTTCCGCCAGGAGGGCCAGTAGCTCCGGGTGCGCCGACGTCTCCGCCGGAGCCCTTTCCACCTCTCGAACCGGGCGCTCCTGCTGGACCTTCAGGACCGGCCGGTCCATCCGGTCCGGGCTTGCCGTTGCTGCCCGGCTGGCCGGGCAATCCAGTCGCACCTGGAGCTCCAGCTGGTCCCATCGGGCCCAGAGCACCCACGCTGCCGGCCGGTCCTGGAGCGCCAACTTTTCCCGCTGGGCCTACCTGTCCAGGAGCGCCAGTCTCTCCTCGGTTGCCCTGGTCGCCCGTCTGACCCGTTGGTCCTCTGGCGCCTGCGACGCCATCGACTCCAGCCGGTCCGACGGGACCTGCGCTGCCGCTCTTGCCGGTTGGTCCCTGGCTGCCTGGTGGGCCGGATGGACCGTTCTGGCCAATCGGACCGGGCGATCCTTGAAACGCGACTCCAGTTGGTCCGGCAGGGCCTGCCGGGCCAGTGGATCCAGTGGGTCCTGCTCTGCCTGGGTAGCCGGTCTCCCCTGCAAACAAGAAACCTGCATCGAACGCCTGGCGTAACGGCTGCCAGTACAATCCGGAAAAAAGTGCGAAACAAAGATAAATTCCTGTCAAGCATGTCACCAGTCCTAACTCCTCGTAATTTTACCAAACGAATAAGATGACCCCAGTCAAGCCTGCTAACACATAACCAAACCATTTTGCCTCACCCGGATTCCTTAGCCAAATTTGAGTGCTTACCCTCAGAAAGAAAGCCGATGTAATTCCTATTCGTACAAAGGGACAGGCTTAACTGATGAAATTCCTATTCCTTAAGCGGAGCGGCAGACTTCAAAAGTGAACAGAAAACGATTACCTGTCAGTCCAGGTGCACCCGTCTGTCCTTTGGAACCTCGTTCTCCGATTGGTCCGGCAGGTCCTGCCGGTCCAGGTGGCCCAACAATACCTTTCGGGCCCTGGACTCCTTGGGGACCGATGGCACCATGCGGTCCCGGAGGTCCAGTGATACCTTTTGGTCCAGGATTTCCCGGTAGTCCAGGGAGACCCGGCAGTCCAGCTGCTGTACACGAGCAGCCAGTAGGACGAGGGAGCAGACCAAAGAAACGCTTAGAGACGCCTCTGGAACCTGCAAATACATTAACGAAAAAAACTTCGCTGTCAACAACAGTCGCCCCTCTACTAACATAGCAAATCTCTTTCTGCTAAGCGATACAGAACGTTTGTAGATAAAGACGTTCACAACATTCGCTAAAGGACGTGCTCGTGGACTTGTGCGGCTGGCGTACCGGATGTGTCGTTATGGGCTGCACCTGCATTGGCTGCATTAGCCGTCAGCAGTTGAAGGCCCCTGCTTGCAGTCTCTGTCAGCAGCTTCAGGTCGTCGCGAAGGCGGCTGTTTTCACTCTTTTGATGTACGGCCTCAAATGTAAGCAGCGACACTGCCAGTATCAAGATGGCGACGCCAGAGGTCAAGATATACGTGACACATGTTTTGCAGCGGCAGCTCTCGAGCCACGAAACATGGCTGCGCTCCATCGTCGTGGCCCAGCGTTTGGCCCTTGGCCCAAGCGATTGCTCGACTATCAGGACCGCTCGAGCCTGCTATTAAAGGCTGAACGGTGGGCGGCACTCCTCCCCTGGTTACTTCTAAATCGCTTAAGTACGGCAATGCCTGGCAACAAATCCCTATTGAGTTTCCTGTGCTTATTCAGCACTCCAGCGGCTCCCAGATGACCTCTATCCGTATCTCTTTCTCTCGCAGACGGTTTGATACTGACCCGCTTGAAAGACAGACACCTCGCTTCGTGCATTGCCAGAAGCAGCAGGCCCCCGAGTACTGGTAGCAATGACCGAGGGGAACTCTATCGATGAGATCTTTCATGCTACTGCGAGCTAAGGCGGCAACTATTACCGAGTACCTCTTGTCCGAAAACGTAGAGGTGAAAAAAATATTGAGTCTAGCGAGTCCGCTTGTGTAACGGTTCTGTACATAAATCTGACTTGTGACTCAATCTCATTTACATTCTGAACAGTATTCGAGCTTAACGGGGTAGCGTGCCAAATATTTTAAGAAGTAATCAAAAATGTAAATTTTTTTAAAGTTTGCATATTAAAAGATAAACTATTTATAAATGCAATCACAAATTTTGGTGGTTTCTAGATGACAGGAACATGGTCAATAAAACTGTTACGTACGACCTTTTTAAAGGAAGTATCATCGAGCTCACCAAAATAATTTCTTTGAAAAATAATGATGCCGGATCTTCAGTTTTCTGGTAAACTATGCGAATATAAGCTATTTAGCCCTGAAGGACCCTCAGAAAATAACTTTGGAACACGATAAAAACGTAAAATTTTCCCAGAAATGACACGCCCCGAGATCAAACGTCCGAATGGTAGTATAATGTAATCAAAATGAGTAAACCCCCTATCGGTTTGGGTCTAGTCCCGCCTCCGCTAACGCTAACTCTCAGATCAAGTAACCAGATTTCCTTTGGCTGCATAGCAGAACTTCGTAGGTAGCTCGGCTGGTGTGAAAGAAAACATTGGAACTCATTGGGGTGGACACCTAGGTCGGTCGGGGGGGGGGAGAATCCTAAGGGAGCTTTGTGCTCAGGCGAGCTATCTATGGTATGACTTTGTCTTTGGCAGATGGTTTTAAGAATATTGGACGAATTTTCATAAATTAAACTGATATTTGGTCGTCGCTTGGCAACGCGTAAACATCATTTAAATTTCCTTTTTTAAGAGGCAACCGAACTCTATATTTTTGTCTTCAATTGCCTACAGGGTTTTCTTTTGCTGCCGACGGGAGTTAATCCATAAATTCCCTACTGTAACTCTTCCCCACATGACAACATGTACTTCCACTGTATAGGCTCTGTTTTGCTCCACAATCAGGATATGTGGTTTCTTGTATGTTTTTTCATGTCTTTAAAACAGTATTTGCGTGCTTTGCATGCTCTTCTAGCCATAATACTACCGTGCTTGGCACACTTGACTAAAAGTAATATCTTTCTTGTTGTTAGTGCTGGCCGATTTCTGCTGTGGTTCGAGATTTGTATCATCTATATTAGGATTTCGTCTCATTGCGGGCTGCATACAGATTTATCGATACTAATAGTCGTGATGAGGATTATGTTTCAAGTTTTCCTTCCTTTTTCTTGAGAAGAGCTAGCTTTGCGACAATATTGGAAACATATTTTACTAATTATCAGTCATGCATTCACTTGAGGTTTGTCATGGCTAGATTATAGCCTATTCATTTAGTCGCTATCGTAAGTAATGCTGACATAGACAAATTCATTTCCGTTCCTAGATACCACTTTAAGACGTCAATTGACTGCTCGCTGCTCCGTCATGGACACACCTGGACCTCTTATTAACTCTGTCTGCTTTGCACAGTGTGCCTGATCAATCAGGCTTAAGGATTAGTAAGACTGGCGCCCCGGATTCTTGTGTACCATATGCCGTTAAACGGATCAGTGAACTAGCCGTATCCTTATAAGAAGCACAGACAATGTCCAACAAACGGACCTGCCTAGCTACGTGACGTCGGTGCGTCGCTTCTTGGCTTTCATTTAAGAAATGTATGACTTGACCAAGGTTGTACTGAATTCGGGCAGAAATTTCTCCGACAATCACGGTCAATACGGGTATACTTCGCATAGAAAAGATTTCAATTTAGTCATTGCTTACAGTGATCCAAGTACTCCTGAAGCACATTTAGAGATAAAAGCCAGCAACTTTTGGTTCAAATATCTCTGTGCAACATTTGGTTCTAGCAAAAAAGAATCATTGCACCTATTTGCGAATGAATTATACTCATAACATATGAATAAACACGAGTGCCAAATACCTATCAATTTCTCAGATGATTTAACGAGTAGTATCGTTGATGGTGTCGTATTAACACGTGAATGATGTTCTCTATTAGGCTATCGTTCAACGAAATGCTTTAACAAGACAGCCGAGCATTCTTTATTGACGCTCGGACTTGAAAAAGGCATCTAAACTGGTATCCATGTTTCACTAATTAACTTGACCGGGATATTTTTACGTTGGTACTCACGATAGTGACCGTAGATAGTGAAATCATGCACTTGTAAGTTTGCACTAGTTTTGTAATAGTAGCGATAGGCAGCTGGTGCTGAAGACAAATGACTTCGGCTGCCTACTGCGGCACGTCATTTCCAGCCGAAATGAGCTGCTGCTCAATCATAGCTCACTTTTTTACTTTAATCAGTGGCACAGCCGTGATTTTCATCAACATTCAAGATCTGCAGCAGAGACGATAGAGCCCACGCCACTACTCTTAGGCTAGCTTTTGAAGTCTACATACTCGTCTTCAGCCGGAGCTATTGATGTTAGCTAATGGGCGCCGGTAAGAGGAGCAGCCAAGCTGCGTGCGGGCGGTGCTGGTTTCAAGCTGACTGCTCGCCCTCGTGTGGCGCGACAAAGCTGAGCTCGACCGCAGCGGCGAAAAAGCTGCTTACACCCGCTCCGATCTTCTGTCAATCTCTGGTCAATCCTCTGTCAAGCAGCTCCGCCAAGACCGCCGAGCCGCCGAGAGTGCGGCTAAAGGAATTCCAGCACCTCAGCAGCGAGAGCGATTAGCCCTAAGAGCGGCGGATCAGGGAGAGAACTGGGAATGGCGCGCCGCCGTTGGGCGTTCAATCGATGTCGAAAGCTCAGTAGCTTCCAGTTGCCAGGCAGTGCCCGCCTAGGCATACTCGCTCGTCACCAACGGCCGCCGCTCAGCGCTCGGGCAGCGGCCGACTTACTATATAGGCTAGGCCGAGTCGAGCGGCACTCGAGTCGCGGCGCAGGGGCCAAGCCTAGCAGCATGGACGAGAAGTTCGCCGCGACATCTGCCTGCGGCGACGCTCAGCAGAGCGAGCGCTTGCGTCGCCGCGAGACGCGCCTGCTTTGCGTCCTGTCAGCGTTCGCCGCCGTCTTGGCGATATTCGTGTCGCTGCTGACGCTCGAGGCAGCCAATCAAAGGAGCGAGAACGAGAGACTTCGCGACGAGCTCGAATCGCTGATGGCCTCGGCCAGGAAGTTCCAGCTCGCTGACGAGCAGGGCCCTTCCGCTGGCAGAGCAGCTTCCGGTATGCCTCAGGCCGCAACCACTTTAGTCGAAGCGCCGGCGCCGCTTGGCGCCGGCATTTCTACGCCGTCGTGACCGAGAGAGTAGTCACTCGGCGCGCTGTTGCGGAGGCGCGCGTCACGTCGCGTCGCATCTGGTGTGGCGCGCAGACGATCGCTCCCGAACTTTTCTTGCGTTCTCTGCTTGCAGGGTCAAAGGTCGTGTCGAAGCGCACCTTCGGCCTCCTCCCGTTGCTCGGGCGCGAGAAAGGCTGCACGTGCGTACCCGGACTACCCGGACCTCCCGGTCCGCCTGGGCCACCCGGCGCCGTCGGATTCCCAGGGGACGGAGGATGGCAGGGTCCGACTGGGGCTGTCGGGCCTAGAGGAATCTCGGGTCTGCCGGGCGCCGTCGGGCCGGCAGGCCCTGCGGGTCATCCCGGTGAAAGGGGCGAGCCCGGAGCGACCGGACCGACCGGAGCGGCAGGACAGCGAGGTAGGTAAACGGCGGCTTCGGCCGCTGGCGCGCGCGAGCGGTGCACACCGCGCGGCGACCTCTGGCGGGCTCACGAAGCTGACGGAAGCTTCCATCACGACCGAAGGCGGCGAGGCTGTCGCTGCCTCGGCGGAGCGCACTGAACATTAATTAACTACTGGCGTCCGCACGACGGCGTCGCCGTCGAACCAGCCAGTCGAGGCCAGCTATCGGCGGCGCGCCCCGACTGGTGCCGCGCGCGCGAAAGCGAGGCTCGCGCGGCCAGCACTTCCGTGCTAGCTCACGTCTTGCTTCGGTCCGCTAACGAAGCCGCTCGTCGCTTGCAGGCGCCGATGGCTTGCCAGGCGGGCGAGGGTCGCCGGGGCCCGCCGGCGCCACCGGAAGCACGGGAGCTCTCGGAGTGGGAAATCGGGGCCCGACCGGATCGACAGGACCGACCGGTCCAGCTGGCGCGCCAGGCGGCCAGGGACCCGCAGGGCAGCTGGGCGCCACGGGCTCGAGCGGACGGAGCGGCGCCGCCGGCGCTCAGGGCGCCGGCGGGATGAAGGGCGACAAGGGCGACCAGGGCGAGCGCGGGCCGCCGGGAGACGTCGGACCGGCCGGGCAGTCGGGACGTGTGGGAGCCCCGGGTGCGGCTGGCGCCAGAGGCGCTCCTGGTCCGGCTGGCACGGTCGGCGCTCCAGGACGCGACGGCGTCGCTGGCGAGCGGGGCAAGGATGGAGCCGCTGGACCGAGAGGACCGCCAGGCCCGACTGGGCCAACGGGCGCCGCGGGTCAGATGGGCGGTCGGGGCGCCGTCGGCGACCCCGGCTCGCCCGGAGCTCCGGGCGTTCCTGGAAGATCGCCGGGACCCGTCGGCGCCCCCGGAGCGACGGGTGCAGACGGATCTACAGGATCACCCGGTGCTGCGGGCGCCGCCGGACCTGCTGGCTGGACCGGCGTCGCGGGAGTTCGCGGTCCGACCGGAAGAATTGGCGATCCGGGTCCGGCAGGCACGCCGGGTCGCGCAGGCACGCCGGGAAGCAAGGGCCAGCCTGGCGCCCGAGGAGCGCCAGGCGCACCGGGGCCGATCGGGGCTGCTGGTTTGACCGGTCCGACCGGTGCCAGCGGTCCGACTAGAACGTCGTGATTTCAGCCGACTTCTATGCAGTGGCAGGCAGTCGATTGGATTAAACAGCTTCCCTTAGCATTCAGAAAAAATGGCGTTGGCTCTCCTTCGAAAGGACTGCTTTGAAATATACGCTAGGCGCGAGCATTCGCAGGCACGCATTTGACCGGACTTCGTAAATAAGACTAACTCTTCCGGTTGATGCTCCCGCAGCCGAATCGAAACTGCGATTGCAGCGCGATTGAGATTGTGGCGCAAAAGCACCGATAGGAGGCGTCTTCGCTCTCGGCCCAAGTGGGCGAAGCCGATATTCTTCTGTGTGCTCCTTTTGCTTTGCAAAGCCCGACGTTGCCGCGTGACCGTCACAAAACAGCGGGATGCCAATGCCTTCGCAATGACGATAAAAGACGCTGGCAAGATAAGTGGAAGTACTCGAGCGAACGTAGCTTGGTGACTGATGGGCGCACGAATTCGACTGGTAACTGCAAATAACCTCGCCGATGGCTAAAAATAACGCTAATTGTGGAACTGTAGCCGTAGTGTGCATGTAGGAGTACCACTGCTTAAAAGTAGAACTCGGCTAAAAACAAAGCCAACCTTACAAGTATTTACTGTGATGGTAGATTTCGAGTGCACTTTGGCGTCTTGGGCGGGCTCTCGCACCATTAACGACTGATAGCATCAGGATGACTCTTCTGCTACTACTCATCAAACTTTGCAAAATTAAAGCTTGCAAATTGGGGAAGCCGTGATGGCACACTAGGTAAGGTGATTGCTTATCACGGCCTCGATGCTGAAGGCACGGGTTCGAAGTCTTCCGTGGGCGATCCTTTGTTGCTGCAGCAAGAAGCGGTGGTGATAGCCGCCGCAAATGCTCTTCCGTCAATATACAAAAGCGGCTGTTAAATGAGCTTGTATCTTGCTTATTTCCAAATACGCTAAAATTATTAAATGCCGTCAGCCATGGAGCTGGGCCGTGAAACGGAGCTTCCTCTCGAGCAGAGAATAAGCTACCAAAATAGTGATCCTATTATTATTATTGCGATTAATTGTGTGAGTGAAGTAAACAATCAGTGCGAGCAGCTTCAATTTTTCGGCGTCGGGGCACGAGCGAGTAGACAGTTCTTATTCTTCAAGGGCAGCAGCCGGTGTCTTGCTGCAGGCCTCTGCGAACCATCTACTCCTAAGTACTTAGCATTTGCGAGAACACGCGACTGAGCGCGCGCGTGCGCCGGTGCGGTCCCCTCGGCGATCTAGTGATTGCTGGCCCGGCCCCGCCACACCCCTGCTGCGACGTGGCCAGCAATAGGCTGATGAACAGGTTCGAGCCGCTGGTGCCGTTCCAGCGAAACCGGTGCTCCGACGCCGCGGACCTTCTCATCCGGACCCTAGCACACTGCAATCGTCGTCGGCTACGAAACGGACTGTCCGGAGAGCTTCGATAAGCTTCGCTTTATCAATACATGCCTGCGTCCAGAATCGGTACGCTTCGAGAGGTTTCGCGAGCTAAGGCGTGCTAGCTTTACGAGATTCGCGACGGTGCGGAAGCGAGCTGCTCGCTTCACTTCCGCTTTTGCAGGAAGTGTACGAGCCGCGTCAGTACAAATTCTCAAAGGTATAAGGCGTGACTGGGCGCAGTCGGAAGTTACTGCTTCGGTAGCCACAGAAATTTTACGTAACGCGACTGGATGTAGTCTATGTTATGGTCAAACCCTTTCGGTAAGTCACATTCTTGGGCCAAACCTTTCAGGAAATTTGAAGGGACAGCTTTTCATTTTCTCCCATATAATCACAGGAACGTTATATGAATCGATATTGTTATAGTATGGAACTTTTGATAATAACAGTAGCTCGTTTGTATTGCGCCCTAATAGCATGCTATCAGTCTTGGGGCTTTACAACTCCCTTGAAGAGAATTAGTACTGCATCAAGCATGCAAAATCAAAACGTATCGTTCTTAAACTGGCACAATAAAGCGAGCAAGCATTCACTCACGGCCGCCGCTTATTAAGACCTGTGGCTACTAACATTTATTAAATCACGCAGAAGTTCAAATGTAAAGTACATTGGAATGTAAAATAAAAGTTAATTGTGGCGAATTGAAAGCTGACTTGATCAAATGCGTCTTTAGTAAAGACTTGTGAGATGCAAAGTCATGGCAAATGCAGTCAACTCCACTGCTAAGAATACGGTCGGGCCATACCCAAAGCATGTTCAGACCCTTAAAGCAATAGCTATCCACCTCATCCTAAACTAAGTGTTATAGCTACCGCTCATTATCAATGTAGTATTTCCCATGCTTTTCTCGCAAATCTCCACAAATTGCACTAACCTTGGACACTCACCACTGTATTAAAAGCGAATCTGCTGAATTGCTTTCACTTGAAGATGCAGAAAGGGATTTTCTTTCTGAACCGGACTAACCTCATAAATTACAGAAACTTGTAAATTCAGGAATTAAAGGCCCTCTAAGACCAAATGCACTAGCCGCAAATTTTACCGACAGCTGGTACTAGGCTGCAGGAGTTATGATCACGCTTTCTTTACAGATTATATAAAGTGCCTAGAAATAGATTATTTTCTATTTGGGAGCTATACAAATTTATTGCTAATATTGTTATTCTTACCCACATTCCAAGTTCAAGGATAATTGTCTGCAAGGGTAATTTCCTGTGCACGAAATCTAGGTGCCCTGATCCACAGTCCGTTCACTTTCAGCTGCATAACTTTCGTAAAATCCAGGTTGCTTAGACAGGGATGCTACATAAAAGTTGATCCGTGCATTCGTGACCTCACGACTCGATTTCTACAACTCACTGTTTGTTGTTCTTGTGCAGTCATATGCTTACAGCAGGTGCAAAACTCTGCTGCTAGGCTTTTCTTTCGTACCCGTCACAGCTGCCACGTCACACCACTTCATTTCCCTTTGCAGCAAACGTAAAGTGACTAGAGAGAGAGATTGAGTTCGCTGAGGGCGCTTTATCAAGTGAATTATTATTATTATCATTATCCTGTCAATTACTTTTAGGTCTCTTTATTCTCTGGCTCCAGCCTTGCAATCAGAAATACTCCTCTACCAGTCCAAGCATCGTACCACCCGCTGTTCTGACTCAAATCGTTCAACTAAACCCCATGCGACTCTCAAAATATTTGGACACCATGAATTTAGCTCATATGCTCCCAAAGCATGGGATTCACTCCTGACTGACGTCACGACATCCCCTGACACGACGCATTAAAGAAAGCTTAAGTAGAACGTCTATTTATTACAGCATTTAGCGGGTCCTAGTGATTAACTCTTTTTGTACTTATGCTTACTTAAACTTACCCTGCTGCTACTAATCATATCAAAGGGACACTCTGTGCATGTCACGTCTTGCAATGTCACGCTTGATAACATTCAGAATGTTACCACTCGTCATTTAGTCATGCTTTCTTTACAGCATCTGCAAAGTGCCTATAAATATATATACATCTCTGAGAGTGCTTCCAAAGTGCACCAGTAATATTATTTTATTATTGTTAAATGTCGAGAAATATTAAGTGAATTGATTGAACAATTAGAAGCTTTTTGTTTTTAAGAATAACATTTTATAAATGACATTGGAAGTTTTTACTGTTACCGTATATGTGAAAAAGGATTATTTAAACTTAATAGGAAGCAATATATCTTGAGATAAAGTTTACTGGTCTCTGTATTAGTTACGACTTGTGTTCCAACATCGGCCTCAAACTGCAAACCTATATAGATATACCAAGTTTCGACTGCTCTAGAAACGAGGTGCTAATGGTGCAGAGATCTGTAGAAATCTTATTTGTAGAGAAGCTTCTTGTAGTTGACTTTTGGGTTAGACATAGTTTATATAATCACATGCATTTTTTTCTTTCTTGTGTGAATCTATCAAACTTCCGATCGAATGTTTAGCACTTACGTCTTTTGTAAGGTACCCTAAGTATATATACAGTGTAGTGTGACTATACTATATTGATAGACTATCTTGCAAAATATATTTTTGACACTCCCACTTGAACCACAGAAAATTTTGCTATTTCGAATGGCAAAATAACAAACTAACCACAAAAGCACCAACCTATGGTTATCCAGCAATCAGATTGCCTAACCCTCAAAATCGACCTGCCCACCGTCTCTGGTATAGCGTCTGCAAAAATCTGTTATGTTTCTCAAGCAGTTATCTAACCTACTAAAACTTAGTATGCTTAAACAGAGATACCGAAGATTAGCTGATCTGTGCATTTATTATATCCCATTCAGACTTTCCAGACTCACGACTCCTTGGTCTTCATGCCTGCACCATAAGACACTTTCAGTTGGTGCAAAACTCTTCAGCTCGCTCAGACTGTCTCTCATGATCATTTAGCCTTCCGCATTGCACCATTTCATTTCCACCAGCACTGAATTCCAATCAAATCGTGCGTCAATTTTCAAGTTGCCCTAATTCACTTTTTGGTTTATTCTCCTGCTTCTGCTTACCTATCTGAGATCCTTCCTAATCAGGAATCACTATGCACCATCACTCATGTCATGAAGGTCCTTTAACTGCGCTTCTAAATAAACTAAATTTTTTGGAGACACTGTTCAATTCTTAGCCGTAACAAATCCATAACTCACTCCGGTCTCACTTTGCGACGTCCCGTGACTCTAGTAAAATTAAAAATAAAGTAAAGCTCTTCTGACACTAGCAAAATTGACTCATGCCTGCGAATTTTCAGGCATATGCTCACTCATGCTGGTGCTGGCCTTGACATAACTAAGCAATCGTTAACAATTTTCCACTCCGTAATTTTTAAATTATATAGAAAGATTATTATTTTACTTAGGGCTATCTTAACAATTGAGTTCGAATCATTAGTTTGCCCATGCTTGGTTCTGGCGAAGCATAGTGGCTGCAATTAAGTATACTTTCTGCATTTTGCATTGGCTCGGTTCTGATCATAAGCTTTGTAACTCTCAGATTTAACTGGTACACAAATCTAATTCTCTGGAAACCAATCACGAGCACGTACGTTTGCATAGAGCTTCGCGTCATCATTTTATTCCGCACGCTATTGTCTATAAAGTGCTAAACGAGTAAATTTACTCCGTTAATTCCACGAGCTTGACTAATACCGCAGGATTTTGGTGGGAAATCAGACGGACACACACCAGGAGTCTCTAAAAGATATTTCCTGCATTGTGCAAATCGGTAACACGTGATTTGCTACAGTAAACTCTCCAATCCCGGATTTTCAAATCGGCAAAGTAGGCACCGTCCAATGGACCCCACACTTTTTAGAGGCCCTCGATAATTATAATTTGACCTGGAAAGAAGTATTGCAATCATCCTTTCCTACATTCTCTCCGAAACAAGAATGACTAAAGATTATTGATTAATTAACCAATTTGAAAGTCAAATAAAAAAAAATTACTTTTAAATATTCAGTAAGGAAAACACTAATAACTTTAATTAGGCCAATAATAGTGCAAGCGCACCAACTATCGATAGCAAACTCACATAAAAGCTTTTGTCTTCAGGACAGCAGTCAATTTGTCAAAATAATTGTTCAAACTACTTATATATAATATACGTCAGAGATGTTTATCTCTATGTTACGTTCAATAAATTTGCACCGTATTTAATTCATTGCTACTCAGCTACTGAAATTAAAATTAAGACTGCTAAGTGTTTCTACGGATATTATAATTGGAAATTGTTGGCTTTGCTTACTAAATCTTACTCTTGGCAAAGTTTAAGGCTTTCAGTAGGCTGTGATATGCCTAGGGGCATTAAGAATTTAATGCGGCAGCAGTGATTTCGTTGGGCAACCTGTTAGTAGTTAGCGAATACCTTAGCCTGAACCCATCGGTTGAACAGCACTTAACCTGCTTCGCCGACTACAGGATTCCTTCCGACAACAGTCAATTGCTACACTCTAGCTCTACAACCATTCAAAGTGTAATGCAAGCATCATCGCTTGGTGATGTGAACGCCAAGATGAAACACCTCAACATGTTAGTTTTCCACTTAGCCAAGGGACAGCTACATTCACTGCAGTCACGGTTGAGCTTGTATTCCATAGGTTTGTACCATTGAACGCTCCAGTACACGAACTCTATCTACCAAGCAAGATCCACAACCAAACATTGAAGTGAGCACGGTTCTCAGAGACTATTGCAGTGTGCCGCTTGTATGGTCCGATTTTCTTTACCAGACGTTCAGTGGATGAGCGCTCGTTGGAGTAGCCACGTGAGAGCTTTGGCTGAGGCAACGCTACGGCTTTTATATTAGCCAGATCAGACTGGTGCAGAATAATTGATATGGTATCAGTAGCTCATTGACTAAGAGTGTAGCCCGTTATTTTCGGTTCACTGTTGAGCTATATTAAGGCTCACCAATTAAACAGCACGTCTTCAGCCTAACGTGGCTAGTTTTGGCAGCAATTCAGTGAAGCTTGCGTACGTTAGAATTCAATTATCCGCTCTTACACTTACTTGGATGTTCTAGAAACTTCTTGCATTCATGCGATTTATGCCTTCACCATAGCTGCCTTAGCCTGAATGTCATTAATTGGCTTTGGATGAGCAGGCGAGGCTTCTTGTCAAGTGGCCCCCAAATGACAGCAACTCCAGCTATGACTGCGTGAATCGTCGCCAAGTGGTGGTGGCCTAGAAGGAGAGACGCTATAAATAGGCAGTCTTGCGTTCCATCAGTTTGAGCCCAATGCGTGCATATGGATGAAGCCTCTCTATGGTGCTGATTGATCAATCCTGCCAGGCAGGCGCAGCTGTCCTTAGTTTAAGTAGGAGGAGCAGAGCAGTTAAACAACTCTGAAAACTGTTTCCCGTGTCCAAACCGTATATCAGAATTAAAAGTAATTGTATTAATACATTTGTATAGCACCCTTAGGGAGCTCCATCGCTTTCTAGAGACTTTAACCGTGGTGTAAATGAGCATCATCGAATGGTGAACTGTAACATGCTTGATTTCAAAAAGCATAACATGGTTAGAGGTGACATGCTCAGCTTCAACGTTTGCATAAACACAAAAAGGACGAATCGTTAGAACTAAATTAATGCTGTGATAGGCAGATAGGGAGGGGATCTATATAAATCCGGCTGGGGAGCTATGTAAATATAAAAGCAAAGGAAGCTAGATTTGATCAGACGTATAATTAGGCAGCCTGAGTTACCGAGCTTTGCAGCGTTGCCTGCATGCTGGGGTTGTATTTTTGTGGTGTGGGTAGCTTTGTTCTGCTTGCTTCTGACAAGAAGACACTTTATTTAGATAATGTGAAACATATCTGTTCTGTAGAGCTTGAGCCGGAGTGATTATCAAGCGGAATTATATCTAGAACGACATGTCTGGCAACTTGTCAGGTTCAAAAACAGAATAGCGTCCAGAAATGAGAAGGCAGTTTTTGTAAACCGGGATAACCACAGCTTGAACCTGGTAGACGTTTATGCTGCATGGCAAGATTCCGTCGTCATTACTTTGTATAGAACAGTAGAGAGCCTACTTATTCTTTCAAGATGAACTCGGAGGTGGGAAGAACTGACGAAAGCTTAGCCATCACTGCTAAACTTGACTCTGCAACAACGTGGAGTGCAAGAGTGGAGGCTGTGAAAGCTATCAACGAAGGACAGAACAGCATTGTAGATCTTTCCATGAGACTTTCTGAAGACGCAAGTGGAACACTTGTAACAGGAAATATAGTTGGCACTCTCATACTTCGTATTTTGAACTTTTTGGCTCTGTCGCCAATTTTTTGTACAACATCTTAAGGAAGATTGACCGAGTTCATACAATATTGCATGATATAAAGATGCGCATCAAAGACGCCTTTTGTGACCTCCGCTCTCTCAACATTGAGCTGTCCAGACTTTGGGAAGACATGTGCCAAGAATCACAACTGTATGCCGAAAGGAGATATGAATTGTGGAGTTGCAGTTGAATGGAGAATCTGCCAAAGGACACAGATGCCTGGAGAACGTTCTTAAGATTTTGGTCTCACTGCAGAAGAAGGGATTTCAAGAACAATAAAGGATGCCATAGACTATCTCCAATAAGATATTACTACTAGGTTTTTCCGGCGCACAGATCCTGATGCCAAATTTTGATTCTTGGTGGAAGTTGAGAAGCTTTTCAAGATATCTGACCAGATCAAACTCCGCCTGCAATGTCCAGACGTCGGAGGTTTACACTGTTTCGAATTTCAAGGCGAACGGCGAGGCCATCTCGGGTGGCGGCAACAGCGACTGAAGAAGGCAAAAGGCGGTGGGGCATTCTACCCCCTCCCAGCCACTGCAGCGAAGCAGTGAGCTGTGCCGCGCCCTAATCTTTCACTCCGCGACCATTCACCATCGAAGAAATTACGCTTTAAAAAACTACACTCTATAGGCAGCCGCCGAGTTGCTGTCGAATAGTCCTACGATAGTACGCTGTAATGTTTCGTAAATTCTGAGTCGGACCTCACCCACTTAAAAATCTTGCCGATCTTTCCTTTTTTGGGTAAGGGCAAAACCTGCTTAATCCTACATAGGATTAAGCAGGTTTTGCCCTTACCCAAATAAATATTCTGACTCCGTCACTGGCGGGGTAGTCCGATGTGATCTGTCGCTTCGGGTAAGTTTAACATTCCTTCTTCTCTATAGATGGTCCATTGACATCGAACCACTCTTGGCATATAGGCTGCCTGGTGCCCTCGCTCTTGACGACTGACGAGTTTAATGTAATGTAATGTATCTCCGTCAGTAACTCCACAAAGTCATAAAGACCATGTGGGTGCTACGCAGGAGAGTTTTGTATAGCGCACTCACAGCCTAAGCGGCTTTCGGTATGCATTCGGTAGCCAACAGACTTCGTCTCACGCAACAAAGAGAAAGTGGGAAGCATAGCACAGTCAGGAGAGCAGTTCAGGTAGTGAGTAGCATAGAAGTAACAGTTCAGGACCACTGAAAAAGATGTGCCATAGTCGGCAGTTGGAGAGTAGATGTCGTTGCGTAAGAATTGTGGAAGCGAGTTCCACAGTCTAGGACCTGCAGAGCTAAAGCTTCTGTCGCCAACTGTCTTTAAGCGGAGGAATGGGACAGCTAATTTATTGTCCACACAGGACCTGAGGGCGTGAACAGGCTGAAACTGATGCAGCAGTTCAGCTAGGTACGAAGGAGCCAAGCCGTGGCTGGCCTTGTGGGTCAGCGTAAGAACTTTGCTCTGTATCCTTTGCTCAAACGGCAACCATCCTAGCTCTTTCAGCAGAGGTGACACGTGCTCAAACCGCTGGTGCTTGAAGACCAGCCTTGCAGCCATATTCATAGTCAGGTGTAGTGGCATAATAGCTTTCTTTGGCAGCCCAGCCAAAAGGGAATTACAATAATCAAGCCGAGACAGAACTAAAGAGATAGTTAAATTTTTTACTAGCCACTGTGGGAGACAGCTTCTAATCTTGGATAGGGATCGGATATGATGGCTAGCTGCTGAGGCAGTCTTCTGAATGAAGCTTTTGAAATTGAGGCAGCTGTCGAACACGACACCTAGATTACGAGCACGTGGTGAAGGTCGCACAATAGCATCACCTATTAGAGCAGCAAAGCTTTTTAATCCAGCTACACGCTTAGGGTGTCCTATGAGCAGCAGTTCGGTTTTATCGTCATTTAATTTCAGGAAGTTTTCCGACGTCCAGGATCGAATATCGGCAAGGCAAGCAATCAGTTTCTCAGTTGCTGCAGCAGATTCCGACGGTTTAAATGACAAATACAACTGAGTATCGTCAGTATGGAAGTGACATCATATTCCACGGGCCTTAATCACTTTTCCCAGAGGTTGCGTATAAATTGAGAACAGCAAGGGACCGAGTACAGACAGACCCTTGAGGGACTCCACAGGTCCTCCCTTCTCGTGTCTGAGACCTGAGGCGCTACATGGGGGCCATGCAGACCCGCCGGCCCTGGATGCTCGCTCAGCAGGCGTACGATTGGCCGCCCATAGTGCGTGATCCCCTCAGTATGGTCCCTTCCTTGTGCAACGCTGGTTTGGCCTTGTGGTGAAGGTGCTCGCTCTGACCACGGTTTGGCCGAGGTCATGGACTCGAGCTCTCAAGCTTATGTGAAGAGCCTAAAAATAGAGATTAATTTCTCTTCGGGCGCAATGCAAATTAATTATATATATATACCTTTGTATCTAGCGCTGAGCAGGCGCTTACACGTCGGACATTTGGAATGCCGAAGAGAGCCGAACTGGTTAACCGGGTATAGAGCGTATCTAAGAACGACGGCTGTAAGCCAGCGGCGAATCTCTGTGTAGTCAGCCTCCCAACTGGCTTATACGCCGCCACCCGCCGCCTCCGCCGCCGCCTCCAGGTGCCCAGCCCGAGAGGGCTGCTGCTGCTGCTGCTGCCACTTGAAAGCCTTCTCTTGGCGCGCGACCTTGGCTGCTGCTGCGTGATGATGCGCGGAAGCCTGGGAATGACGCTTCGTCACGATTTCTAGCTCGGCGCCTGCATGAACGAAACGACAAGCCCACGCAAAGAAACGGAGGAAGCCTGACTTCGGTACAAACAAACACTAACGAAGCATTTTGAACTCGCACGCGAAGATTTTCGCAACGTAATTATGGAATCAAGCGAAGAAGCAGGCCACGGACAATATAGCATTGCGATCATCTTTGCATACTTTGCCTTGGGATTATTTCATCAATTTTATGCAAAGAGCAGGACGCCGACAGTACGTTCGCGGCGGCAATCACCTGCAGGAACAGCTTAGAATTGATGCACACTGCTACGAGAAAGCATCTCGTGTCAGCAACATTTTAGGAAAGAATGCTAATCGTTAACAAAAGTATTTCACTGAAACTTACATGCTGGCGTCATTATAGTCAAGTTCTGTAGGCGGCGCTAAGCGACTGCAAAGGTGCAGGAGTCTGATTCCGAGTCTGAGTCTGAGACCGGTAAGAAAGCTTGGCCAGCGTTTGCTCAGGTACAAAACCGTCGTCACCAGCATACGTCGTGGTAGAATTTTGGGGAATTTTAAGAAGAGCAGTCAGGGTCTTTAGGAACCAATTTTCTTTCAAATTTGGCTACGGCTCAGTATTGTAAAGGCGATCCTCTCGACTTGTAGCCTAACTGAAATTTCTCGTAGTTTCGAGCTGAATCGCTGATGTAAGCATCCGTAGCCGCGGACCGGTCAGGAGGTCCAAAACAGCTGTGCGAAGTGGCAATCCGTTTGTATGGGGCGCCCAATTCCTACATTGAATTTGATTTTCTTACAAGTTTTTTCGCCAATATTAGCTACAGTTCCTGACAGCTCACCAGAGCTCACGTGGTCGACAAATATAGACGTTTAGCTCACTATTTTAGAGATGTACGATCCTTGCCGATAGCTACTATAACCCAGAGAGTTGCTAAACTTTCAGGAGCGATGCTGTCATCGAGTAATCCTGGCCCATTCCATCGCAGGCAGAAATGCGATAGGGCACTACGTAGCAGCGATACTTAGCACTGTGTAGACATGGCAACAGATGAAGTTGGTGAAGAAGCGTCGGTGATGGCATCACATAAGAGTGTAGAAGAATCGCTTGGGAATTTCAGAAGTGATTTTAGAAGTTTTTGACCGGCAGAGGCATAGTGTGCTGAACTGACAGTATCTACACGAAGTGAGTACTCTAGTTTTTGCCTCGAGAGGAACTGATTTCGCTCATGGCTGGCGTGTCTGAGACAGTGCAGCTGTGATCGGTGGCACGTACAAGCTACGAGAGATGCAGAAGCTCGTGCTCTCGCAGGCATAGAGCAGATACCGGCAATGGAGCTGAAGCCGCTGCTATGATTCCTGCAGCTGAGGCACCTATCAAATGTCACGGTACGCGTTACCTGTCATAAGTCACATGTCACAGGACATTCGGAGGACTGGAGGTGAGCTAGCTAAATAAGTGCACAGTCGTTGTTAAATTAGCGGTCGAAGTAATAGTATATGGCATGTAAAGGCTGTACTTGCAATTGTCACGCTCACCACACACCCGCTCTGCAGCTCAGCTTTAACGGCACTGTTTGTAGATGGAACCAGGTCAGCTTCCATTATGCAAACGGTGCCCAGAGCAGGCAGTTCGGCATTGCAGCCAGCGTCTGCTCATGTTTATATACACATTTTAGAGCTATCATATTAGCTTAAGACTTAAGATTTGTGGTGTGACATAAGAGGTTGTAAGTTTTTGGCTTTAGGGATTATTGATCAAATTTTGTGGTTTTTTGGGTTCGAGTTTTTGGGCTTAGGTATTTAGTTATATTCTTTACGTTTTAGAGAGAAACTAGAAAGAGAAACTATACCTCGTATTCACTTAAGCTAAATATAAACAGATGCTGGCTACCATATTGAACGGCCTGCTTTAGGCACTGAGCCGATGGCGAGACTGAGCTGGCTCTAAGTATGGTCGACACCACGTTAGCTGTGCAGTAGTGGTACGGCTGCTACCTTACCTTGACAGGTTGGAGCTCACTGCTACTGCGTCGTCGCGACTGTGCCGACGCACAACGAATTATTCAGACAATGCAGACACCTGGAAGTGTATACGCTGCTAGAGAAATTTGATCTGCGACATTCGACAATAGGCAGTCTTTTCATTTCTGATGTATTTGTTAATCATTTTATTTCTCTACTTTGCCCGGACTGAAAGCCAGTCGGGCATCGAAAACAAGATTCGTGCTTCCTTTACAGCAAGCTTAGAGTGCCTAGAAAGAAAGTAAGTTCTCCTTCTCCTCCCTCTCCACCCCTTCTCCTCCTTCTCCTCTTCCTCGCAGACGAGCGATTGCTTGTAGCTTGAACAGTTCATGCAAGTGATTCACCTGACCATCTAACAAGTGACAGCTCGATTGACCGGCATAGTCACGCCAGCATCTAAGCAAAACACATGCACTCAAAAGCCAAGAAGCCGCATTCCCAGCGATTTCAAAATAGCTGAAAGCAAGCGAAGACCACAATTAGCAGGAACAGCTCGTACCACTAGGAAAAGTCACGAGGTCAGTCACCACAAGTCATGGCACTATACCACTCGGTCTTATATTAAGCAGTGGGATCAGCGGAGTATGAAGCCCGTTGCTGTAGCCTTTGCCACTCATAAGCAAGAGCTCACGTTGATCTATACATTTTAACCAAATAGTTAGAAGCTCAGCTGGCGACGAATGATTCTCTGCCTCTCACGTGACCACTAGTTCAGGTGTCCATGCCACCATAGTATACGATCATCTGTCTAGCTTACAGGTCACCTACTCGCTTGCACTAGCCTACCTAGCCGACCCATTCGCTCATCAGGTCATGTGCTCTCGCACGACCCGCTCCTCAGCATTTATTATCAAGTGCGTTATTATTCTTATTATTTTTGCCTTCCCGAGCTCTGAATTGAAATCTGTTGGTGATCGACTCTTCAGCTCGCATACACTGAAAGTCTAAAACTCGCTCCCACCTGCGGTCACTAGCTACATTGACCTAGCATATTTAGAGTCTCAGCTATGGGTACGTATGTTTCGGTCACCTATTGCTTAGCCCCAAAGAAATTGTCTGGTTGTTCCTGTGAGTTTATTTGAGCTTACGGACGATTGATTCAGAGTATGCTACTATCCAGACGCCCTACAAGCCGTCGATCACAAGTGTCTCCTTGCTTGCTTTGGTATGATGGCTAAAAGCATCGTATATATTAACTTTTCATACTTTGATAGCGTGAATGCTGCTAACCTCAATCATTAAATAACTTACCGTGCATTTTTAAGCAACTGGATAGAGAATAGGTTCTTTCTGATGCTATAGAAATGGTTCAACTTGTTATTACTTTTAACATTAATTACTGAGTAGTTATCTTCAGCATATCTGCTTGCTTCTTTGCGATCTTAAGCAGCTCAACATATTGGATTGGGAAACGAATGACACGGGCACTTATAAACTTTAGTGTCTTGAAATATGGTGTTTATTCTTTGGCGATCCGCGGCATTATACCCCAACACCAAGACCTATCGTTTGAGAGGCTAGTTTTGTGTAGCAGAGACAATAAAGCAGGTAATATTTTGTCATTTAGGCATAGAGCCAGATCAGCTTCGGCAATGGGCACAGTAGCCGTAGCAAGCTGTTCAACATGATCACCAGCATAAGTTTATATTTACTTTAAGTAAACATTCCCTGGTCCCCATCAAAGGCTAGGCCAGCTGGGATATACCCACTTGGCCTCACCGTACGTCAACTGCCTCGGGCAAGTAAACCCTGCCAGCCTAAAATCGTTTACTGGACGGAGCCCTCACCGACCAAGAATGGGGGTCTGGGTCACCTAATAAAAACCGACTGATTTCTAGTTCTCATAAGCGGCTCAAAATGGTAGCAAGCCGTCGTGCCGTCGTGTCCCTCTAATGCAACGAGACGGGAATGCATTGTCCAGCAGCAGCAGGCTACTCAAGCGTGGCGTCGTTTGCAGAAAAGAACTCCACTGGTTTTTAGTTGCAATGCTGTTTTCCTTATTGCAATGCTGGCATTTTTAGAAATCACCTAACCCCTGCTATATTTTGACTGATTAATTTCCTCGAATAATCTCTTAAGTCTGTTCGTGTTTTTCTTGTATGAGTATGGTAATAATTATTTAGCCGTTAGGGAGCAATCCAAAGAGAATAATCGCTGTCTTGAGTATTTTACATATGTTGACAAGGAACTACGTCAATTGGTTAGTTATGATTTGCACAACTTTAGCACCCTTAAAAGCTAAAAGAACCATTCATGCTGACGAATAACCGACTATTAGAAACCGGTCGGGATTCGCTTGCTTTAAAAGTCATTAAGTAAGGAATGACGTGATGTGAATCTGTGGTGTGAAGTTTAGGCTTTGGAACTGATAGCATGGTCTCCGCCAAATTTCAAGCTGATTAGAGGAATAGCCACGCAATCAAAATCAAATAAGCAAGTAGTGTGCTTGGAGGCTTCATTATGAAGTACGCCAGATAGTTATGTTAGTGCACTAGAATAAAGGGCCAAGAAATGGATGACGGGGTGGGGAAGTCGATACGCTGCTTGATGGGTGACCAGTTTAGATTGGTAGCAAGCTGTGTACAGTGGCAGGGGTGGCGTTCACTACAGACAAGCCTAGCCACAGAGCCTTGAACCAACTATAGGTGCCTTATTTTCTAAGAGGTGAAATCTCCGAGTAGTGTGTACAGAACTCAATACGGCATGTCACAAATGCTGAACCACCTTGGCTGGGGTGTCTTTAGCTCAGCAAGCCAGAATGTTCACAATTATTCGTAGATAAAGATAAGCTAGTGGCATAGTTGCGATTGAGCTCGCGTGTTTTTCCTGACTCAAAGCAAAGGTCGCACTTTCGATCGGATATTCGCAAAGTATTAGATTCTATGAACTCATACTATACGCAAAGCCTGCCACATACCCGACACACATCTTGCTCTCTCTCTCTCTCTCTCTCTTTCTCTCTGTCCCTCTCTCTCTCTCTCTCTCTCTCTCTCTCTCTCTCTCTCTCTCTCTCTCTCTCTCTCTCTCTCTCTCTCTCTCTCTCTCTCTCTCTCTCTCCCCCCTCTCTCTCTCTCTCTCTCTCTCTCTCTCTCTCTCTCTCTCTCTCTCTCTCTCTCTGTAGTGTGTGTGAGCTACGGTGTGCAATATTTTCGGCGAATTACGAGCCCTTGATAAACTTTATTTTGAAACTGTTCAAAACCTAAATACATTTTCGTAGCTACTTTCGCCTCATCCTCTATCTAACCGGTATTAACTGATGAAATGCCGCAACTTAACCCATGTCCCTGCTTTGAACGATTTGGCAACAGTGACCTAGTAAAATGTACACCCCAAACGGAATAGCTTAGTTTATTGCAGACGTTAAACTAGCTGCAAAAACTTCGCCTGAGCTCGAGAAAAAGTTCACAAGATCAGGTCCGACTGTTCAATGACTCGCATGTAGGAATTGTTTGAGGACATACAATTCAAACTAGCTTGGGCCAAGTCTCGCTTAAATTAAAACATATAAGATCGCACATGTACATTGCAACAATCCCTATGTCGACAATCAACCATCTCACCAATGGCACTCAATTCGCTTGGGTATCACACGATCCTGGCTGTGATCTAGCATAATGATTTCTATCTTCCTTCTCGGGGAGAAAGGCAAAATCGGAGAGTACAGCCCCAAGGTAAAATCCTCCCTTGAGTCTTCCTAACTCCTTTCCTTACTATGTCTTGATGTCAACCATAAAGCTTGCCCCTACAGCCCACATCTGTCAGTTCATTTGTCAATTTTAAAGCCTTATAGTCCTCTAGACCCCAATAATAATAATAATAATATTGATATTATTAATTCACTTGACAAAGCACCCTCGGAGAACTCAATCTCTTTCTAGGCGCTTTACATTTGATGCAAAGGGAAATGCAATTAAATGGTAAGTAAAATCATGGTTGAAAAACCGGCAAAATGAATAGTATGGTTAGCGGTGACATGCACAGGGTCAGCATGCAAATGTGATTAGTGGCAGCATGCACAGTGTCAGCACGCATAAGCACATCAAGGACGAATCACAGGGACCCACTTAAAGCTGTCCTAAATTGATGTGTTTTTAAGCTCCATTTAAATGTGGTCAGGTGAGGGGATGTTCTGACGCAGGTCGGGAGGAAGTTCCAGGCTTTGGGAGCCTACGAACTAAATGCACGGTCTCCAAAGGATTTAAGGTTTGACGAGGTATTTGTAGACTGTTGGATTCAAAAAAGTGGGTGGTGCGATGCTTGGCCTGATGGGGTAATGTAATGTAATGTATCTCGTCAGTAACTCCACAAAGTCATAAAGACCATGTGGGTGTTACGCAGGAGAGTTTTGTCTAGCGCACTCACAGCCTAAGCGGCTTTCGGTACGCATTCGGCATTCGGTAGACAACAGACTTCGTCTCACGCAACAAAGAGAAAGTGGGAAGCATAGCAGAGTTAGGAGAGCAGTTGAGGTAATGAGTAGCATAGACTTAGCAGTTCAGGACCACTGAAAAAGATGTGCCATAGTCGGCAGTTGGAGAGTAGATGTCGATACGTAAGAATTGTGGAAGCGAGTTCCACAGTCTAGGACCTGCAGAGCTAAAGATTCTGTCGGTAGTATATCTGAGAGATAGGCTGGAGCCATAGAATGAAGGTACCTAAAAGTGAGCGACAAAACCTTGAAGTAAATCCGTTACTTGACTGGTAGCCAGTGCAGGTCGGCGAGAAGTGGAGTAATGTGGCTACTGCGACGCTCACGACAGACATGGCTAGCTGCAGAGTTTTGCACTAGCTGCAATCACCTGATCGCACATGCTTGTTGGCTAGTAAGCAGTGAGTTGCAGAAGTCGAGACGAGATGTTACGAATGCATGGACTAACTTATGTGGTATCCTTATCTAAACAAGCCCAAATTTAAGCAATGTTATGAAGCTAAAAATAGGCAGATTTGACTGTGGAGCTGATGTTGTCGTCTAACAAGAGATCGCTTCGGAATATGACACCTAGATTTCGAGCTTTTTCAACAGGAGATATGCTGGCAGAGCCAATTTTGAGGGTCAGCCTTTGCAATATCTGAATCACACTGGGTTTGCCCATAACTAGTAAGTTAGTTTCATCATCGTTTAGTTCTAGAAAATTTGCTGCCATCCATGTGTGGATGTCATCAATTCATGCAGCAAGTAAGGTGGGAGAATCTGAGGTGCTCGAAAGCTGTGAAGGATCAAAGCAAAGGTACAACTGGGTGTCATCCTCATAGAAGTGAAAGCCTAGATTGTGCCTGGCAATCACATCAGCAAGAGGCAGAGTATAAACTGTGAAAAGAACGGGACCTAGTACGGAGCCCTGAGGTACACCATATTTCTGAGGTACTTCAGATGGTCTTTGTCCATTCACGTCAATACTCTGGACTCTCCCACTGAGATAATAATAATATAATAATAATTCACTTGATAAAGCGTCCTCAGAGAACTTAATCTCTCTCTAAGCGCTTTACATTTGCTGTAAAGTGAAATGCAATTGTGTCAAGCCAAAGCTGGTCACACTGTAGTGCAAGTTAAAAGCAGGCTGCACATGCCAAGACGAGGAAAAACTGTATACATATCTGATCAGCTACAAACGCCATGCATTCCAAAAAAATTCGGCAGGCAGACAGCAAGGTGTGACACCCGTGTGTAACATGGCTGATCTTGTCAGGTTTGGTAATCTGCCTTTTGGTTAGTTATTGAGCAGAAAGCTCGATTGGACAACACTTTTAATGATGACATACAGAGCAGTCGAAGCGGACCTGAATGATTTAGTGTCTTGACAATACCTTGTTATCCCTGATGGATTCAAACTCGGTTCCTAGGTATTCCCTCGGTATAAATGGTTCATCAACCGTTAAAGTGAGGGTACACTAGTGCCAGCCCAAGATCATGTAGCCCCACATGCAATGAATAATAGTAATAATAACAACAATACTATTAATTTTCATAAGCACCACAAGTAAACCAATCTGTATCTAAGCACTTCAAACAGGCTGGAAAGAAAGCAAATCACCTGATTAGTGGTAGCAATGTTTGCAGTTTTAGCCCATGCAAGCACATCTAATACTACTCACAAGGCAGAGCAAAAGCTGCAACCAACGAGTAGGGTTTTAGCTTCCAACTTAAATGTCGAGTCAGGGGCTGCCGTGATGTCGGTAGGCGGTGAGTTCCAAACTTTGGAAGCATAGGAACTGGAAGCTCGGCCAAGGACTTGGAGTTTGATTAGAGGTACAGCTAACAACTCATGTCAGAGGAGAGAAATGTATGACAAGAAGCCTGATGGTTGCAGTGTTTCAAGTATTTATGCCGAAGCAAGAGCATGAAGGAACCAAATAGCTATTCAAAGTAGTCTAACCTACAGCAGTAAAAAGTCCAGTGTAATGTGGCAGTCGTGACTGCCACGACACACAAGCCTAGCTTCGGGTTTTGTACACCAATAGTAAGCATTGTATTGCCCAAAAGGATCATGGGCAAGGGAAGAGTTGAAAAATTCAAGATGTGACACAAATGCATGGACTAACAGGGCTGTGGTAACCTTATCTAAGCATGCCCGAATCTTGCAATATTTATCACAAAGCTGAAAGATGGCTGACTTCACTGCAGAGCTAATGTGATCGTCTAGCAAAAGGTCATTTCGAAACAGGACAATCAGAATTGCATGTGGGTGCTACAGTGGATATGCTTGCCAAGCCCATTTGGAGGGTTAATACACTATTTTTACCCACGACTATTGTTTTAATTTAATCGCCATTCACTCTGAGAAAGCTAGCCGCTATCCAAGTGTGGATGCCGGAAATACAAGTGGTGCAAGAGTTTAGAGAATTTCAGGTGCTGAAAGGTAGGGAGGAATCACATGACAAGAACAGCTTATTAACATCAGCATATAAATAAAGGTCAAAATTGCACTTAAAGAACACAATGGGTAGATGAGGTTATAAATTTTAAAAAAAAATTAGTGGACCTAGAACAGACACCTGGGGTAAGCCATACTGGAGAGGCACACCGGACACCTTTTCAGTATGTCTGCTCAACATTTCATCAAACGTCCTGGAGCTTTATTTTCCGCATGGGCATGCATCGAAAAAATTATCATACCGAAATAAAAAATTTCTCAAGAATAACATCAAACAAGCAGAGCTGGACTCGCATTTCAAATTTCCCTCAGACATGAGAAATATTAGCCTAATTACAGAATGTGCAAGGCATCAAGCTACACTGGAAATGAAGCTGTATAAAAGTCACAGGCATGCACCGCAACAAGTTTCACCCATGTACCTCGATCTACCAAGGTTCAACAAGTTGGGATACAAGTCGCATACAATGCCGAGATCGGTAACATTTTTATTTGTAGGTATGTTGCTTCCGGTTTACATTTCGGTGAGACATAGTTTGCATAATCTGATTTTCCTTTATGTGGAAGTTGTCAGAACTTCTAATCCCATTTCTAATGTGTTTGTCTATTAAAATAATCCCAAACAAAATATTTGATTGCCTGATCTATTTTAGAAGTATTTAGCATCTGCAGATAACTGAATCTAGATGAAAGAGTTCATTACAACCATAGCATTTCAATTAGACTCTCTGGTCTCCCTTCCCAACTCTCCCTCAATGCCCACCAGACCACGAGAACCTGAAAACTTCTGCCCAGTCTTCCTTCTGCTGTCCCGAGCAAAGTAACTTGATTGACTAGTGACAGATGAGCCAAACTCTTATAATAAGAGACCTAGTAAGTTCCATTCAAGATTTAGAGTAAACCACCCAACATAGTCAGCATTACTGTGCATGCACATCGACCTTCTCAGGAATGTACACTTAGTCTCTCGGCTAGTTCAGCTGGATCTCTCCTCAGCATTTGATACCATCGATCACCAAGTCATCTTTTAAAGCCTGTCTAGGTCGCTTTGGCTTCTAAAAAATGTTGGTATGCTATATCAGCCAGATTGATTTCGAGTGCCGAGGTGTTATCTGTGTTTCCTGAATCATTGTTATTATTACGAGCCTGTTGTGTCATATTCTATGGCTAGGTGGCATAAAAAACCGCTTCATGTAATAGTCAGCAGATGGGGCATCGGGCAAAAGTTGTTGTGCACTATGGCTGGTGCTGCATACCAGTCATCCACTGTGGCTGTCGAATAGACTGCACTACCCTGCAGATATGGCATTTGTATACTAAGTTATAGTGCTCTTTATTGCTGCCGTGCTCAAGAACCGTCAGAATATCAGCATGTATCAAGGCAACCTCTACGACTTGCCAGGCTTCGAGGCGCTGCTTCATTGGCATTTGTCATGCCTAGGCTAGGAGTAGCACCATGGCAAGCACCGTGTATTGGCCTAAGGACTTTAGTGAGAAGTTGTTGCAGCTTTCGCAACACTGCTGCCTCAGAAAAACACAGTTTCGTGCTACCTCTGCCTACGGTCCAAAACGCTAACGGTATAAAAACTCTTTGTGCATGGCCAAGGACGATCGGAGCCAATGATGAATTCCTTAGCAACCGGGTCACCAATGCATACATGCATGTATGCATGCGCACACTCGCGAAAACACCCTTGCACACACACAGACACACAAACACACGCGCAAACACATACACGTGTGCGCACGCACACATAGACGTGTGCACAAAAACCCAACGTACATGCATATGAGTGCAGACAATCAAATATAAATAAATGCAAGCAAGTACACATGGTCACAAACACTAGGATTGGAACCAAAGCATGAGCCGCACAAACGACTCCTGCTAGGGTAGCCGAGCTTCAGCCAATATTGTTGTCAGCAGGGGTGAAGTAAGGAATTCGTTAAGGAAGCCTGAGCTTGTTAAGGTATTGGACGTCGATATTGCACAAGCCAGCCAATCATCCTGAGCAGCAGGCCACTTATGTCAGACATACTGGGGCTTCAGCCTGGCAGTCCCAATGGCATGGCCCCAGCATGCACGACATGCTGCTCGGCAAGGTCATTAAGGAAACCACCATCTGGAATGAATAGGTGTGTGAGTAAAACAAAAAAAAGGGAATTAGAACCTGTCCGACTAACTCTCAAAGTACTTCTGCAAGATGTTCCCTTGGGCTTACTTGAGATAGGATTTGAACCACTGCAGAGCAGTGCCAGTGATGCCCAGGCGAGATGAGAGGCGCTTTAGATGAACTTTATGATCGATGGTATCAAAAGCTGCTGTAAGATCGAGCAAAACAAGCAGGAGACACTCTACCCATGTCTGCATTCCTAAGTAGGTCGTTGTATACGCTAAGCAACGCTGACTCTGTGGAGTGATTAGCTCTAAAGCCAGACTGGAACTTACTAGCAATGTGTGAGGTTTTGATATATGAGTTCAGCTGGTCTGCCACGACCCGCTCCAGTATCTTTGATAGGAATTTTGGAAGGGTGACTGGGCGGTAGTTGCTTAAGTTCTCTTGGTCTAGTGTCGCTTTCTTGAGAAGTGGCCTGACTACAGCTTTTTTGAAAGGTGCTGGCACATGACCTGAGGCTAATGACATATTAGTTATGTTAATTATGCATGGCAGCAGCAGATCAATGCAACGTAGGAGCAGGACAGTGGGAATAGGGTCCAGAGGACTTGTTGTCTTCTTTGCTTGAGGTACGAACTTTAGGACTAGATCACGAGTGACCTGCTTAAATGCAGACATTGAATTGCAGCCAGGAACTGAGGAACAGCATTCTAGTGGGGAGGTTGTCATCGCAGGGATGGATTCCCTGATCTTGTCTATCTTCTGCACAAAGAATCGAGAGAAGCGATCGGCTAGATCATCACAAGGATCAACAGGTAAGGTGCTAATCTGGGAACGGTTGAGGAGATGGTTTATTGTCGACATCCGCATTTTTGGATTGCGCATCTGTGATTCAACAATGTTTCTATAGAAGCTAGACTTGGCCTTTGCTAGGATCGATTGGTACGACCTACGGTAGTCTTCATATGCCTGTCGATGGATAGTTAGTCCGGATCTTTTGTATGCTTTTTCAAGCTTTCGTTTCGTAGACCTGGCTAGTTTAATGTCTGTGGTAAGCCATATGCCGTCTGGGCGGGGGCGCATGGTGCACTTTGTCAGAGGTGCAAACTCGTCGAGCGTGTCAGCTAGTGTCGTGTTATAGCTATCTACTAATGATGACAGATCGGAGGGAGGACTGAGCAGCAGATGTGAAGCAGATATTCTCTCACGGACAGCATTGATATCAAGGGTCTTGAGGTTTCGCGATTCACAGGTTATTTTAGAGGAGGGTGTGGGCACACACTGTAGATTGAATGAGATCTGCATGTGGTCAGATAAGCAGGATTTGGTATTAATTGGTGATGGCAAAGTGCAGTTGTATGAGAAAATCTGGTCGAATGCGTGACCCTTGATGTGGGTTGGGCCATGCACATGAGCCACAAGAGACAATGAGTCATTCAATGCACGAAATTCGGTGCTGAAAGCGTCAGATAAGTTATCAAAGTGAACGTTGAAATCACCCATAACGAGGAAGGATTGATTTCTTGCACACAGAATCGAAATGAGATCGGAGAAATCTGAGATAAAGGAGGATTTGGTACCTGGTGGGCGATAGACTACTGCCACTATCGGTAGCTTGTTTTCGGGTGAGACCAAGACAATCGATTCAAACGACTGCTTCGAAGGTACTGCAAATGGCTTGGAGTTGAATTTCGAGCGCACGATAATAGCAACTCCACCTCCAGTTTTGATTGATCTAGGGGTGTGAAAGGACGAGAAACCAGATGGAGTCGGGTCTTTAATTGTCGGGCAGTTTATCGATTTCAGCCAAGTTTCAGTAAGGGCGAGCAGGTCGATACCATTTTCAGAAATAAGGTCGTTTATTACCAGAGGTTCATTGCACATTGAGCGAGGTTTCCAAAGGCAAGCGTTAAGTCTGGCCGATGGGGTTACAACAGGCTTGATGACCACTAAGTTTGAGGAATTTACAGTGACGCATGTGGGGGAGCGTGCTGAGCAGTTCGAGACAATGCTAGGAATACCAAACGAGCGTGTACTCAGGTCGCAGTTCCGCCCAACGAGCAGCGTCTGAGCTGGCGGTTCCGGCCACTGCGGCGGCTACGGGGTGCTTTTCTTTTGTTAATGCATAGTTCATGAATCTTAGCAACAACATTAATATCTAGGAATGCATTTTATCTACGATTAAGAAGCGATAGCAGCTGCTGATGATCATAACTAACAAGCAGGTTACTAGCCGCCAACGTACCTAAGGCAGCAGCCGGCGTGGGAGACCCAGCAGCCCGAAGCGATAAGCATTTAGATGTCCATAGGCACGTAATTTCTTACGTGCTAAGGTCAAATAGCAATCAGAATGACTTTAAACAGGACTTAGCTGTATCGTTTCCGTATACGATGTTCGCAAGAACTTTGGTTAGCGCAAGAATTCTGCAACGAACACGAACGCACGTTAGAGAGCTCTATGTCAGGAGACCAATACAATAGATTCTCCTTCTGAGATGCCTGCATGGCATGTACTACAACCATGTATGAATAACCTAATGCAAATGTTTTAGCATTTGGTTTCGTCCTAGAATCATTCATGTAGGCACTCTTAAGGTCACTCATCTGGAAGTCGACACTAGACCTGTAGAGCAATTGCTGCTTCAACCCAGTCTCCCTCCTTATTTTTGTTCTTCTCAGAGAGACCTGAAAGACCAATTAAACTTATGTATCAGAACGTCAAGTAAGTAATCTATCAAGTAAGTTACAGTCAGATTTTAGAGCAAACAATACCAAGGAGCAGATTCAGAAATGCTAGAAGTTTATAGGGACTTTCCCACGATTGCAGGCGTAGATATAATCTCTCTTTTAGTTCTGCTGGATCTCTGCACACCACATGATGAAGTTGATTGCTAAGTTCTAACAGCACAGCCACAGTGCTACTAGGTTGCCCCAACCAAGTGGGAGATATCATAGTGAGCCTTTAAGTGTTGGGCTGCCCCAGGAGGCCGTTTTAGGTCGGCAGTGTTACACAATGAATGCTATCTTTGTTGCCCATTTAGTCTGTAATAAAAATCTATTACTTCATCTGTATGCTGATGACGCCCAGCTGTAGGTGTGCTTTGATCCTTCCAGGCATTCCATGCTTCCCGAACGTTCTCATTCTCACAGGTCTTTTACTGCATGTATTTATGAGATTAGCTTTTGGATAGCAGCAAGCATTCGGTTATTTAATGACGACAAAACTAGCGGTTTAGCTATACTAAAACCCAGCATCAATCGGGAAATCAAACTAGGAGCCTCCAATAATCGGTGTCAGCACATCTTCTGCAACAACGTGTGCACGGAACTTGGATGTCCTGTTCCAAAACAACCTCTCACCCCATGATCACACCAGCTCCCTAATCAAGTCTACTTTATTTTACTTAGGCAACATTGCAAACAATATGAACTTGCTCGTACGAGGTTACTATAGCAATTATGGTCCGTGCCCTCTTCAAATCTCGTTTAGACCCATTATCTCTTTATTTGCCGGGCTTCCTGCTTAAACTCAACGTTTACAGAAACGGCAAACTCTGCAGCTGGCTTATCTGCCGAAAAAATGGCACATACCAGATAGAATCAATTCACGCCTTTCTGTACTGGCTACCTGTCATGCAAGGCGTCCAATTCAATGTCCTATCGCTCACGTTTAGGTCCGTTCATTCTTCAGCTGCTGCTTACTTATCTGAAATACTTCCTAATCATGCTCTCATCGCACCAAATACTCGTCTTACTCAGGTTGTTTGTTTGTGCTTCTTAACTGTGAAAGCGCCAGTCACTCCAGCTTCCGGTGCTCTCCAGGTAGACCATGCAATGCAGTGCTGTAGTGCGATGAAAACACACGTGGCCACATCTGGGAGTCGAACGCGACAATTTATTACCGGACCGTTAGTTGGGGTTAAGCTCTGGCGAAAGTACCTAATGTGGCACACACTGGTGAGACTGAGTTTAAATACCGAACTCCGACGTGCAGGTATAACACCCCTCCCGTATACCCGTGATCGTTTTCGATGTCCTGACCCCAAAGGCAGACCGCTACAGCACAACAAGATAAGAGCGGCTAACCGAGTAGCCGGTGGAACAAAACTGAGCAGTCTACGTTACACTTGGCTATTCGTCGCCGTACGTTTGCACTCTCTCCTGCTCTCGAAGCTTCATTGCTGGCAAGAGCTACTGAAGCTGCAGCCCCGAGCTCGACCGCCGATCTTAAATTGTTTGTTAATTCACGATGGAGTTGATTGCTAAGATGAAGTTGATTGCTAAGTTCTAACCGTACAGCCACAGTGCTACTATGTTGCCCCAACCAAGTGGGATATATCATAGTGAGCCTTTAAGTGTTGGGCTGCCCCAGGGAGGCCGTTTTAGGTCCGCAACTTTACACAACGATTGCTCTCTTTGTTGCCGATTATTTCTCTAATCAAAAAATATTACTTCATCTGTATGCTGACGACGCCCAGCTGTACGTGTGCTTTGATCCTTGCCGGCATTCCATGCTTCCTGAACGTTCTCATTCTCACAGCTCTTTTACTGCATGTATTCATGAGATTAGCTTTTGGATAGCAGCAAGCATTCTGTTATTTAATGACGACAAAACTAGCTTTATAGCTATTCTAAAACCCAGCATCACTCGGGAAATCAACTAGATAAGAGCGGCTAACCGAGTAGCCGGTGAAACACAACTGGGCAGTCTACCTCACACCTGGCTATTCGTCGTCGTAAGTTTGCACTTTCCTGCTCTCGAGGCTTCATCTCTCGAAAGAGCTACTGAAGCTGCAGCCCAGAGCTCAGTCACTGATCTTAAGTTTATTCTCTACCATCTGAACTCTGGAAGTCTGACCTAGTTTTTATTCTCTCAAACCCAATTCTCGGTGTCAATTCTACGGTTTACTCAATTTCTTAATTCGCTGCAATCGCTTGACTGGTGGCATTCCTTTTGCATGCCTACCAGCCTAGTGCATTGGTTAACGTAGTGTATTAGACGTCCGATGGCATTCTTATGCCTACCAATCAATCAGACTAGCGTTTTGGTTGATGAAGCATATTAGTCAGCCCAAATTTTGGCCATGCCGTCATTCAAACGCTCCATTCTAACCCGAGTAGATCTCTGTTGCACTACCCCCTCTGTCAGCTTCCAGTTAATTAATTGGTCCCCCTCCTCTGGTTGTTCTGGTTCTGCTCTCTATCCGCTCTACTTGGCTAGATCTGTTCTACTTGGCTACATCAACTCTACTTAGCTAGATCTGCTCTACTTGGCTAGATCTGTTCTACTTGGCTAGATCTGCTCTGCTTTATTAGATCCGCCCTACTTGGCTAGACCCACTCTACTTGGCGTGATCCGCTCTACTTGGCTCGATCCGCTATACTTGGCTAGATCCGCTCTACTTGGCCACAGATCCGCACGACAGGCTGCTCTAGATGCCACAAGTGAACCCACTAAGGCAAGGGCTAGTATCGCGGCTAACCTGAAAGCTGCCCCTGCACACTTCTAAAGACCACCATTTTTCTTGGTGGCGGGGCTTTCAGTCCTTGCCCTTATAATACCTGAAACCTTCAAACGAATGACGTCATGCTAGCTGCTGACCTGACGACATTAAAAAGAAGCAAAACCCATAATTTCCTAATGTCAATTAATCGAATGAATTTAATCACGATTGCAGTAGCCGGCATCGCCCTTGCTAAAACCAACCATTTCACACGTGGGGTGAGAGCTTAATCTCGTAGTTTAATCTAGGTTTAACACATCATTGATTAGCTAAATGGACACATCCTGTGGTTTGGCCACTCCACCTGCTCATTTAGGTCTGGTCGGATTCCAATGATCCCAGGCGCCTCCTAAGGTAAACCAACGGCACTTCGTAAGCTTAGTCGGGCACACAAGTTTATTGCCTGTCCTGCACTGCTGGAGAAGAGAGTTTTCAAATATTATTCACATCCCACCTATAACCACGGCCGTACAGGTCCTTAGAGTTGAACGGCGGCTTTTAAAGCCTGCCTAATTCTGAAAAAGTCTGGATGCGAAATCTGCATTACCTCAATTCTTTGACTAAGGATACATACTGTACATGCTTTAGATCTGTAGGGTTCTTACTTAATAATAATAATCATAATAATATTAATAATCCACTTGATAAAGCGCCCTCAAAGAACTCAATCTTTTTCTAGACGCCTCACATTTGCTGCAAAGGGAAGCCCGATTGAATGGTGAGTAATATCATGTTTGATAAACACGAATAACATGGTAAGGGGTGACATACACAGGGTCAGCATGCAAATGTGGTTAGTGGCAGCATGCACAGTGTCAGCACGCATAAGCACATCAAGGATGAATCACAGGGAGCCACTAAATGCTGTCCTAAATAGGTGTATTTTTTAAGTTCTTTTTAAATGTGGTCAAGTCAGGGGATGTAACTGGGCAGTGACGCTTTAAAAAACGCACTTTAGCAAATTAAGGTTAGCTGACTCAATAGTCTCATTTATTCAGCTGTAGAAGAGCTTTAGCGGCTATCCCAGCCGCTTGCAGTGGGCAATAAGTGATCACTCATTGCCATACTTGAACCATCAACCCGGATCTTGAAGAGCGAGCACCTTATCACCAATGCTAAGACCCATACGATTTGGCGCTTAGCGTTCTCCTCTTTTTCCTTCACGGTAGATGCAAAAAAGTAGCAAGTTGAGCTAAAACTTTCAAAAGAATATTGTCTGTGTAAATAAGAATGAGTTTTCGTAAGAAAAGAGCTAAGAGCGTTAAATATGCACGAAAATATCGCAGCTACATTGGGATAGACGAACAGCTGTGGAGGCCCAATAAGCGTGGTACTTTGGAAATTCAATTTAAGCGTAATTGAAATTTGAAATTTTTCAAATTCGCATGCCCATTCACGCTATCCCGGGATTTTCTACCAGTCTTCTTTAGCTCATCTGCAGATTGTAAATGTACGTTTCTTAAATGGAAGTCGCCGCTGATTGCTGAATGGCAATGACCAAAAACAAATCAGACCATCTCATTTGAAAATACATATGCAAAAAATTAGAAAATCAGAAAACACCGTTCGATGATTAAATTATTAAAGCCCACAAAGCCCTTTGAAATATACTTCACCGCATTTAAAACTATATTTGGGGGTTTGCACGCTCACGCGGAGCGACAAAGGGAGAAAAGAAAACCCTCACCTCACGTAACGGTCTGCGAGAACGATGACTCGGCTGTATTAAATATAGGCAGGCGACGCCTGCATACATGGTGGCGAAGTCATGGCCGTCGTGTAGGCTGCTCAGGAGTACGAGGAAGTGAGAGAGAGAGGGAGAGGGAGAGAGGGAGAGGGAGAGGGAGAGAGAGAGAGAGAGAGAGAGGGAGAGAGAGAGAGAGAGAGAGAGAGTGAGAGAATAGAGAGAGCTCGTACGTAGCACGCTCAGTAGCGGGCTGAGCGGTGTGAGATCGGAAAGAGTTGGAGCAACATGGTGGCGATACTATGTCCACTACACTACCCTCTACGATGATTGTCTCATCAACTTGGTCAGCGGATACGGTGCCCACCGTATACGGCCCCACATATGTATAGGTGCCCGCGGATATGGCACCACGTATGTAGAACTAGCCTTTCCGTATTATTTACCCTTATGAATGTCTCAATTATTCGCTATCAGTGAGGAGGAAAAGGAGATAACAAGATAGAGCTTGACAGAGAGTGGGAGAGAGGAAGAGAGAGAGAGAGAGGGAGAGAGGGAGAGAGGGAGAGCTTCTTACGAAACGACAACTACTCTCCAGCTGGCGACTATGGCTCATCCTTTCCAGCGGTCCCGAACTAATAATTCCATGCTACTCACTATTTCAACTGCTCTCCTGACTCTGCTATGCTTCCCACTTTCTCTTTGCTGCTTGAGATGAAGTCTTTTGACTAACGAATGCGTACCATAATCCGCTTAGGTCGTGAGTGCTCTATAAAAAACTCCCCTGCGTAACACCCACGCAGTCTTTGTGGGTTTGTGGAGTTACTGACAGAGATAAATTACATTAAATAGAGCGCATGTAGCCTCGAAGAGATTACTGCGCATGCACAAAGATCTTCGATTATGTCCGATGTGCATTTTCGCGGACTTGTACACTAACTAGACCCGATGTCCGCTCTTTAGGGAAGGAACTCAAAAAAACTCTTTCAATATTTAGATCCGCTATAGTAGCTTTCCGAGAGCTTACTCAAAGCCTGATCCAGCGTTCGTACCACAAACTGTACTCACCATCCTTTTCCAAACTTGGCAAAGACAACAAAACATCAGGGAACCAAGCGATAGAAGTAAGTAAATGTAGTTGAAATTACATTTTCTGAAAAGGTTTATTTGTCAAGTGATTAGATAAAATAACACAATATAGGTACAAGTAAAGGTACTATTAGATACCTGCAGTTTAGTTATGAGTGGCTAGGAATCGTGATCTCTGCTTCCTAGAGTCAGCATGCTTGAAAGAATAGTCGTTGTACAAAAGATGTGTCTCATTTTCGTCCTGTATGAATCTGCCAGCATTTTTCATTTTTGAGAGGGTCAATTATTTTTATTCGACCGATAAGAGACCAGTTGGTCTAACTTTACCGGTTTACAGAAAAGATATTATTAATATTTTTAATTGACAAACAGTCATGAGTAGCACACTTATAAGTTATTTATCTACAAGTACATTTTCCTAATAGAAATAAACAACTGATTTGATTGTTGCAGTTGGTCTTAAGTATTATTTTAAAGATGATAATGATAACTCCATAATTTCTGTGCACAAAAGTGGAAGTGAGCTTCTCTTTTCGTGGCTTGCCCGCAGTCATTTTCCATATGCAGATGTGCAAACAAAGGAGTGCTCGTTTCACGTCATGCCAATAGGCTAATCTGGCAATGAAGACCGAACGCTTTCTCAGATCATTTCACTGCCATTTTCTCAGTGAATGCCGGTGCATGCTCAGCGAGTCAAAAGATCCCGACTTTGGTTTCTACGAAGTTCGCCATCCGTGAAATATAACCAGCATACGGACTATAGCAAGTGCCGTAAGCCGATGGCTGAATGAGCTTCGGAATCATTGCTTTCAACTTGCACGGGCGTGCACGAAATGGGCGCTCTGAAGCTTTCGATGGCAAACCTCGGCGAAGCTTGTTCTCAGCCAGCTTGCTAAGCCAAAGTTCACCCTTGCACTTTTTTCAAGGTATGCCCACCCTTTGAAACTAATACTTTCAAGTAGCTATATGTTGCCAGATTGTTGTGCCGCCATGTTGTTCCAGTCCCAGCAGGACTCGTCCGCTCAGCCCACTCAATGAGCACCTTGTCAGCTCGAGTACGTGACGCTGATGAGAAGAACTAAGCGTCGCGCCCGCTTGCTGTCGGCTCATACTCTTTAAAGCCGACCTCTACACCAAACGGACCACCAAAGTGTTGCAGGCAGTGTGTCGCAGAGCAGCAATTGTCGCGCTGTACTGGCTTCTAACTCAAGCAAACAACACCTGCGAGTCGTTCGAAGAGGATGCGATGGCATTTAGTAGGTGGCGCGTGAGGAGGCGATCGCCTGCTAGCGTTGGAGTAATTCCCCACAAAAGCGGCGAGCTTCCAGCAGCATAGCCAGAGTAGCCAGTCAATGGCGATCTCGCTCAGAGGCCCAAAGTAAGACTATACGAGCCAGCGGCAACATTGCTTCTAAACTAGGCCCTGAATGCGAGGCTCCGCTTCAAGACGAGGCGCTGTCAGGCGCATGCTGCAGTACGTTTAATTTGAACTTCCGCGAGCTGCTGGCAGTCAAACGCGCCATGCAACAACTCCGGCCGGGCCGGCTGTACCTGTCTCGCCCGTTGGCCCAGCTGGTCCCGGTTGGCCAGCGTTTCCCGGAGCTCCGATCGGGCCTGGTTCTCCGGGCTTGCCGGCGTCGCCGGGCGGCCCCGCCGGGCCCAGGCGACCTGCAGCGCCGGCCGCTCCAGCTGTGCCGCTGGCTCCCAGACTTCCAGTCGGCCCAGCAGGGCCCTCGGCGCCAGCTGCACCCGGTTTTCCAGTGGCACCGGGTGATCCCGTGGGGCCGGCCGGGCCAAGCGGGCCGCCAGCTCCTGGCGCGCCGCTTGGTCCAGTTGGACCTTTGTCGCCGGCGGGTCCGGGGGCGCCCGCTGGTCCAGGCCGACCGACTGCTCCTTGCGGACCCGCCGCCCCGTCTCGTCCGGGCTGTCCGGGGCCGCCATCATCGCCGAGCCCACCAGCCGTTCCGGCCAGGCCCTGCAAGCCCTGGCCGCCGGCGCTTCCTTGCGAGCCCGCGGCCCCCGGCGAACCCGCTGGTCCTGCAACACCCGGCGGCCCGGCCGGGCCGCGACTGCCCCTGCCGCCCTTGTTGCCTTTGAGTCCAGTGGCGCCCGGCGCACCGAGCTTTCCTGCTGGTCCGTCGGGGCCCGCTATGCCGTTCTGGCCGGTGGGCCCTTTGTTGCCAGGGAAGCCGACAGGACCTGTGAATCCTCTTGGTCCAGTGGGTCCTTCGTGTCCGATGCCGCGAGGTCCCGTAAAACCCGTTGTGCCAGCTGGCCCAGACGGTCCTACTCCACCTGGCTGGCCGACTAATCCTGCAATAGGGAAAACCCTCTTTGTATTCGTACCGGTCGCCACGACGCTGTGCGGCTCTTTAAAAAATCTCCGTTTCTTTTCCTTCACTCTCTCTCTGTCTCTGTCTCTGTTTCTGTCTGTCTCTGTCTCTGTCTTTGTCCTCCGTCTCCCTGTCTCTCCGTCCCTCTGTCTCTATGTCTCTCTGTCTCTGTCTCTGTCTCTGTCTCTGTCTCTGTCTCGGTCTCTCTCTCTCTCTCTCTCTCTCTCTCTCTCTCTCTCTCTCTCTCTCTCTCTCTCTCTCTTTCTGTGCCTCTCTGTCTTTCGCTGTCTCACTATCTCTCTCTGTGGTTTGGTTTGCACATCAGAGAGCCAGCCGATGAACAATACCAACAATTTATTCTACTACTCACAGAGCAGAGGGAGCACGACCCCTCTCGCACCTCTTTCCCACTCTAGTCCCCTCTCCTTGACTCCGGCTGTGCCTTCGCCGACCCCGGTGGTGAATCCACCATCTGGTCACCAGTGGGTTATCAGCCTGAGTCAACGCCTCGTTAGAAGTGGACCACTGCTGTGCACAGGCCCCTCTTGAGGATGTTCCCACCAGCTGTTGAGGAAAGGAGTGGTAACAGCTCGCATGCGATCGAACTACTCTCTCCTCTCTCCCTCCCTCTCTCTTTCTCTCTGTCTCACTCTCACCCTTTCCTATCTCTCTCGCAGCTCAATTGGGGCAAACTCCCCCTCTCTGTATGTCTGTCTGTCTGTACGTCGGTCGGTCGGTCGGACGGTCTCTCTCTCTCTGTCTCTCTCTGTCTCTCTGTCTCTCTCTCTCTCTCTGTCTCTCTCTCTGTCTCTCTCTCTCTCTCTCTCTGTCTCTCTCTCTCTCTCTCTCTCTCTGTACATCTCTCTCGCCCTCTCTCTCTCTAGCAGCTCAATTGAAGCAAAGTCTATCTGGCTGCGAACCGTGTTGTTTTTCTTGAGCTCTGTACAGCTCTGTCTCTGTCTGCCTCTCTCTGTCTCTCTCCCTCTGTCTCTCTCTGTCTCTCTCTGTCTCTCTTTCTCTCTGTCTCTCTGTCTCTCTCTCTCTCTCTCTCTCTCTCTCTCTCTCTCTCTCTCTCTCTCTCTCTCTCTCTCTCTCTCTCTCTCTCTCTCTCTCTCTCTCTCTCTCTGTGTGCCTCTCTGTCTCTGTCTCTAACTCACTCTGTCTCACTTCCTCTCTCTTTCTCTCTGTCTCACTCCCTCTCTCTCTCTCTCTCTCTCTCTCGCCCTTCTCTTTCTCTCTCTCTCTCTCTCTCTCTCTCTCTCTCTCTCTCTCTCTCTCTCTCTCTCTCTCTCTCTCTCTCTCTCTCTCTCTCTCTCTCTCTCTCTCTATCTCTCTACCTCTCTCTGGCAGCTCAATTGAAGCAAAGTCTCTCTGGGTTCGAAGCAGCCGCAGAGACTTGGCTTTTATATATTTGCTATTATATACATTATATATATATATATATTATATATTATATATTATATATATCATATATATTATATATATTTGCTATTACATATATTATATATTTGCTTTTAAATAAAAAACAGACGTCGCCTGCTCTGTTTTTTCTTTAGCTCTGTACAGCCGAGGCTGCTGCGAACTAGCTTGCGTCTGATCCGTCGCCTCTCGCCGGTGACAGCAGACTTTGCCTTACCCTCATTCGCACACACACGCTCGGCTCTACCAGCTGCGACGGGCAAACGCAAGCTTGAGGCTCTTGCGTAATCGGACTAGCGCCAATCGAAAGAAACCTCGAGGGTTGCGTCGTGGATTAGAATCTGAACCAGTGGATTCACTCCCGCCCGCCGAACCGAATGCGATGAAGCTTCGGACTCAATAGAAACAGTTACCTGTCTTTCCTGGCGCTCCTGCGTTTCCAGTTTCTCCCCGCAGACCTTTGGGACCAGGAGGTCCCGGTGGACCATGTGGCCCAGCGTCTCCAGTCGCACCGGCGAATCCAATCACTCCGACCGGTCCTGGATGTCCCTGTGGTCCGGTGTCTCCTTTTGGTCCCTGCCGTCCTTGGGGCCCCGGTGGACCCGGCGGACCACGCGGTCCGACGACCAAAGTCGTGCCGAACGTGCGCTTCGAGATCAGCTTCGCTCCTGCAACCGACGGCAAGAGAAAGAGTGAGAGAGAGCGAGAGAGAGAGAGCGGCCATATTTAGGTCATCGTTAGGTCAGGCGCCGACGGAGCAGCAGCACGGCATCAGGCAACGAGCAATGCTTGCAACGGCGGCGAATGACGGTCGTCGCTTCGCCAAGACCTTGATCGCGCTCGGCCGGCTACGCGACGCGAGTGCGTCCTTAGAATGCCGGAGGTGAGACCGTGGTTGAACTTCACGGAACTTTCACAGGAAGCCGTCTTGCTGGCTGAATAGAGCCTGCATGCGGCAGGCAGCGGCGGTTGCGGCTGAGGCAGCTGGATAAGCGCTCGCAGCAGCGTCGAAGCAGCGAAGCTTACCAAAAGTCTTTTTCAGCGACTTCAAGTCGTCGCGCAGGCGGTCGTTCTCGCTCCTCAGGTTGACGGCCTCGAGCGTGAGCAGCGACACGAACACGGCCACGAGCAGGACGCCGAAGGCCAGCACGTACAGCAAGCTCATTGCTGCCTGCGATTGGGCCCCGCGCCGAGCAGGCGCCATCGCCTGGCGTCTCTCAGCCTCGGCGTACTTCACGTCCATGACGCTCCTGTACCGCCGCTGGCAGCTACGAGCTGCACGAGTCGGAGCGCCGGCGTATATAAGCGCTGGCCGCTTCGTAGGTGGCTGCCTTGGCGACGACCGGATTGCCGTCGCTTTGACGCTGCTGCTGGGCTGGATTAGCTGGATCTTAGCGATCCCGCGTCTACAGAATAGCGCCAGCTGAATGCTCAACCCGCCAGCAACTAAGCTTCATTGGCGTCATCTTGGCTTAGCGGCCGTTAGCGGCAGCAGTCCGAAAGGGTCTCTTTTAGTCCATGCATTTGCGGATGAAATTCTGATTTGAATTCCATGGAGAGCTGAGATGGCTGTGGAGCGTGGCTTCGCAGTTTTGGCTAGCTCGTTGCTTCGACCGGAATGCAGTAGCACTCATTCCTACTCGACTGCCTCCGGAGCGCGTCTCGCTCAGTAGCAGTAGCGGGGAGTGGTCGGATTGGCTTCCGCATTTGGCGGCCTCAGTCTGATAAGAAGAGCAAATGCAGAAAAGTTTCATTTGCATTTCTGTAATTCAGCCTGAAGCGCTGCAAGCACGCACGTCTGATGCCACTTATAGCCAACTTCCGTGTGTCAAAGTCAGAAAGACTACTGCGAATTAACCCCTCTGCGGTTTATTCGGTGCTGGTAATAGCCAGGGTTCATAAGTCATCCAGAAGCTGAGATTATTTTTGTTTGCTTGAGCGCACTTGTTTATTTGTTTTCAGCCAAAGAGCGATGCTCATTCGTTGTTTTGCGCGCCTATTCAAGTCTGTTTGCGTGCATGTTGCTTTTACATTTTTTGTTGCTTCTCTTGCAGCGAATATTAAAGCATCTGGACAGGGAGCTGGTTTTTACATGACGCTATTAAAATAGAACATTTTTATTATTGTTATTATGACAGTTGTTATTGTGCGTTCCTAATCGCTGCTGCAGAAATCAAACCTCAGAAAAAAGAGTTAGCAAGTGTGCAAAGGCACACAAAAGCATCAAATTCATTCTCGAGCTCCGAAGAACTTGCAGAGCCTCAAAGTAACACACTCGTGGCCGCTGGCTGGTGAGCCCCCTAGATGCAAACGTAACGTGTGCTGCATCGTGCGCAAACAACTACAATACCGAACACAAAAGAAGACAAGCTCTCTGGGGCTGAGGGAAAGGTGAGCAAAACATGTGCATCTTCAGCCGAGATTTAAATGAGGCCAATTTAGTGAAGACAAGAACAAAAGCCAGAAGTGAGTTCCTGACTATTGGTGCGTACAAACAGGAAGCTTAATCACTAAGACATTTCAATGCAGAGCGAGGAATTGTATAGACGACCTGAGCGGTTCTTTTAAATGCATTCTGCTCAATGTAATCTCTATGACTCGCCTGACTAAATATGGGTTCACTTGTGCTAAGGTTAGCCCGTGGAATTTAAAAAACCCAACAATGCAGCAAAATAGGAAAAATATTGATCGTTAGCACAAGATATAGTTTGTCTGTTGCGGTACTTTTATTGGAAGTATTAGAGTTAGGCCACTTTGAAATGAAATTCATTAGTGAGAGTGCATGAAATTGTAATGGCATATCCAATCATTAAAAGCCAATTATGTTAAGCAGCATCCTCTGCAAACAATTTCCAGGTTGAGTTTACTGCACGGGCAAAACTTTAACACGTAGTAATTGCACAACGGTTAATTCTAGCGATAATCTAATGCAATCTCCGACAGTAATTCTAAAGGCAATCTCTAGCAATCTCCAGCAGCAATCCTAGCTGTAATCTCCAGCTATATCCGGCAGTAATCCTAAAGGTAATCTCCAGCAGACTGGCAATGCCGGAGAAGATATTCAAGGTGCACCTGGCGTTAACATCGCTCTGTCGGGCTTAGGGCGGCATGAAACCGGTACCGCGAAGCTTCAATTTCCGTCTCACGAGAGCTGCATAAAACATTTGTAGCCTGCATACAAGAACTTTAATATGATATTTCAGTACTTTGGAGAATGTGCATTTAGTTCGTATTCCCCCAAAGCCTGGAACTCCCTGCCGACTTGCGTCAGAACATCCTCTGACCTGACCACATTAAAAAAGAACTTAAAAACGCACCAATTTAGGACAGCATTTAGTGGGTCCCTGTGATTCTTCCTTCATGTGCTTATGCGTGCTGAGTCTGCATGCTGCCACTAACCACATTTGCATGCTGACCCTGTGCATGTCACCCCTAACCATGCTATTCATTTTGTTTGTTTATCAAGCATGATATTACTCCCAATTCAATTGCATTTCCCTTTGCAGCTAATGTAATGCGCCTAGAAAGAGATTGAGTCCTCTGAGGGCGCTTAATCGAGTGCATTATTATTATTATTATTATTATTATTATAGTATCAGTAAATTGATTGCCCGCCGACTGAATCTCTCTAGAATGTAAAGAAATTATGCTTGGTCAACTCATTTCGGATACGGTGTAACGTCGTGCTCTTGCCTTCTACACCCTGCTAGCAACACGTTTTGTTTAACCTAGACGACGGCGCCTTCAGGAAAGGAATAATGCTGTTCGAGACCTATAGACGACTCAGGGTTTTGATAACGGTCAGAAATGCTTGATCATTTTAACGCTGTCAGAGTGATGACTATGCCTCATTATTCGTGCACCCTGACTAGTTTGGAACAGAAAACCATCGCCACCAGGATAGCGAATACACGCCACAATCTTATTCTGTATCCTGAAAAAATAATGCTTTCCTTATCAAGGCATAGGAATAGAGAGAAGTAAATCAAAGCTGTGTAAAAGCTTTTTATTTATGTGGATGCTGAGTCAACATCATTCAGATGAACTTTAACTGTCACTTAAAAAGTTTCGAAGTAATGTATCGCCACTAATCCAAATTAATAATAACTATAATCATTTGATTAGGCCGTTTGTATGGAACACCCAGGGAACTTACTCTCTGTCTAGGCACTTAGCCACTCATCAAAAATGAATCAAAGCAAATGGGGCTAGTGACATGCTCGGTATCAAGGCTGCAAATGAAATCAAATTTCGTGCTCTAGCGAAACGCTAAAGCAAAAAGGACGGCGTCATGGGCGCTAGATATTAAGACCTCGAGAAAGAAACATACAGTGAATTATGCACACGCACGCATGCCAGGCACGCCAGAATAAACATAAAGCAGCTATCCATGGAATGAAGCAAAAGGCTGACCGGAACAGATGTGTCTTTAGCTAAGACTTAATAATAATAAGAATAACACACTCGATAAAGCGCCCTCAGAGAACTCAATCTCCTTCTTGGAGCCTTACATTTTCTGAAAAGGAAACACCATCGAATGGTTAGTGGTAGCACGCTCAATAAACAATAGGAAAAAACATGGTTAGGGGTGACGCACACGGGGTCAGCATGCACGTGTGGTCAGAGGCAGCATGCACAGTATCAGCACGCATAAGCACATAAAGTTCGAATCACAGGGACCCAATAAATGCTATGACAAATAAATACGTTTTTAATTTTTTCTCAAATGTAGTTAAGTCGGGGAATGTCGTGCGCAAGTAGGGAGTGAGTTCCAGGCTATAGGAGCATCCGAACTTAAGACACGGTCTCCAAAGGATTTGAGGTTTGTACGAGGTATAGTCAAACACTGAGATTCCAAAAAAGCGAACGTTACGATGCTTAGCCTGTTGGGACAGTAGATCTATAGCTAAAAAGCTATAAGTGAGCAAAAAAACCTTAAAGGTAATGCGTTGCTTGACTGGTAGTGCTGGTTGGCGAGAAGTGGCGTGATGTGGCAACTGCACAGCTCACGACAGACAAGCCTTACTGCATGGTTTTGCACTTGCTGTAAGCACTTGAGGGCACAGGCCGGTAAGCCGGCAAACGGTGAGTTGCAGAAGACAAGACGGGAGGTCACAGATGCATGGACCGACTTAGATGTGGTATCAGTGTCAAAATAAGCGAGAGTTTCGGCAATGTTATGTAGCTGAAAGTAGGCAGACGTGACTGGAGCTGATGTGGTCGTCTTATGAAAGGTCACTTTGGAAGATGACACCTAGATTTCGTGCACATTCAACAAGAGATATGCTGGCAAAGCCGATTTTGAGCGCTAGCTTTTCCAATTTCTGAGTCACGCCAGGTTTGACTATAGCTATTAGGTTGATTTTATCATTATTCAATGCAAGCAAATTTCTGCCATCTACGTGCTGATGGCATCTATGCATGCAGCAGGTGAATTAAGAGAATTTGACTTGCTGGAAGGCTGGGAGAGATTAAAGCAAATGTACAACTGAGTGTCATCGGCATAGAAGTGAAAGCCTAGATTGTGCTCGTCAATCACATCGGCATGAGGAAGAGTATACACCATGAATGGAGCTGAACTAGCACGGAGCCCTAAGGTACTCCATATTTCACAGGTTTCTAGGATGATCTTTGTTAATTCACATTAATACTCCGGAGTTTCCCACTGAGATATATTCACTGGCAGTGAAAATCTTCACTGGTTATAGCCTGAAGATAATACATCAGAGTTTACATTTTTTGTTAAAAGACATTCATTTATGCATTCAAAGAAATGCGGAGCTTTTTGCGCCCTCAAAGATGCAACGTTTCCTCAAAATGCAAAATTTCCTCAAACACAAAGGATTGAACGTGGATTGAGAGAAGATTTAAGCTGCAAATGCTAAAAGTTACAAATTAAGCGTGCTGAGTAGCTTGCGTTGCAATTCGTGAAGTAATTTATCATTACACATTTCTACCATCATACGTACTGTATAATAATAGTACAGGTTAGTTAGACAAAGTACTTACCATGCCAGTGAGTCAGTCTACTCAAGCTAAGTCATGACCAAATACGAGTACAAATTTATCGGGCATAGCCAATACAATTCACGGAACGGCAGTTAGTAAATTTCTACCTTCACGGAGTCACACTTAGTCAAATGCCGTATTTTTACTTGTATAAGTCACACTTTTTCCAATTTACAAAAAAACCTGCAACTTATACACTGCATGTCTAATAATCTCAACATTAAAAAAGCTCAAAATATTTCATACGGAAAATACTAGTTTAAAAACTTCACTTCATCTGACCATAAAACCTAAAACTGAGAACTTTAAACGTGCTGAATACAACCGAAGATAATGCAATCTTTGAGGAAAATGACGAGTCAGACATTAAAAATGCTGCAAAAGACTATTAAGATGCTAGCAGCGATAGCAATGAAAATTTTCTTTCTGTGATGATTAATGAAAACTTATATCAATACAAAACGAGCTACATATTTCATATTATTATTTTTTATAAAAACTGTTTAAAAAATTGAGTCCATAAGTTTAGGGTGCAACTAATAACCATAAGAATAGTGTAATTAGACGCCACAAACAGCTGCTGATTAAAGTGTCTATTCCCCTTCACCCTGGCGATTGCTCTACGATCATCAGCTGCTGCAGCTGTTCAACTTTAAAATGGCCAAGATCCTTTTCCTCTCACTGGTCCCTTTCCGTTGCCGTTGGTTACCTGTAAGCACAAAACCGGCACCTACAAGTTTCTCGACGCATAGTAATGTAATGTAATGTAATGCAATGTAATGTAATGTAATGTAATGTAATGTAATGTGATGTATCTCCGTCAGTAACTCCACAAAGTCATAAAGACCATGTGGGTGTTACGCAGGAGAGTTCTGTATAGCGCACTCACAGCCTAAGCGGCTTTCGGTACGCATTCGGTAGCCAACAGACTTCGTCTCACGCAACAAAGAGAAAGTGGGAAGTATAGCAGAGTTAGGAGAGCAGTTGAGGTAGTGAGTAGCATTGAAGTAGCAGTTCAGGACCGCTGAAAAAGATGTGCCACAGTCGGCAGTTGGAGAGTAGATGTAGTTGCGTAAGAATTGTGGAAGCGAGTTCCACAGTCTAGGACCTGCAGAGCTAAAGCTTCTGTCGCCAACTGTCTTTAAGCAGAGGAATGGAACAGCTAATTTATTGTCCACACAGGACCTGAGGGTGCGAACAGGCTGAAACTGATGCAGCAGTTCAGCTAGGTACGAAGGAGCCAAGCCGTGGCGGGCCTTGTGGGTCAGCATAAGAACTAGTGCAAGATTAAAGAGGCACAGGTAGTAGTTCGTATTCGTTTCGTTAGTAGTTTTGCATTTCGTCGGTAAGGTCTAGAGACACTACAAGTGGCCTGTTTGTGGCCGAAGGACATTATTTCAGAAGCCGCTAATCGCTTTGTAACGATGTCAGGTTCCTTTGCAGAAAATTGAAAGTGCCTAGAAAGAGACTGAGTTCTCCTTGGCTGCTACACACATTTTTTTATTATTCTTAGTGATATCATGTGATCGTAGTCTTGATCGTAACATAGAGGGTGAGCTGGTAGGTGCGTGAGGAAAGTAACATGATTGTGAGACCGAGCTGGAATTTTCAAATCGCACGGGTCAGTCATTCATTAGGAGGAACCAAACCTTAATTGTTGGCAAGTGAAATTTAAATGCAATATGTGTAGTGAAGTGTTGATGCACGTTTGCTGTGCAAAATAAACCTGCTACCAAATGCTCCGTGCTGGCAATCGTCCGTTTCAGCCCACAGTGATTCTTAGGATGACGTAAGCACAGGGTAGAGGCGAACTAGCTATTCCATCTAAACCCATTCTATGAGTAAAACAAGATAAACTAGATTCCTATTGACATGCTTGATGATCGCGTGTATAGTTATAAGTATAAATGTGCATACTGAACAAGGAGAATTATATCAGTCTGTAAGAAGTTTTAAGCAAGCTTTAAAGAATATCTGTTGATCATCCAGGACCCATGTTTTTTTACTCGTGGCATATCCATGCTTAGAACGCATCAAATCACGGCACAAGAGTTGCTGGGTGGTAGATGCGTGTATATACCAACAAGCTTAAGCTACATCGTGTATAGCCATTGGAGTAACTATCGGCTAGTTACTTTATGTAGCCCACAGAATCCAACAGTACCAGTTCACAGTGAATGCTCGCCTTGCCCGAGGCCAGCACACCTGCCAAAGCCACAGTCGTATTACCTGGAAGGTCTTCGAGTCCACCTTTTTGGACCAAATATTAGGCCCAATTCTGCATTTTCAACTGTACGGCTGGAATCCATCCTTGGCCGTATGTCCGCCGCTTTGCACAACTATACTTGGCTGTTGATTAGATCAGCTATTTTGCTACCTGGAGAGAGGGAAATGGGATAAACTGCAGCTGCTTAAGTTCCCCTAGACAATCCTTCCTTTGCAGGAAGCTGACTCCAGTTCCATGAGCTATTTTAAACAAGAGGTGCAGCACGCCGCATAAAAATTTTAGGATGGGTTGTCACAATTACCAATATTACACAAACCTATAATTGCACTGACCTCCACATCATGGACGTACCAGCTCAATAGGCATAGCTATATCATACGACGACGTCACGCGGTCAATTATCTAGGCCCAATGCACATTTAGTCTTATGGTAAAGCTCGTCTTTAGCGATTTACTTGACTTTAGCGATTCATTAATTAGCTCTCAGTCAAATTGAGCACTCAGCTGATCCAGCCGAGTAATAATCCGTAAGAATTGTTAGAGGCCTGAGAACCAGTTTAGGGTGTGCATAACGTATCTAAGTCACCATGACAGGATTAAAAGGGCGTCTAACCGATCCTGCCAAGGTTTAGTCTAAGCTGCCAGTAGCTTCTTGTCTTCTTGCCGCGGTCAGCTTTCTAGATCGGCAACGACTCCATACCCAGCCTTTGTCAGTACGTAGCCATTGTCCCAGCTCACCTTTAACGACTCACTCATTGATTAGCTCTCAGTCTGTCGGAGCAAGTGGGCGTCAACCAAGTTCAGCCTAGCGATAATCTTTAGCAGTAGTCTTGACATGCCGATGAAAGTGCTAAGGGCTTGCCAAGCAATAATAACGAACCCTGGGATATATAATGAGAGCCTTGAATTGGTACTGCCGAGGTTTATTCTCATATGCCGGGAGCTTTTTTTTGAAGCCACTGTCATCTTTATAGGTTGGCAACTACTCAGTCCGTAGCCTAGGTAAGTGATTACAAGTAACAGAATCCTATATCATGAGCATGGAGATACTGCTTGGTCAACTCTGGTAGCCGCACCTTATGCACCGATATGCTTTCGCACCAAGCATCATACTGGCTGCACGTTGATGTGTAATCAAGATGATGGCGTCTCCAGAAAACATTAAGTTTTTTATACACGCATTAAAGGTTCTGCTTTTAATATGCAGTCGGAAATGCCCATTACGTTAACTACAAAGCATATGTGGTAGGGTGGGACGGCCGCACCTGCAATGCACCCTGACTAATCGAGGACTGCAGTGCAACTCTCCGAAATTTAACGTGCACATGCTGGTCATAACTTACGTTAGGTCTTGCTACATTATTATAATGCTACTTTTGTTCACGCACATAGCCATAGAGCATCAATTCGTATGGGCTTGAACCTTTACTTTGATAGAATTTTGAAGGAAATATAGTCGCAATCGTTATTGCGTGTTTATACTTAGCTTTAAATGTAATTCATTTAAATTTAATTCATTTTAATAGTGCCCAGGAGAAACTAATCTCTATTCAGGCGGTTCACATATGCCTCGGGCCTCGAGCCCGCAACCTCAGCCAGACCTTGGTCGGGGCAGGCACTTGTACCGGTGGACCAAACTAGCACGGCGCTTTGAAAACTCCTTAACTGATGTCAGCACTATTCCAAAATGCCAATGGTGACAATAAAGACCTATACTGGTCACAATGCCTAAAAGATCTATCCAGCTAATATCCAAACGGCCGGCTTTCAAGAATTAGTTTCCCAAAATTACTCGTAACTGTATGGCAACATCAGCTCTACAGTAAAGTCTACCCACTTTCATGTAACGAAATATTGCCAAAATTAGGGCATACCTTTTAGATAAAGACTCCGCTTCGCAACTGGTCGCTGCATTTTTAACACAGCGAATAGACTAACGTCCCCTAAAACATTTAATTTGTCGTGTTCGTACAATAGCACAATTCCACTTGGCGATAAACTCGGCATCTCGTCATTACACCACTGCTCACTGTACTGCACCGACTGCCTATCAAGTAGACCATCGACTTAAAGATTGGGTCATTCACCCCGAGGTCCCTCACGTTCTTGTGTTCGGGCCTACATGTCTGTAGTAGTCTCACTTCTGACATCCAGCTGCACCAGCCGCTCCGTGATCTCTCGTCGATAACTTGAATGCAAATCCCGCAGAGACCGTGCCTTTAGGTACGGCGTATGCCCCAAAAGCTTGGAGCTCACTAGCGACTCATTTCTCACGCTATCTCTTTATTTAGCGACAATCAAAACTAGCCAAAACCCTTCTGTATACGCACAGCCTTTGCTAGGGCTAAGCGAAATGTCCTTCCGTCGTTTAGTGATATATAATACTATTCTGGTCGAGACTAGCGGCAGCAGAGAAATACTTTGGTATGGGGCCTTAGTGCATCCGTCTTTCATCCTGTATGCTTTGCCGAAATCTTTACGATTGAGCTAGTACTACCAACCTGAAATCGCACTAAAAAATCAGCCAATAGTCTTTCACGGGTTTCTGTGTGCTTGTCTTAGCATGATACACGAGTGCTTTTGCTAGCTTGACAAGAATGATACTTACCTTCTAATTGACTCTTGGTTATTGCTTCACTTGCAGCAAATTAAAAAGTACCTAAATAGAGGTCGTGTTCTCTCAAGACGCCATCGAAATAACTTTTATTATCATTAATATTAATCCACTGCAACCTCATAATTCTAGTATTGCCAGCAGTCACGTTAGCCATGAGTTCTGGAGGCTGAGTGAAGCCCGCAACGCTCCTACTATCTGTAGTACCACTTGTCTTCCTGAGCATGATGCCACACCCGATCACTTGCATCAACATCGATGTAAAGATCCCCAGGCCGGCTTACAGGTGGCACCACCTGCCTATACCACCCACCAACCGTTCCACATAATCCTCCAAGGTGTTCTTACACCGCCAGGTGCTCGCTTTCTTTATTTCACCCTTGCAATACATCGCAATACATTGGTGATGAGGCTTCAGATTTACGAGCTTCAAAAGTCTGAAGCTCGGTTTTGGCTTCGTCACGACATGAGATGAATTTACGTCATGCATCGTTTAAGTCCTAGCTAAAGAGGTATTTGGCAAACTCAGTTTTCCCTGCACTCTAGTTAATTTATCTTTTTGTTCTGTTTCGCTTTTTGTGCTTACATGTGCATGCTTTAGTACTCGTTACTAATCAGAGGTCCGAATAAGAAGCAGTGTTCTGCATCTCCTTGTCTACTTTATAGTACTTGTATCAGCTTTATACTTGTGTGGTTTTACATGCTTGGTAAGTGCTCTTCCGTCCATGTCATTAAGTCTTGGCTATTGCCTTCTTCTTGCCGGACATAGGATTCGCTTCAATAGAAATTCAGTAATCTCGGGAAGATATATAAACGTTTTACTACTATCCATGTTATTGATGTCTCACAGTAGCCGAGTGTCGTCATGCCTCAGCCCTGCCCACTGATTACCAGAACCATCGATGTGTCTCTCAGATCAAGCCGGAAGCTCAGATTAAGGTTTACAGCTTAATAAGAGCCACATGAAAGCTGGTAAGACTAAATTATAGCCAATCAGATGAACTGGTTCCAGTTCGCATTAGCTGGACAGCCTCTATCGGCCAATAACCATTTTCGTCCACACCCCAGGGATGCTTGGAGGCAAAGTGAAGCTTTTGCCCCACCATTCAAGCGACGTAATATGGTTTATTTGCACAGCACCCTAAGAGAACTTGATCTGTATCCAGGCGCTTTACAGATGCATAAGGACGCGAGCCCACGAACCTGGTCGTGCATGGTGAGCATCTTGCCAATTTGTTAAACTAGAATGCAACTTTCGAATCACTCTTCCAATGTTGCAGTTGACACCCACCTAAAGGATTAATTTGATTTGCTCTTTTGAACGAGGCCATTGATTCTGATATGCATGTTCTAATACTAATACAAAAAATGATAACACATTGGTATAGCATCTCAAAGAAATAAACCCTTTTCTAATCGCTTTAAATATGCTTCAAAAAAGCATGATCAAATGAATAGCTGTAGCATACACAATGTCATCAAGCATGACATGGATAGAGGTGACCTGCACAGTGTCAACATGTGAAAGGTAATTACTGATCGCATGCAAGGTGACAAAAGGAAAAGTCCAACAAAGTACAAATCCAAAGGACCGAGTAAATGCTGCGATAAAAATGTGCATTTTAAGCTTCTTTTTTAAATGCCTTCAAGTCAAGGGATGTGAAGTCAATCGGGAGAAAGTTCCGGGATCTGGGAGTACACGAACTGAAGGCACGGTCTCCGAATTATTTGAAGCCCCTATGAGGAATTGCTAACATAATTGCATCAGCAAACCAGGGAATACGTGGCCTAGCCTTGGCGGGAGTATTTCTGATAGGTCGGCTGTAGCCGGAAAATGAATGATGAAAATCCCTAAAGTGGGTGACAGGACTTTTGACTGCCTGAATGATTTGAATGATTGAAGTCGATGAGCTGCTTGATTTGGATGCTGTGCAGGTCGGCGAGAAGTGGTGCGACGTGCCAACTCCGACACTCATGACAAACAAGCCGAGATGCAGAATTTTCCACCAGCCTTAAGCTCCTAATTGCACACGCCAATAGACCAGCAAGCAATGAGATTCAGAAGTCGATACGGGATGTCGAAAATGCATAAACCAATTTGGATTTAGTATCATTGTCGGAACAAGTCAGAGTTTCAACGACGTTAGATATTTGAAAGTAAGTAGATTAGACTGTGTAGATGGTCATCTAATTAAATGTGACGTGGTCAACCAAGTTGATGTCGCTTTCGAACGGGACCCCTAGATTTTATGCAGATGCAACAGGAGATAATGATGGCAGAGCGAACTTTGACCGTTAAGTTTCCCAGTTTAAATGTTCCACTTGGTTTGGCACGAATTGGAAAGTCGAGGTACCGTAATTCAATTTGAGAAAGCTTGCTGCATTTATTGCGGATGTCAGCAATACATGCACCAAGGGAGTTGAGAGAATTTGATATGCTGGAGGGCTGGTTGGGATAAAAGCCAAGGTACAAAATAGCATCATCTGCGTTCGATTTCATGACATTTTATTTCACCATCATATTTCGCTTGGCGATCAGAGGAAGAGTATAAACTACGAAAAGAAGGGGACCAGGCACAGAGCCCCCGATGTACCAAGCTGGAGCTTCAATTAATCCCAATCGCCAATAGCTGTGAGAACCCTCACAAGCTGTGGACCGAACCTGAAAATAAGCACCGTCTCCCCTGTAAGTAGTAAGTGAGTCTTTCGTGAAGAGCACTAAGAGAACTGCATCACTCTTCATGTCTTTTATGTCACTGCTAGAAAAGCTATAATCAATAATTAATCATCAGCAAAGTTCCATGCTTGGTGATGCCTGCAAGAGAACCCGAGTGCACGTCTTATTCAAGTATGCACAAGCTCAGTCAACGACACAAAAGTACAGAAGCTCTAACAGAGCAGCCATTTCTAAAGCTTTTTATAAGGCGGAGATTTGAGCTCCGGGTGAATACTAGGACTATTTGCATATCATACTCGGTAATATAAAATTAGGTAACGTGGTTTCGACTGTTCAAACTTTCTTTAATTTGGTTCTTTCAAATGTTAACTGCTTCATTGGCTAGCAGAAGTACTGGGTACATAGCTCTTTAGAAATTGTGATGTATGCGGGTTCCTTGGACACGATATGCACAGATCATCAGCTATTTAGCCCTAAGGAAAATTCTTCTTTTGAAGCAAGCTGACTGCCCTTCAATGAGGTATTTGAAACAGGTGATGAACTTTGCCATCCAGAAATTGTAATATGGGTTTTCACTGCGGTTTTAGTAACCAGTTGCATTCCTGCACAAATGTACAGATGCATTCAATTTCACACCTTGCAATAATAAGCTGCATTTGTATAGCTATGCCAAACCACATGCACACTTCACCTCTGAAAAGCTGTCATTGACGACTCAGTCTTTGATTAGCTCTCTGTCAGTCGGAGCAAGAGGGCGTCAAACACGTTCAGCCTAGCCATAATCTTTAATATTCTTGACCCGCCGGTGAACATGTTAAGAGCTTGCCAAGGATTAGCAACAAACAATGGGAAGGATTAAGTGGGCGTACAACAGGTTCTGCCAAGGTTTGGTCCTAGTTGTCAGGAGCTTCCTATCAAAGCCATGGTCAGCACACTAGGTTAGCATCGACTCAGTCCATTGCTTTCGTCATCGATGGACTATTAAAGGAATCCTATTGGGCATGCATGGAAATCCTGCTTGGTTAACTGAGGAGCCGCACCATATGCCAATACGCTTTCACGCCAAACATCATAGATGCAGTACATTTCTGTTTAAGTGAGACTACGACTTCCTCAGGAAAAGATATATAATGGTCACCTGCAGTAACGGTCCTGGTTTTAACAACTAGTCTCTCGAGGCCCAAAAACTTGAGACAGCCCCACCTATAAATCATCCAGAATTTTCAGTGACAAAGGTCCAGCTCTCCAAAAATTCAAGTGCGCACACCAGTCATACAGAGAAGGTTGGATGATTTAAAAGCATAATTTATATAGCTGCAGATGAGCCCTAACGGCAGGAACGGAGCCAGGATTTTGAGGTCGAGGCAAGGTTTCATGTAAGGACGCTAGGGTCCCTTGCCCCAACCTCAAGGTGTGGGGAAATTTGACCAAGGATTTAGGTACTTCTCTCCATCCATGGAGCAAATTGCTCCCTTCCCCTCTGGTGGCTGTACCACTACTTAACGGTTGTCACCACCAATTGCAGCTATCAATAAAAGATCGCACAACGCAGGACATATGCAGCAGGACTCATTACCTGGGTCGGGAATAGCTAGCACTTAAGCCCTGAACTAAGACTCAAGGGCACAACCTACGGCATGAGCTCTTACAGCATAGCGATGCTACTTTATTTTTCAGGCACATGATCACAGACCAAAAAACCTTTGATTTCAAGTATATTTAGCTTCAAAAACTGTAACTGATGCCAAAACCAGTCACGATTACCAATACAGAGGAAAGGGTTTCGGACTTCTCAAAAGATGTATTAGCTTTTCACTACATTTGCTGTGTCCTTGTGACTTCCCTTTGTGTTATTATGATTGTTGACACTGTGCGTGTTATTATGATTGTTGACACGTTGCTAGACTGGTAGCCAGTGCAGGTGGGCCAGAAGTGGTGTGATGTTGCAACTGCGAAGCTCACCACAGACAAGCCTAGCTGCAGAGTTTTGCACCAGCTGTAAGAGCCTGATTGCACATCCTGGTTGGCCAGCTAGCAGTGAGTTATAGTAGTCATGACGGACTGTCACAAATGCATGGACCAACTTAAATGCGGTTTCCCTATCCAAACAAGCCTGAGTTTTAGCAGAGTTGTGTAGCTGAAAGTAGGCAGACTTGATTGTTAAGCTGATGTGGTCGTCTAACGAAAGGTCACTTTAGGACATGGCATAGATGTCGTGCAGATTCAATTAGAGATATGCTAGCAGAGCCAATTTTGAGCGTTAGCCTTTCCAATTTCTGAATCCCAGTGGGTTTGTCCTTAACTAATAAGTTTGTTAAACCATCGTTTAGTTTAAGAAAATTTGCCGCCATCTATGTAAAGATGTCATCAATACGGTCATCAAGGGAGTTGAGAGAATTCGAGGTTCTCGATGTCTGGGAGGGATCAAAGCAAAGGTACAACTTAGTGTCAACCGACTAGAAGTGAAAGCTTAGATTGTGCTTGGCAATCACATCAGTAAGAGGGAGAGTATAAACCGTAAAAAAACCGGACACAGCACGGAGCCCTAAGGTACCCCATATTTCAGAGGTACCTCGGATGATCTTTGTCCATTCATGTCAGTACTCTGGAATCTCCCACTGAGATAGGACCTAAAATATTACAGAGCAGTGCCAGTGATGCACAGGCCAGATGATACAACATGTTATTGCTGAAAAAATTAATTGCGGTTTTGGGAAAAAGTGTTGCGTTTTTGGGATACTGTCTACAGTTGAAATTCATTCAGATAAATCAGTCGATTCCTGTGATACGAGCTGCGCATGGTCGAACTTTCTGTGCACCAAGGTAGAATATATCCTGCAATGTCATTCAGTCAGCACAGACCGCAGGTTGTAGGTGGAGCTGAGAAACCTAGAATTGATCTCATGAACTGCATAGAACTTATATGTGCTCTTTGTGGAGCGATGTCTCTTCGTTCTTTAAAACTCTTAGTAGGTTATGCGGTTCTCTGTTGAGTGAATCATTCATGGCAAAACGAATTCATTGTAGGAGGTTAAAAATAAAATAAATGTTTAGAAACCAGGTGAATAAATTTGCAGTTTTACATCTGAAAATCTCAATTTGTGTCTGAGATTTGCCTACTTTCTGATGATGTGTGATGCCAATCGCCAGTCAACCGGCAGTGCTTCCTAAGATGAAGTAAGATTATACCGAAGGCTAACCAATCGGTTCATCTACAGCAGAGGTCGGCAAACTCCGTACTTTAGGCCAGATACTGCCTAGCGGAAGTGCCGTGATAGCCCAAGAGCTAAGATACTCACTTTTCACGACCAAAGTCGTGGCACGAATCCTGCCGGGGGGGGGCTATCCTTTATTGCCGACTGCAAGCAGTGATGATGGCAGCTAGGGCTCTTCTACCGCTGTATAAATGAGGCTGTCAAATAAGCTAATACAGATTTAGCTAGTAATCTAGTGTGGCCTAACGCTGCCCATGTTATTCATTGTTGGATCCGGCCTAATTGAGTCTTTGCGGTTTTGTTTCCCTTCATTACTGCTGCACTTCAGTACTTCATTACTGCAGCCAGCAGCTCAAGCTGTGGCCCCCGTGTTTATCTTTAGAACTGATGTCAGGCGCTTGTATAAAACAGAAGTGCCTTACCAGGGAGGGATGATGTGTGTCTATTGCGGCTGCTTGCTTGTTCGTCTGGCCATGCCCAATCAGCTGACCTTGTGTGTCTTCTTGAACTCTTAGAAACCTAGTATAAAATAACCTAGCTGTCCGAAAAGTTTGCCGACCCCTGATCCAGAGAATACTCCTTTGCCCTTCAAAAGATACAAGATTATACTAGTCAACATACCTTTTTTATATTATTGCAGCACATGAAACAAACTCAAGGAACTGTTGTGGCCTAAATAATCAAAATTCCCACCTCTTCCCTTGCGTCTGTTTGCTTAGAGGGCTAACGACCAAGGCTGCAAGAGGTGGTTGGCTGAAAAAGGATTTCTTATTGAACCATCTTTATCTGAATGTTTTTTTATTTTTCACATTAAATATTGCCAATTAATCTTTAATTGCTCACACTTTGAAGTGAAGCTAATTTATTTTTTAGAAGTTCAGGTCAATGGTCCCCCAGGCTTCCGGAAATTAGAGCTATGCCGTTGCCTTATGGTAAATAAATGTATCTGCATTTACTTATTTCTCGCGTATATTGCTTTGCAGATAGAATTCCGTGATCAAAATTGAGTTTATTGGTCTTAAGTGTAGATGGGTTTCGCCATAGATAACCCTCTCGCTGTCAAGTACGATAAACTTGGGTCACTCTTATCATTAGAAGCTCTCCAAGCGTCCAAATTATTGCATTTATCTGAATGCCGATATGGTACAGATTTACCGGCTTTCTGTAGAAACGAGCCATGTGAGGCGAGTTGCATGCTGTAAAATTGATGAACCTTACTGCAGCACATTAGGCACTGAAAAGTGGTAAGTCAGACTTCTAGCTAAGAGAGCTAACTAATGTTTTTTTGGTTTTGGAAAACATCGATCATCAACAAATCCCAAAGCAGTTGCTAGGAGTTGCAGGCTTCTGTCAAAAGAGATCTCTAGCGTGTTTAATCGGGCCAATAATGATCTATTGTCTGAGAAAAAAAGATCGGACTTGGAGAGGCAAACGCTAACAGCACTGACATCGTAAGGCATGGAGCAATTGGGAACCCGAGAGTTGGGGGCCGGGCGAGCTTGGCGATCGCTACATCTGTTGCAGTGTATGACCGCCAGTTGCAATGTGAGCGAACGTGGATTCACTCAGAATTTGGCAAGCCAAACCCTCAAAATATGCTCAGCTTGTTTATCGTGTGTAAATTCTGGGAGCGATCTTACTGTTCCATTCCAATGCAACGTTTAATTAGAAGACTACACCTGCTCCACAGTGAAGGCTGCTAACTTTCAGCTATCTATCGTTGCGAAAATTCCGGCCAGTTTAGATTTAAGCTACTGTTTGCAATATTTCTGTATCAGTAGTGAAATAGCGTACCTATTAAAGAGATTAATAAGTTCTGCTTGCTTGCTCCAGACCGATACGCTTAGGAAAGGCTTGCCTTTTGGTAAAGGTAATAAGTTAGTCTGCTTGCGGCGGCATTGCTTGAGTCTTGCCCTTCAACATTTTCCATTACTTTGGCAGTAGCTCTCTGTGGATGCAGCTAAAAGTCACGGTCCACTATTTATGTAAAGTGAGGCGGCAACTCAGCTGTATTGTATTCATTGACTGCAGCACTGAATGGTTGCAGTAGGAGTTTCTGGGGTTTGGCGATACTTCTGAGCCACAATTACGATTAATCTTGTAGCATTAGTGCTACGACTTCAGAAAGCCACTGCAGCTTGAGATGCTTTAGAAGCCACTGTTGTCTGACTAACTGCTAGTAGAGCGTGTGAACAAATCCGTTAACTCATGTTCCTTGTTTCTTCGAGTACACTGGTTACTAAACCTTATCATTCAGAGAATACTAGCAGGCCATTTTTGCAGACGTCCTATAAGAAGGCTACTTAAGCAGACGCAGAGAATAATCCTCCTAAATAATGTATTAGCAGTTTGTATAAATTGTCGGTGTTCCATTTGTCAAGTAAGTGGATTCCGTGAGCATTTGCTGTAGTGGAGAACTCTGAATCGTTCAGCCACTTAGCATGAGTAAACACTTGGTTAGTAGGGATGCGATACGCTCGTCGAATGCTCAGCCCATGTTCGATTAACATTCTTAAGAATTTCAGGAAGCACGACTAGTGCGTGGATTTTTTGTTTACCCATAAATATTCTGAATAATTCGGAGCATTAGAATATCCGCAACAACTTTTTTAGTTTGACTCCCGAGTTTCATAATCGAAATACAGGTCTGTTCCTTGCAGTTTAGGTGTCTACGCATTCATTTTAGAAGCTGGCTACTTTTCCTTTTCTTTCAGTTAAAGTGACATTTCTGAGTGACCATTCTAATCTTCCAAGTAGACTATTTGCATTAAAATTCATAAGAATACCTTATAAATATATATACATTTATTTATTTGTTTATTTGTTTGTTTTTTTATTTATTTATTTATTTCTATGAACCTATTGTCGGGGACCCGGGTCCACGTAAAGATTCCATGCTCGAAGTGTATTTATTAATTATTTTCTAGGATATATTCAAAATAGTAGAAAACAAGAAACATTTCGTGTTTAGTTACACCTGTCATGTTAACAAGTGTGGACGCTAACGCATTCTTCGCATCTGCTCACGGCGCCGTACACGAATTACGAAAAGAAAAAGCTGGCGGTTGGTGTTGAAGCTCCGAAGACGAAGCCCGGGCTCCTGAAGAACCCCATCCGCTTTACAGCATGTCCAGACTTCACTCCTGTCTTTCTTCGCCAACAAGTGGAGAATAAAAATTTAACTCTGGTTTTGCGGTATAGCTTTATTGACCAAAAGAAGACGTTTGAGCCTATAACGAGGTCTATCTGACTACTATCCGCGGCGTTATTGAATTTTTTTCGAGACCCGGGTTCTTTTGGGGACCCGAGTCCCTCCAGTAGGTTCACACACACACACACACACACACACACACATACACACACACACACACACACACACACACACACACACACACACACACACACACACACACACACACAAACATATATATATATATCTTAAAAATTCAGGAAAAGCTTTTCACTAGTACATATTGGAGAATATAAGTAAATTAAACTATTCTCGTTGAGAAGGCATTGAAGCATGTTGTCATGACGGTGGTGTTAGAACGCCAATAGACAGCTCTTTTTGATCCGCATCTTTTTCGTACGAGGCTAAAATTCGTCGCTGTGCTTTGCTTGCTTTGCAATGCCCAGTGATACAGGCCTCAATACCGAAAATGCTTGCTTTCGGCGCATTCGCAACACCAAGGAAAGATGAGGTAGCCTGGTAACTGATCGCACGAGCAGAGCTAAGCTACTCTTCAGCTCACGAATTCGATAACCAACTGAAAATGACCTCGCGAATGGCTGAGAGCAACAAGTAATCGTGTAGTGTTCGCACCTGAGAGCATGCACAAGCATGGCTGTTTTAACAGAGCATTTATAGAGCTCAAAGCAAACGTCCCAGGTCCCGGTGCGTGCGGAACCAGAGCTGGCTTGGATAGTCGGTCGCGCTCAAGGGCCTTTTGTGACCTATAGACACGGTGGCTGATATTCTGGACCTACTTTTAGAAACCTCAAATTAAATGGGAAAAATAATATATTTTGAACCTAAAATTCTGGATTTCAAAATACAGAGCGACCGGAGTTCTTCCGCCCTGAGACTGGCTAAAGAGCGGCCTCGGGCGACTCCTAGCTTGATGTAGACTTGATTTCTCCGTAATACCTTCGGGTATTCCGCTGCTATCTTCGCTGTGACTATTTATGAGCTGTCCTCGGATATGCTACACAAAACAGGACCTGCTTAGCATAAGATGCGATGTCGCCATTAGTCGATACCTACCGGTGGGCCTTCTCCGGCGGGTCACTGAGAACCTTCCTGCATCCTGCGTACGCCCTATCAACAGCTCGGCTATCAAACCTACGACTCGTAAGTTTAAAGCGCTGAATAGTACTTGTTGCGGTAGTAGCCCACCCGCCGTAGCCCAGCACGTTGTGAAACGTCGTCCCACGGCCGTTACCAAGGTCCAATTCAAATTCGAAGAGCCAGCGTCCGCCGGGCCGGACGCAAACGGTAGAGAATAGGAGCCACTTCATCGCCGTCGCCCAGTTGTTGGACAGCCTCTTAAATTCCGCCTGCTAAATGTCCGCTCGCTAAAAACCAAGGGGTTACTTATCCGGGATCAGGTGGTCCAGGAGAAGCTAGATGCATTTCTGCTTACCGAAACCTGGATGACGCCTTGTTCCAGTAGCTGTATTTCCGAGACCACCCCACCCGGGTTCTCATTCTATCAGTCCATGCGTTCTGACAAGTATGGTGGCGGGGTTGCAATTGTTGTTCGCGAATCGTTTGGCTATAGAATGTGCAGTTTCTCGCATGGGTCATCATTTGAATCGGTTGCTATCAGGTCTTCATCAAAGACAACGCCTCTCACCGTGGCGATATACCGGCCTCCTTCTGGCTGTCTAAACTTGTTTATAGAGGAGTTTTCAGAGTTCCTCTCTAAAATATTTGTGTGTGACAGGCCGTTACTGATTGTAGGAGACTTCAATATTCACGTTGACAACCCTAGCAACAGCCAGGTCCGCTCATTTCTTGACTGTCTGGAGAATCGTGGTTTGGCCCAACACGTTAATCATAGCACCCACGTCGGTGGCCACATTCTAGATCTCGTGATCACTAAGGATGTCCTGCCCACTGACTTTGTGGTGTTCCCACTGACCCTCTCAGATCATTGTACGGTCTCGTTTACTGTTCCTGCTCCCTCGTACGTACAGGGCAATGTCGAATTTGCCAAACGACGTAACTTACAAAGCATTGACATGGACAATTTTTTGAAATCTGTTTGTGATGCAGGCCTTCTTGATCTGCATTCAGACTTGACCGGCAGCCTCGATACCCTCACTGATGCAATGAACATGACACTCAGGAGTGCTCTTGACAAGCATGCTCCCGTTCGCTCTATCCGTATTCAAAGTCGTCGAGATTCCTTTCAATTTACAAAAAAAGCTCCTTAAGATGCGCTGGGTTAGGCACAGGCTGGAACGTCGTTTCAAGAAATCGGGGTCTGAGGCAGACTTAGTCAATTTTAAAGACTTCCTTTGAGTTTACACCCGAAAGCTTAAAAAAACCAGGGCTTCTTTTTTCATTAGAAAACTGAATTCCTGCCAGTCGGACACTAAACAGATTTATAAGACAGTAAACCATTTACTGGCCGATGCTGTGAGGTCTGACTCACCAGATATTAAGGGCTCAGCCGAAAAGTTATCAGCCTTCTTTACTGAAAAAATTGTGCACATTCGTGCCTCCACTTAGCCCCCTCTGACCAAAGCAATCGCCGTTCCTCAACCTGTGACCTTTCTTAATAGGTTGTCCGATGTTTCTGCCTGTGATGTGGCTGCCTTAATAAGGTCTAGCAAAAAGAGCTCGTCTCCTGAAGACCCTTCATCTCATATACCTTCATATACCTTCATCTCTGTGGTCTTCGCTTGCAGACCAACTTATCCCTGCCATGACCAACCTTTTAAATGCTTCTTAGGGAAAAGGGGTCGTCCGCAAGTCCTTCAAATCGGCAATCGTTAGACCTATTCTTAAAAAGCCTGGATTAGACACAGAGGTACTAGCAAACTATCGTCCAGTTTCCCTTCTTCCGTTTTTATCAAAGATTCTTGAAAAAATTGTTGCTAAGCAGCTAGTTGAACATATTGAAAATAATGGAATGTCAGAGACATTTCAATCAGGGTTCAAGAGGCAGCACTCTACTGAAACTGCTCTCCTCCGTGTTAACAATGACATTCTACGTGGCAACGACGACGGGAATGTCACTACTCTAGCTCTGCTAGATCTGTCTGCTACCTTCGACACCATTGATCACGAAGTTCTGCTCGAACGATTGAGAACAACGATCGGTCTGGCAGACGAAGCACTGGCGTGGTTTAAATCATACTTGTCTGATCGTGTTCCATCCGTGTCGTGTGGTGGTCTGGTCACAGACATGAGAAGGGTCACCTGTGGAGTCCCTCAAGGGTCTGTACTCGGTCCCTTGCTGTTCTCCATTTATGCACAACCTCTGGTAAAAGTGATTAAGGCCCATGGAATATGATATCACTTCTATGCTGACGATACTCAGTCGTATTTGTCATTTAAACCGTCGGAATCTGCTGCAGCAACTAAGAAACGGAATGCTTGCCTTGCCGATATTCGATCCTGGATGTCGGAAAACTTCCTGAAATTAAATGACAATAAAACCGAGCTGCTGCTCATAGGACACCCTAAGCGTGTAGCTGGATTAAAAGGTTTTTCTGTTCTAATAGTTTATAGTATTGTGCGACCTTCACCACGTGCTCGTAATCTAGGTGTCGTGTTCGACAGCTGCCTCAATTTCAAAAGCTTCATTCAGAAGACTGCCTCAACAGCTAGCCATCACATCCAATCCCTATCCAAGATTAGGAGCTGTCTCCCACAGTGGCTTGCAAAAGATTTAACTAGCTCTTTAGTTCTATCTCGGCTTGATTATTGTAATTCCCTTTTGGCTGGGCTGCCAAAGAAAGCTATTATGCCACTACAGCTGACTATGAATATGGCTGCAAGGCTGGTCTTCAAGTCCCAGCGGTTTGAGCACGTGTCACCTGCTGAAAGAGCTAGGATGGTTGCCGGTTGAGCAAAGGATATAGAGAAAAGTTCTTAAGCTGACCCACAAGGCCCGCCACGGCTTGGCTCCTTCGTACCTAGCTGAACTGCTGCATCAGTTTCAGCCTGTTCGCACCCTCAGGTCCTGTGTGGACAATAAATTAGCTGTCCCATTCCTCCGCTTAAAGACAGTTGGCGACAGAAGCTTTAGCTCTGCAGGTCCTAGACTGGGGAACTCGCTTCCACAATTCTGACGCAACGACAACTACTCTCCAAATGCCGACTATGGCACATCTTTTTCAGCGGTCCTGAACTGCCACTTCTATGCTACTCACTACCTGAACTGCTCTCCTGACTGTGCTATGCTTCCCACTTTCTCTTTGTTGCGTGAGACGAAGTCTGTTGGCTACCGAATGCGTACCGAAAGCCGCTTAGGCTGTGAGTGTACAATACAAAACTCCCCTGCGTACTACCCACATGGTCTTTATGACTTTTTGGGGTTACTGACGGAGATACATTACATTGCATCACATATTCTGGAAAAACGTTTCTGTTCTCCTGGAGCAGGAAGCTATCCTAAACCCGTGGGTTACAGTTTTTGTCAATGAGTGTGCTGTCTAAACTATACTTGGTTTGACGCTCTTTGCAGATCTCTGTAGCCTCAACCTGTAATGTCTGCAAGAGCGCTCAAGCAAGATAATCGAGTGACTGAAGAATCAGTGCTTGGCCTATTCATTTATATACAGAACCAAGTTGCCACCATAGCACCAGCAATGCGTTGTTGTCGATATTGATCGCAGCTCACATGCCTCAGCCGCCTTTCCTAGTGATTTAACTCAAGGAGAGACAACTCCAATTGGATGTAAGCACTAGACTCCAAGTGATCGACAGGGCGACTCGATCAACAACTTGGAAAAGCTAGAGCAGCTTTTCGTAATAAATCAACTTTTCTATGACTTCCGTAGTTTTGACTTTTCATCGAACGTATAGTGCAGGGCAAATTTCTCAGTGAAAAAACTGTGTGGAGAATACATGGAAAGGATAAGGTCTCACGAAACTAGTGAATTGACTATAATAAATATTAACTTTAAGTTAAGCGTCTGGAAGTAGGACTGAGCCCAATTGTTGATGCCTCAAGAGTAGTGGCAGGAAGTTATCCACTAAATTACATCCAGTTACATCCAGCCTAAATTTAGATTAATTATAAATTTTGCTAGGACCTCACATTGTAATCGCATATTGGTTCGACGAGTTCACTCAACTGTAGGACACAAATAAGTTACACAATCTTGCTGTTATTTCAAGTGCTTAGCCAGTCATTATAGAAAAAAAGACCTGGCCATTCGCAGTGACCGTATTGAGTTGGTGAGTCGTGGTCATCTAAAATTGATGCGTGCGATACGCTAGAAATAGAATGCAATCGCATCACAATGACTACCCAGAATTGCAGCATAGTGCTATGGCGCTGCTAATCCCTTATTCTTTAGCATTTTTAGTCTGCATTCGAACTTTATTAGCTCCGCTCGCCGTTTAACGGGCAATTTATTTTAGAAATATTGTATTGTTGTTTACCGGTGCAGTCTCGGTGCGCTTTTACTTATCCTCAGAAAACGCGACCGGTTGCTAGTGGGAATATTGGAGATTACGTTTACACTTGCCAGTGACGCTATAGAAAATTGTAGTTCTCAACTTTCACAGACATTTGCTTCGACTATTTCCTATCAGGCAGGACTTAGTGTAAGCTTAAAAAGAGGCAGCAAGAATGAAATTCGGTATTTTATTAGTTCAAACGGGCCTCGACCTTTACGTCTGCGACAGATACCACGCAGCTCCAGTTGGACCTGTCGAGCCTCTCGGTCCCGTGCGTCCAGTCGTCCCAGGAGCGCCCGGTACCCCTTGAGGTCCAGGCTCGCCGCGTTCTCCCGGCGCACCTGCTCTGCCTTTAGGCCCCAGCGGACCCTGGCTGCCTTCTTCTCCGGCGAGGCCCGGCGCTCCTGCAGGACCTGCACTTCCCGATGGCCCGGTGGCGCCGGGCGAGCCTGGTGCTCCCGGTCTTCCGTTGTCGCCCGTTTTCCCAGGCGCTCCGACGACGCCAATACTTCCGCCAGGAGGGCCAGTAGCTCCGGGTGCGCCGACGTCTCCGCCGGAGCCCTTTCCACCTCTCGAACCGGGCGCTCCTGCTGGACCTTCAGGACCGGCCGGTCCATCCGGTCCGGGCTTGCCGTTGCTGCCCGGCTGGCCGGGCAATCCAGTCGCACCTGGAGCTCCAGCTGGTCCCATTGGGCCCAGAGCACCCACGCTGCCGGCCGGTCCTGGAGCGCCAACTTTTCCCGCTGGGCCTACCTGTCCAGGAGCGCCAGTTTCTCCTCGGTCGCCCTGGTCGCCCGTCTGACCCGTTGGTCCTCGGGCGCCTGCGACGCCATCGACTCCAGCCGGTCCGACGGGACCTGCACTGCCGCTCTTGCCGGTCGGTCCCTGGCTGCCTGGTGGGCCGGATGGACCGTTCTGGCCAATCGGACCGGGCGATCCTTGAAACGCGACTCCAGTTGGTCCGGCAGGGCCTGCCGGGCCAGTGGATCCAGTGGGTCCTGCTCTGCCTGGGTAGCCGGTCTCCCCTGCAAACAAGAAACCTGCATCGAACGCCTGGCGTAACAGCTGCCAGTACAATCCGGAAAAAAGTGCGAAACAAAGATAAATTCCTGTCAAGCATGTCACCAGTCCTAACTCCTCGTGATTTTACCAATCGAATAAGATGACCCCGGTCAATCCTGCTAACACATAACCAAACCATTTTGCCTCACCCGGATTCCTTAGCCAAGTTTGAGTGCTTACCCTCAGGAAGAAAGCCGATGTAATTCCTATTCGTACAAAGGGACAGGCTTAACTGATGAAATTCCTATTCCTTAAGCGGAGCGGCAGACTTCAAAAGTGAACAGAAAACGATTACCTGTCAGTCCAGGTGCACCCGTCTGTCCTTTGGAACCTCGTTCTCCGATTGGTCCGGCAGGTCCTGCCGGTCCAGGTGGCCCAACAATACCTTTCGGGCCCTGGACTCCTTGGGGACCGATGGCACCATGCGGTCCCGGAGGTCCAGTGATACCTTTTGGTCCAGGATTTCCCGGTAGTCCAGGGAGACCCGGCAGTCCAGCTGCTGTACACGAGCAGCCAGTAGGACGAGGGAGCAGACCAAAGAAACGCTTAGAGACGCCTCTGGAACCTGCAAATACATTAACGAAAAAAACTTCGCTGTCAACAACAGTCGCCCCTCTACTAACATAGCAAATTTCTTTCTGCTAAGCGATACAGAACGTTTTTAGATAAAGACGTTCACAACATTCGCTAAAGGACGTGCTCGTGGACTTGTGCGGCTGGCGTACCGGATGTGTCGTTACTGGCTGCACCTGCATTGGCTGCATTAGCCGTCTGCAGTTGAAGGCCCCTGCTTGCAGTCTCTGTCAGCAGCTTCAGGTCGTCGCGAAGGCGGCTGTTTTCACTCTTTTGATGTACGGCCTCAAATGTAAGTAGCGACACTGCCAGTATCAAGATGGCGACGCCAGAGGTCAAGATATACGTGACGCATGTTTTGCAGCGGCAGCTCTCGAGCCACGAAACATGGCTGCGCTCCATCGTCGTGGCCCAGCGTTTGGCCCTTGGCCCAAGCGATTGCTCGACTATCAGGACCGCTCGAGCCTGCTATTAAAGGCTGAACGGTGGGCGGCACTCCTGCCCTGGTTACTTCTAAATCGCTTAAGTACGGCAATGCCTGGCAACAAATCCCTATTGAGTTTCCCGTGCTTATTCAGCACTCCAGCGGCTCCCAGATGACCTCTATCCGTATCTCTTTCTCTCGCAGACGGTTTGATACTGACCCGCTTGAAAGACAGACACCTCGCTTCGTGCATTGCCAGCAGCAGCAGGCCCTCTAGTACTGGTAGCAATGACCGAGGGGAACTCTTTCAATGAGGTCTTTCATGCTTCTGTGAGCTAAGGCAGCAACTATTACCGAGTACCTCTTGTCCCAAAACGTAGAGGGTAAAAAGTATGGAGTCTAGCGAGTCCGCTTGCGTTTCAGTTCTGTACATAAATCTGACTTGTGACTCAATCTCATTTACATTCTGAACAGTATTCGAGCTTAACGGGGTAGCGTGCCAAATATTTTAAGAAATAATCAGAAATGTTAATTCTTAAAGTTTGCATATTAAAAGATAAACTAGTGGTAAATGCAATCACAAATTTTGGAAGTTTCCAGATCACAGGAACATGGTCAATAAAACTGTTATGTAAGACCTATTTAAACCTTAAGTATCATTGAGCTCAACAGAATAATTTTCTTTGAAAAATAACCAGATTTCCTTTGGCTGCTTAGCAGAACCTTGTATGTAGCTCGGCTGGTGTGAATGAAAACATTGGACCTCATTGGGGTGGGCAGCTAGGTCGGTCTGGGGGGGGAGATCCTAAGGGAGCTTTCTGCCCAGGCGAGATATCTATGGTATGACTTTGTCTTTGGCAGATGGTTTTAGGAATATTAGACGAATTTTCATAAACTAAACTCCGCTATTTGGTCGTCGCTTGGCAACGCGTAAACATCATTTTACTTTCCTTTTTTTAAGAAGCAACATAACTCTATATTTTTGTCTTCAATTGCCTACAGGGTTTTCTTTTGCTGCCAACGGGAACTAATCCATAAATTCCTTACTGTAACTCATCCCCACATGACAACATGTACTTCCACTGTATAGGCTCTGTTGTGCTCCACAATCAGCATATGTGGTTTCTTGTATGTTTTTGCATGTCTTTAAAACCTAATATTTGCGGTTTTGCATGCTCTTCTAGCCGTAATACTACCGTACTTGGCACACTTGCCTAAAAGTAATATATTTCTTGTTGTTAGTTCTCGCCGATTTCTGTTGTGGTTCTAGATTTGTATCATCTATATTAGGATTTCGTCTCATTGCGGGGCTACATGAAGACATATAGATACTAATAGTCGTGATGAGGATTATGTTTCAAGTTTTCCTTCCTTTTTCTTGAGAAGAGCTAGCTTTGAGACAATATTGGTAACATATTTTACTAATTATCAGTCTTGCGTTCACTTGAGGTTTGTCATGGCTAGATAATAGCCTATTCATTTAGTCGCTATCGTAAGTAATGCTGACATAGACAAATCCATTTCCGTTCCTAGATACCACTTTAAGACGTCAATTGACTGCTCGCTGCTCCGTCACGGACACACCTGGACCTCTTCTTATCTTTGTCTGCTTTGCACAGTGTGCCTGATCAATCAGGCTTAAGGATTAGTAAGACAGGCGCCCCGGATTCTTGTGTACCATATGCCGTTAAACGGATCCGTGAACTAGCCGTATAATTATAAGAAGCACAGACAATGTCCAACAAACTGACCTACCTAGCTATGTGACGTCGGTGCGTCGCTTCTTGGCTTTCATTTAAGAAATGAATGACTTGACCAAGTTTATACTGAATTCGGGCAGAAATTTCTCCGACAATCACGGTTATTGGGGGTATACTTCGCACAGCAAAGATTTCAATTTAAGATTTATAGATACTAATAGTCATGATGCGGATTATGTTCCAGGTTTTCCATCCTTTTCTTGAGAAGAGCTTGCTTTGCGACAATATTGGTAACATATTTTACTAATTATCAGTCATGCGTTCACTTGAGGTTTGTCATGGCTAGATAATAGCCTATTCATTTAGTCGCTATCGTAAGTAATGCTGACATAGAAGAATCCATGTATGTCCCTAGATACCACTTTAAGACGTCAATTGACTGCCAGCTGCTTGGTCACGGACACACCTGGACCTCTTATTAACTCTGTCTGCTTTTCACAGTGTGCCTGATCAATCAGGCTTAAGGATTAGTAAGAAAGGCGCCCCGGAATCTTCTGTACAATATGCAGTTAAACGGATCGGTGAACTAGCCGTATATGTATAAGAAGCACAGACAATGTCCAACAAACTGACCTACCTAGCTACGTGACGTCGGTGTGTCGCTTCTTGGCTTTCATTTAAGAAATGTATGACTTGACCAAGTTTATACTAAATTTGGTAGGTAGTTTCCCCAACGATTATGGTCAATGGGAGTATACTTCGCGTAGAAAAGCTTTTAATTTAGTCTGTGCTTACAGCGACCCAAGTACTCCTGAAGCACATTTAGAGAGATAAAAGTCAGCAACTTATGGTTCAAATTTCTCTGTGCAACATTTGGTTCTAGCAAAGAAGAATTATGGCACCTATTTGCGATTGAATTATGGTCATAACATATGAATAAATATGAGTGTCAAATGTCTCTCAATTTTTCAGGAGATTAAACGAGTAGTATCATTGATGGTGTCGCCTTAGACACGTGAATGATGTTCTCTATTAGGCTGTCGTTCAACGAAATGCTTTAACCAGATAGCCGAGCATTCTATATTGCCGCTCAGACTTGAAAAAGGCATCTAAACTGGTATCCATGTCCACTAATTAACTTGACCGGGATATTTTCACGTTGGTACTCACAATAGTGACCGTAGAGAGTGAAATCATGCACTTGTAAGTTTGCACTAGTTTTGTAGTACCAGGGAGAGGCAGCTGGTGCTGAAGACAAGTGACTTCTACTGACGACAGCGGCGCAGTGACAGGTCATGCCTCTGTTCCCCAGGTCAGCACTGCATCTGCTCCGAGTAGGAGGTAAAGGAATGCTTGCCAGGCCTGTTTGCTGTCTACCCACGAGACCCACCGCAACATGGCTCCTTGACACTTTCACTGGACTGCTTTGCCGCTTTCAGCCTTCTCCTGCACTCAGGTCCTCTGCGGACGATACATCGGCTGTCTCATTCCTTTGCTAAAAGATTGTTTCTGTGGAAGCTTTTGCTTTGCAGGTCCTAACCTGCTGAAACTCACTCCTATAATTCTTAAGCGACCACATCTCTTGGGCTGCCTACTGCGGCACGTCATTTCCAGCCGTAATGAGATGCTGCTCAATCATGACTCATTTTTTCGACTGCCCTCCTGCCTCGATTGTGCATCTCACTTTTCTCTCTCTTTCTTGAGTAATATAAAGTCTGATGGCAACCAAGTGCACTCTCAATTCTCATGTGGCTTTAAGTTGGCTATAGACTCTAGAGTAACGCGATTGCGATCGATAAAGCGAAAGGCAAGGATCTCGAGCGATTACCGTGAGCTCTGCTGCATCTAGAGAGACGGACAGAAAGACCGAGAGGCAGAGATAAACATGCATTTTTCTAGTCCGCTGCAGAAAGGAAGGTAGACCCATCGCCATTGTCTTCATTTGTTTGGACAAACTTTTTGACGAGCCAGTTATCCATGCAAACGCAAATGCACAGTAGCATGAAGTTACTCGTTGCAATACACTAATGGTGTCAGGTGTCAACTGAAAAAAGCCGAGATCGCTACGTTACGTTAGCCTGGACTTCCCCCGAAACTAATATCGCGTCACTAGGTGGGTACTGTTTTGTAGTTCTCGTTCAGCCCGTAATTACTGACCCGCTCATCAATCAGTGTAGCATTAAGTGCCGTAAGATTTATTACCCGAGCTAACCAAGCATTGCAGCACATTTTCACATGCACCAGGCCTACTATGAAGCTGTCGCACAGGAACCAAAGTAGTTGCGACCTAATGGCAATAAGCTATCGATTGCCGATAAAAACTACAGCCGAGTTAGGAAACCTAGTGACAGTCAGTCAGATGCCCTCATGTACCAGGAGATCAATTCAGCGAATGCACTGAGCCTAGAAGTCCCAGTACCGTATTGATGTGCTATTCCCTGGTAGTAATTGCGACCTATAGCCAATAAACTGAAAGTAGAAACCGATTCATTTAGTATACCAGTGCGATATAGTTATGTGACAAGAAACATGTGGCACACTGAATCTCATACAGTGCCCGTCTTTGTATTCAGCAGCAGCTGGGGCTGCTGCACTGGGCTCCTGCACCCGGCCTAGCCTGCCAAGAGGCTTCCCTTTCCTGACTGGCAGTGGGCTCTCGTGATTGTTTTACAGCCCATTTGCCTCCAAAGCCGTCGTTTACCTATGGCCTCAGGCGCGATTGGGCTCATGAGTTTTAAATCTCCGCCGGGTTTTCTTATTTATTGTAGACTATCAATGTCCTCATTCCTCCAGCATAGCCTGGAGAATAAAAGTAATAATGAGAAAGGAACAATTAAAGAGGTAGACACAAGCGGAGGGAATAGAGTGAATGAGTAGAGAGGCAGTGAGACTTGATAGAGCTACAAAGACCTCAAAAGATACACAAAAGAGGGATACAGAAGGAACAGTATTTCGAACGAGATGTTCATGAATAACGAAGATTAGGAACCCGGTGTGTCGCGACCTATTTTTAAATGACAGTATTTATTCAAGACTAAGTCGCTCATTTGTGCTCTGCTCTATGTGTCATGCCCATCACTTGAAGTTTGGGCCGTACGCTATGCTCTGTTTCATATACAAATCGTTCGACTCTCAGTGGTCAGCAGAATAGACTGGCCTACAATGGCCGACATGGACTTTTCATCTAAGATTCCAGTGCCTCTGTTGCTGCCGTACTCCGCTACCTACGTCATACCTGCTTGATTCCTGGTCGCTTCTTTCACTCGCCAGCCATGCTTCAAGACGCTACCTAAAGCAGAATTTGTCACGCCTCTGCAAGAACTGGTATCGTAACGAGTGAAGTATTTGTGGCAAGGTGTGTTTCTCCCAAGCCAATAGAGGTCGTTCTTAGCATTTGCTGTACTATTGTGCATAGTCTCCTTACTTGTGACTAAAAACACTATTTAGCAATGTACTAACTGAACCCTTACACTAGATATTAATTAATAAAAATAATAATGATAATAATAACAAAGACACATGCCGAGTGTGATTTTGAATTTCTGAAACATGAAATAAATTCTTGTTTGGCCAAACTTTTGACTCAGAGAGCCCCAACTCGTCTTCAGCAAGAGCTATTGATGTTAGCTAATGGGCGCCGGTAAGAGGAGCAGCCAAGCTGCGTGCGGGCGGTGCTGGTTTCAAGCTGACTGCTCGCCCTCGTGTGGCGCGACAAAGCTGAGCTCGACCGCAGCGGCGAAAAAGCTGCTTAAAACCGCCTCCGATCTTCTGTCAATCTCTGGTCAAGCAGCTCCGCAGAGACCGCCGAGCCGCCGAGAGTGTGGCTAAAGGAATTCCAGCACCTCAGCAGCGAGAGCGATTAGCCCTAAGAGCGGCGGATCAGGAAGAGAACTGGGAATGGCGCGCCGCCGTTGGGCGTTCAATCGATGTCGAAAGCTCAGTAGCTTCCAGTTGCCAGGCAGTGCCCGCCTGGGCATACCCGCTCGTCACCAAGGGCCGCCGCTCAGCGCTCGGGCAGCGGCCGACTTACTATATAGGCTAGGCCGAGTCGAGCGGCACTCGAGTCGCGGCGCAGGGGCCAAGCCTAGCAGCATGGACGAGAAGTTCGCCGCGACATCTGCCTGCGGCGACGCTCAGCAGAGCGAGCGCTTGCGTCGCCGCGAGACGCGCCTGCTTTGCGTCCTGTCAGCGTTCGCCGCCGTCTTGGCGATATTCGTGTCGCTGCTGACGCTCGAGGCAGCCAATCAAAGGAGCGAGAACGAGAGACTTCGCGACGAGCTCGAGTCGCTGATGGCCTCGGCCAGGAAGTTCCAGCTCGCCGACGAGCAGGGCCCTTCCGCTGGCAGAGCAGCTTCCGGTATGCCTCGGGCCGCGATTGCTTTAGTCGAAGCGCTGGCGCCGGTCGGAGCCGACGCGACGCCAACGTGACCGAGAGAGTCGTCACTCGGCACGCTGGTGCAGAGGCGCGCGTCGCGTCGCAAATGGTGGGGCGCACAGACGTTCGCTCCCGAACTTTTCTTGCGTTCGCTGCTTGCAGGGTCAAAGGTCGTGTCGAAGCGCACCTTCGGCCTCCTCCCATTGCTCTGGCACGAGAAAGGCTGCACGTGCGTACCCGGACTACCCGGACCTCCCGGTCCGCCTGGGCCACCCGGCGCCATCGGATTCCCAGGAGACGGAGGACGGCCGGGTCCGACTGGGGCTGTTGGGCCTAGAGGAATCTCGGGTCTGCCGGGCGCCGTCGGGCCGGCAGGCCCTGCGGGTCATCCCGGTGAAAGGGGCGAGCCCGGAGCGACCGGACCGACCGGAGCGGCAGGACAGCGAGGTAGGTAAACGGCGGCTTCGGCCACTGGCGCGCGCGAGCGGTGCACACCGCGCGGCGACCTCTGGCGGGCTCACGAAGCTGACGGAAGCTTCCGTCACGACCGAAGGCGGCGAGGCTGTCGCTGCCTCGGCGGAGCGCACTGAACATTAATTAACTACTGGCGTCCGCACGACGGCGTCGCCGTCGAACCAGCCAGTCGAGGCCAGCTATCGGCGGCGCGCCCCGACTGGTGCCGCACGCGCGAAAGCGAGGCTCGCGCGGCCAGCACTTCCGTGCCAGCTCACGTCTTGCTTCGGTCCGCTAACGAAGCCGCTCGTCGCTTGCAGGCGCCGATGGCTTGCCAGGCGGGCGAGGGTCGCCGGGGCCCGCCGGCGCCACCGGAAGCACGGGAGCTCTCGGAGTGGGAAATCGAGGCCCGACCGGATCGACAGGACCGACCGGTCCAGCTGGCGCGCCAGGCGGCCAGGGACCCGCAGGGCAGCTGGGCGCCACGGGCTCGAGCGGACGGAGCGGCGCCGCCGGCGCTCAGGGCGCCGGCGGGATGAAGGGCGACAAGGGCGACCAGGGCGAGCGCGGGCCGCCGGGAGACGTCGGACCGGCCGGGCAGTCGGGACGTGTGGGAGCCCCGGGTGCGGCTGGCGCCAGAGGCGCTCCTGGTCCGGCTGGCACGGTCGGCGCTCCAGGACGCGACGGCGTCGCTGGCGAGCGGGGCAAGGATGGAGCCGCTGGACCGAGAGGACCGCCAGGCCCGACTGGGCCAACGGGCGCCGCGGGTCAGATGGGCGGTCGGGGCGCCGTCGGCGACCCCGGCACGCCCGGAGCTCCCGGCGTTCCTGGAAGATCGCCGGGACCCGCTGGCGCCCCCGGAGCGACGGGTGCAGACGGATCTCCAGGAGCACCCGGTGCTGCGGGCGCCGCCGGACCTGCTGGCTGGACCGGCGTCGCTGGAGTTCGTGGTCCGACCGGAAGGATTGGCGATCCGGGTCCGGCAGGCATGCCGGGTCGCACAGGCACGCCGGGAAGCAAGGGCCAGCCTGGTGCCCGAGGAGCGCCAGGTGCACCTGGGCCGATCGGGGCTGCTGGTTCGACCGGTCCGACCGGTGCCAGCGGTCCGACTGGAGCGTCGGGATTTTAGCCGACTTCTATGCAGTGGCAGGCAGTCGATTGGATTAAACAGCTTCCCTTAGCATTCAGAAAAAAATGGCGTTGGCTCTTCTCCAAGCACTGCTATGAAATATAGGCTAGGCGCGAGCATTCGCAGGCACGCATTTGACCGGACTTCGGAAATAAGACTAACTCTTCCGGTTGATGCTCCCGCAGCCGAATCGAAACTGCGATTGCAGCGCGATTGAGATTGTGGCGCAAAAGCACCGACAGGCGGCGTCTTCGCTCTCGGCCCAAGTGGGCGAAGCCGATATTCTTCTGTGTGCTCCTTTTGCTTTGCAAAGCCCGACGTTGCCGCGTGACCGTCACAAAACAGCTGGATGTCAATGCCTTCGCAATGACGATAAAAGACGCTGGCAAGATAAGTGGAAGTACTCGAGCGAACGTGGCTTGGTGACTGATGGGCGCACGAATTCGACCAGTAACTGCAAATAACTTCGCCGATGGCTAAAAATTACGCTAATTGTGGAACTGTAGCCGTAGTGTGCATGTAGGAGTACCACTGCTTAAAAGTAGAACTCGGCTAAAAACAAAGCCAACCCTACAAGTATTTACTGTGATGGTGGATTTGGAGTGCACTTTGGCGTCTTGGGCGGGCTCTCGGACCATTAACGACTGATAGCATCAGGATGACTCTTCTGCTACTAATCATCAAACTTTGCAAAATTAAAGCTTGCAAATTGGGGAAGCCGTGATGGCACACTAGGTCAGGTGATTGCTTATCACGGCCTCGATGCTGAAGGCACGGGTTCGAAGTCTTCCGTGGGCGATTCTTTGTTGCTGCAGCAAGAAGCGGTGGTGATAGCCGCCGCAAATGCTCTTCCGTCAATATACAAAAGCGGCTGTTAAATGAGCTTGTATCTTGCTAATTTCCAAACTGCGAACTTCCTCTGCGAACCATCTACTCATCTGCTTTTCATTTTCTCCTATATAATCACAGGAACGTTATATGAATCGATATTGTTATAGTATGGAACTTTTGATAATAATAGCAGCTCTTTTGTATTGCGCCCCAAGAGAACGCTATCAGTCCTGGGGCTTTACAACTTCCTCCAAGAGAATTAGTAACCAAGGCTTAGTAATGTGCATTGCATCAAGCGTGCAAAATCAAAACGTATCGTTCTTAAACTGCACAATAAATCGAACAAGCATTCACTCACGGCCGCCGCTTATTAAGACCTGTGGCTACTAACATTTATTAAATCACGCAGAAGTTCAAATGTAAAGTACATTGGAATGTAAAATACAAGTTCATTGTGGCGAATTGAAAGCTGACTTGATCAAATGCGTCTTTAGTAAAGACTTGTGAGATACAAAGTCATGGCAAATGCAGTCAACTCCACTGCTAAGAATACGGTTGGGCCATACCCAAAGCATGTTCAGACCTTTAAAGCAATAGCTATCCACCTCATCCTAAACTAAGTGTTGTAGCTACCGCTCATTATCAATGTAGTATTTCCCATGCTTTTCTCGCAAATCTCCACAAATTGCACTAACCTTGGACACTCACCACTGTATTAAAAGCGAATCTGCTGAATTGCTTTCACTTGAAGATGCAGAAAGGGATTTTCTTTCTGAACCGGACTAACCTCATAAATTACAGAAACTTGTAAATTCAGGAATTAAAGGCCCTCTAAGACCAAATGCACTAGCCGCAAATTTTACCGACAGCTGGTACTAGGCTGCAGGAGTTATGATCACGCTTTCTTTACAGATTATATAAAGTGCCTAGAAATAGATTATTTTCTATTTGGGAGCTATACAAATTTATTGCTAATATTGTTATTCTTACCCACATTCCAAGTTCAAGGATAATTGTCTGCAAGGGTAATTTCCTGTGCACGAAATCTAGGTGCCCTGATCCACAGTCCGTTCACTTTCAGCTGCATAATTTTCGTAAAATCCAGGTTGCTTAGACAGGGATGCTACATCCAAGTTGATCCGTGCACTTGTGACATCCCGTCTCGATTTCTACAACTCACTGTTTGTTGGTCTAGTGCAGTCATATGCTTACAGCTGATGCAATACTCTGCAGCTAAGCTTTTCTGTCAAGCCCGTCACAGTTGCCATATCCCACCACTTCTGTTAATTACTTTTAGGTCCCTTTATTCTCAGAAATACTCTTCTGCCGGCCAAGCATCGTACCGCCAGGTGTTCTGACTAAAATCGTTCAACTATACCTCATACGAACCTCAAAATATTTGGACACCGTGCCTTTAGCTCATATGCTCCCAAAGCATGTGATTCACTCCTGACTGACGTCACGACATCCCCTGACACGACACATTAAAGAAAGCTTAAGTAGTACATCTATTTATTACAGTATTTAGCGAGTCCTAGTGATTAAGTCTTTTTGTACTTATGCTTACTGAAACTTACCCTGCTGCTACTAGCCATATCAAAGGGACACTCTGCTCTGTGCATGTCACGTCTTGCAATGCCTTGCTTGATAACATTGCGAATGTTACCACACATCAAATATATATTTATTAATATATATGATATAATATATTATTATATATTTTATATAAATATGTATATATATTTGGTCATGCTTTCTTTACAGCATCTGCAAAGTGCCTAGAAATATATTTACTTCTCTGAGAGTACTTTACAAGTGCATCCGCATTATTATTTTATTATTGTTAAATGTCGATAAATACTGAGTGAATTGATTGGACAATTAGAAGCTTGTTGTTTTACAGAATAACATTTCATAAATTAGATCGGAAGTTTTTACTGTTTCCGCATGTGTGAAAAAGGATTATTTAAACTTAATAGGAAGCAATATATCTTGAGATAAATTTTACCGGTCTCTGCATTAGTGGCGACTTGTGTTCCAGCATTGGCCTCAAAAAACTGCAAAACCTCAACAATGCAAACCTATACAGATATACCAAGGTTCAGCTGCTCTAGATACAAGGTGCAAATGTTGCAGAGATCTGTAGAAATCTTATATGTAGAGAAGCTTCTTGCAGTTGACTTCTGGGTTAGATATAGTTTAAATAATCACATAAATTATTTCTTTCTTATGTGAATCGATCAAACTTCCGATCGAATTTTCAGCACTTACGTCTTTTGTAAGGTACCCTAAGTATATATACAGTGTAGTGTGACTATACTATATTGATAGACTATCTTGAAAAATATATTTTTGACACTCCCACTTGAACCACAGCAAATTATTTTATGTTGAATGGCAAAATAACAAACTAGCCGAAACGCCCAAACCTATGGTTATCCAGCAATCAGATTGCCTAACCCTCAAAATCCACCTGCCCACCGTATCTTGCATAGCGTCTTCAAAAATCTGTTATGCTTCTCAAGCAGTATCTACCCTACTAAAACTTAGTATGCTTAAACAGAGATACCGAAGATTAGCTGATCTGTGCATTTATTATATCCCATTCAGACTTTCCAGACGCACGACTCCCTGGTCTTCATGCCTGCACCGTAAGACACTTTCAGTTGGTGTCAAACTCTTCAGCTCGCACAGACTGTCTCTCTTGATCATTTAGCTTTCCGCATTGCACCATTTCATTTCCACCAGCACTGAATTCCAATCAAATCGTGTGTGAATTTTCAAGTTGCCCTAATTCACTTTTTGGTTTATTCCCCGGTTTCTGCTTACCTATCTGAGATCCTTCCTAATCAGGAATCACTATGCACCATCACTCATGTCATGAAGGTCCTTTAACTGCGCCTCTAAATAAACTAAATTTTTTGAAGACACTGTTCAATTCTTAGCCGTAACAAATCCATAGCTCACTCCGGTCTCACTTTGCAACGTCCCGTGACTCTAGTAAAATTAAAAAGAAACTTAAGCTCTTCAGACACTAGCAAAATTGACTCATGCCTGCGAATTTTCAGGCATATGCTCACTCATGCTGGTGCTGGCCTTGACATAACTAAGCAATCGTTAACAATTTTCCACTCCGTAATTTTTAAATTATATAGAAAGATTATTATTTTACTTAGGGCTATCTTAACAATTGAGTTCGAATCATTAGTTTGCCCATGCTTGGTTCTGGCGAAGCATAGTGGCTGCAATTAAGTATACTTTCTGCATTTTGCATTGGCTCGGTTCTGATCATAAGCTTTGTAACTCTCAGATTTAACTGGTACACAAATCTAATTCTCTGGAAACCAATCACGAGCACGTACGTTTGCATAGAGCTTCGCGTCATCATTTTATTCCGCACGCTATTGTCTATAAAGTGCTAAACGAGTAAATTTACTCCGTTAATTCCACGAGCTTGACTAATACCGCAGGATTTTGGTGGGAAATCAGACGGACACACACCAGGAGTCTCTAAAAGATATTTCCTGCATTGTGCAAATCGGTAACACGTGATTTGCTACAGTAAACTCTCCAATCCCGGATTTTCAAATCGGCAAAGTAGGCACCGTCCAATGGACCCCACACTTTTTAGAGGCCCTCGATAATTATAATTTGACCTGGAAAGAAGTATTGCAATCATCCTTTCCTACATTCTCTCCGAAACAAGAATGACTAAAGATTATTGATTAATTAACCAATTTAAAGTCAAATAAAAAAAAATTACTTTTAAATATTCAGTAAGGAAAACACTAATAACTTTAATTAGGCCAATAATAGTGCAAGCGCATCAACTATCGATAGCAAATTCACATAAAAGCTTTTGTCTTCAGGACAGCAGTCAATTTGTCAAAATAATTGTTAAAACTACTTATATATAATATACGTCAGAGATGTTTATCTCTATGTTACGTTCAATAAATTTGCACCGTATTTAATTCATTGCTACTCAGCTACTGAAATTAAAATTAAGACTGCTAAGTGTTTCTACGGATATTATAATTGGAAATTGTTGGCTTTGCTTACTAAATCTTACTCTTGGCAAAGTTTAAGGCTTTCAGTAGGCTGTGATATGCCTAGGGGCATTAAGAATTTAATGCGGCAGCAGTGATTTCGTTGGGCAACCTGTTAGTAGTTAGCGAATACCTTAGCCTGAACCCATCGGTTGAACAGCACTTAACCTGCTTCGCCGACTACAGGATTCCTTCCGACAACAGTCAATTGCTACACTCTAGCTCTACAACCATTCAAAGTGTAATGCAAGCATCATCGCTTGGTGATGTGAACGCCAAGATGAAACACCTCAACATGTTAGTTTTCCACTTAGCCAAGGGACAGCTACATTCACTGCAGTCACGGTTGAGCTTGTATTCCATAGGTTTGTACCATTGAACGCTCCAGTACACGAACTCTATCTACCAAGCAAGATCCACAACCAAACATTGAAGTGAGCACGGTTCTCAGAGACTATTGCAGTGTGCCGCTTGTATGGTCCGATTTTCTTTACCAGACGTTCAGTGGATGAGCGCTCGTTGGAGTAGCCACGTGAGAGCTTTGGCTGAGGCAACGCTACGGCTTTTATATTAGCCAGATCAGACTGGTGCAGAATAATTGATATGGTATCAGTAGCTCATTGACTAAGAGTGTAGCCCGTTATTTTCGGTTCACTGTTGAGCTATATTAAGGCTCACCAATTAAACAGCACGTCTTCAGCCTAACGTGGCTAGTTTTGGCAGCAATTCAGTGAAGCTTGCGTACGTTAGAATTCAATTATCCGCTCTTACACTTACTTGGATGTTCTAGAAACTTCTTGCATTCATGCGATTTATGCCTTCACCATAGCTGCCTTAGCCTGAATGTCATTAATTGGCTTTGGATGAGCAGGCGAGGCTTCTTGTCAAGTGGCCCCCAAATGACAGCAACTCCAGCTATGACTGCGTGAATCGTCGCCAAGTGGTGGTGGCCTAGAAGGAGAGATGCTATAAATAGGCAGTCTTGCGTTCCATCAGTTTGAGCCCAATGCGTGCATATGGATGAAGCCTCTCTATGGTGCTGATTGATCAATCCTGCCAGGCAGGCGCAGCTGTCCTTAGTTTAAGTAGGAGGAGCAGAGCAGTTAAACAACTCTGAAAACTGTTTCCCGTGTCCAAACCGTATATCAGAATTAAAAGTAATTGTATTAATACATTTGTATAGCACCCTTAGGGAGCTCCATCGCTTTCTAGAGACTTTAACCGTGGTGTAAATGAGCATCATCGAATGGTGAACTGTAACATGCTTGATTTCAAAAAGCATAACATGGTTAGAGGTGACATGCTCAGCTTCAACGTTTGCATAAACACAAAAAGGACGAATCGTTAGAACTAAATTAATGCTGTGATAGGCAGATGCGTTTGAAGCTTTTTTTTTTAAATGTCGTCAAGTCGGTGGTTGTCGCGGAGTGGGCGAGTAGAGAATGACTTCCAGGGTTTGTGAGCATATGAATTAAATCTCGTTCTCCAAAGGATTTGAGGTTAGTATGAGGTTTAACTGAACTGTTTGATTAAGAAAAGCGGGTGGTACGACGCTTAAGTTGGTAGGTTTTTTGCAGATGCAGTAGGAGATGTATTGCCAGAGCCGATTTTGAGCGTTAATTATTCCATTTTTGTAATCACTATTGGTTTGCCCATAACTAGTAACTTGATTAATTCATCATTTAATTTTAGAACGTTCGCTGCCATCCATACGCGGACTTTAGTAATACATTCAGCAATGAGGCTGGGGAGCTATTTATATATAAAAGCAAAGGAAGCTAAATTTGAGCAGACATGTAGAATTAGGCAGCCTGAGTTACCGAGCTGTGCAACGTTGCCTGCAAGCTGGGGTATTATGTTCGTGGTGAGAGTAGTTTTGTTCTGCTTGCTTCTGACAAAAAGAAACTCGAATTAGATAATGTGAAACAGAACTGTTCTTCAGAGCTCGAGCTGCAGTGATTATCACGCGGAATTATACCTGGAGTAACATGTCTGGCCACTTGTCAGGTTCAAAAACAGAGTAGTGTCCAGAAATGAGAAGGCAGTTTTTGTAAACTGGGATAACCACAGCTTGAACCTGGTAGAAGTTTATTCTGCATGGCCAGATTCCGTTGTCATTACTTTGTTTAGAACAGTAGAGAGCCTACTTATTCTTTCAAGATAAACTCGGAGGTGGGAATGGTCTGGCTGAGGTCATTGACTGGAGCTCTGTGGCTTATGTGAAGAGCCTGAAAATAGAGGTATATATCTCATCGGGCGCTATGCAAATTAATTATATATACTTTCTTATCTAACGCTGAGCAGGCGCTTACACGTCGGACATTTGGAATGCCGAAGGGAGCCAAACTGGTTAACCTGGTATTGAGCGTATCTAAGAAGGACGGCTGTGTGCCGGCGGTGAATCTCTGTGCAGTCATCCTCCCAACTAGCTTCTGCACCGCCGCCCGCCGCCGCCCGCCGCCGCCGCCTCCAGGTGCCCAGCCCGAGAGGGCTGCTGCTGCTGCTGCTGCCACTTGAAAGCCTTCTCTTGGCGCGCGACCTTGGCTGCTGCTGCGTGATGATGCGCGGAAGCCTGGGAATGACGCAATATAGCGAGTAGCGATTTCTAGCTCGGCGCCTGCATGAACGAAACGACAAGCCCACGCAAAGAAACGGAGGAAGCCTGACTTCGGTACAAACATCGACGAAGCATTTTGAACTCGCACGCGAAGATTTTCGCAACGTAATTATGGAATCAAGCGAAGAAGCGGGCCACGGACAATATAGCATTGCGATCATCTTTGCATACTTTGCCTTGGGATTATTTCATCAATTTTATGCAAAGAGCAGGACGCCGACAGTACGTTCGCGGCGGCAATCACCTGCAGGAACAGCTTAGAATTGATGCACACTGCTACGAGAAAGCATCTCGTGTCAGCAACATTTTAGGAAAGAATGCTAATCGTTAACAAAAGTATTTCACTGAAACTTACATGCTGGCGTCATTATAGTCAAGTTCTGTAGGCGGCGCTAAGCGACTGCAAAGGTGCAGGAGTCTGATTCCGAGTCTGAGTCTGAGACCGGTAAGAAAGCTTGGCCAGCGTTTGCTCAGGTACAAAACCGTCGTCACCAGCATACGTCGTGGTGGAATTTTTGGGGAATTTTAAGAAGAGCAGTCAGGGTCTTTAGGAACCAATTTTCTTTCAAATTTGGCTACGGCTCAGTATTGTAAAGGCGATCCTCTCGACTTGTAGCCTAACTAAAATTTCTCGTAGTTTCGAGCTGAATCGCTGATGTAAGCATCCGTAGCCGCCCCCCCCCCCCGAGTCAGCAGCTCTAAAACAGCTGACGAAGTGGGAATCCGTTTGTAGGGGGCGTCCATTTCCTAATTTGAATTTGATTTTCATACAAGTAATTTCGCCAAGATTAGTTACAGTTCCTGGCAGCTCACCAGAGCTCATTTGGTCGACAAATATAGACGTTTAGCTCACTATTTTAAAAAGATGTACGATCCTTGCCGATAGCTACTATAACCCAGAGAGTTGATAAACTTTCAGGAGCGATGCTGTCATCGAGTAATTCTGGCCCATTCCATTGCAGGCAGAAATGCGATGAGGCACTACGTAGCAGCAATACTTAGCACTGTGTAGACATGGCAACAGATGAAGTTGGTGAATAAGCCTCGGCGGTGGCATCACATAAGAGTGTAGAAGAATCGCTTGGGAATTTCAGAAGTGATTTTAGAAGTTTTTGACCGGCAGAGACATAGTGTGCTGAACTGACAGTATCTACACGAAGTGAGTACTCTAGTTTTCGCCTCGAGAGGAACTGATTTTGCTCATGGCTGGCGTGTCTGAGACAGTGCAGCTCTGATCGGTGGCACGTACAAGCTACGAGAGATGCAGCAGCGCGTGCCCTCGCAGGGATAGAGCAGACAGCGACAATGGAGCTGAAGCTGCTGCTATGACTCCTTCAGCTGAGGCATATATCAAATGTCACGGCACGGGTTACCTGTCATAACTCACCACATGTCACAGGTCATTCGGAGGACTGGAGGTGAGCTAGCTAAATAAGTGCACAGTCGTTGTTAAATTAGCGGTCGAAGTAATAGTGTTTGGTGTGTAAAGGCTGTACTTGCAATTGTCACGCTCGCCACACACCCGCTCTGCAGCTCAGCTTTAACGGCACCGTTTGTAGATGGAGCCAGGTCAGCTTCCACTATGCAAACGGTGCCCAGAGCAGGGTGTTCAGCATTGCAGCCAGCGTCTGCTCATATTGATATACACATTTTAGAGCTATCCTTTTAGCTTAGGACTTAAGATTTGTGGTGTGGTATTAGAGGTTGTAAGTCTTTGGCTTTAGAGCTTATTGATTGGATTTTGTGGTTTTTTGGGTTTGAGTTTGTGGGCTCAGGTATTAAGTTATAGTTCTTAGGTATTAGAGAGAAACTAGAAAGTGAAAATATACCTCGTGTTCACTTAAGGTAAATAGAAACAGTAGCTGGCTACCATATCGAGCAGCCTGCTTTAGGCACTGTGCCGATGGCGAGACTGGCCTGGCTCTAAGTACGGTCGACACCACACTAGCTGTACAGCAGCAGTACGGCAGCTACCTTGACAGATTGGAGCTCCCTGGTACTGTGTCGTCGCGACTGTGCCGACGCACAACGAATTATTCAGACAATGCAGACACCTGGAAGTTTATATACTGCTAAAGAAATTTGATCTACGACATTCGACAACAGGTGGCCATTTTTTTCTGATGTATTTGTTAATCATTTTATTTCTCTACTTTGCCCGGACTGAAAGCCAGTTGGGCATCGAAAACAAGACTCATGCTGCCTTTACAGCAACCTTAGAGTGCCTAGAAAGAAAGTAAGTTCTCTGAGGGTGCTGTACGTATGCATTATTATTATTATTATTATTAGGCACATGGCTACTAGCTGACTGGCAATGAGGGCGCACGCTTTTGTGGTCTTTCAGATATTAAGTCTTTCTTGCAATTGATTTTTAAATTAAATATTCCAAAAGCTGAGCCACTCTTAAAAACTGCAGGTGTGTTACCTGTAACACAACCGTTAGCTATTAATTTTGTAATTTGTGACAATGTTTACCACTTGCTCCTATTCAGTATGCCCTCCTGGTGGCTGCGTGGTTTAGGGAAGGTTTCCATTTAAGAGTAGATCTACTTCTTGCTCTGTTTCGAAAATTAGATAATGCCTTCCCACTCTCTGGCCATGCTGAATTGCTAAAACATGAAAATATACTGAGCTGCATCCAACTACAGTTGATTGAAATGAATCACGGCTGAATCGGATTTTTAGAGCGTAATTGTCTCCAAAGTGATATTGTAGCACTTGAGATTGCAAAGAATTAGCTGCAAGGACACGCTATTTTGTACCATGGCGTTGCTCCCCTACTGCTGTTGCTCAGGTAGCAAGGCTGGCAACGTTGACGTAGACGGTGATGCAATACTTCAATCGAACGCATGTTGCCTGTTTCTGTCAGCTAACCACCCAGCTGCGACTATGCACGTGCCCGAGTAGCAGCCCCACTCGCCCACCAGTGTCCGCCTTCTACCAGGCCAAAAGGCTTTTCTCTTTTTCCTCCTTCTCCTCCTTCTCCTCCTCCTCCTCATCATCCTAACCTCCTTCTCCTCCTCCTCCTCATCATCCTAACCTCCTTCTCCTCCTCCTCCTCATCATCCTAACCTCCTTCTCCTCCTCCTCATCATCCTAACCTCCTTCTCCTCCTCCTTCTCCTCCTCCTTCTTCCCATTCTTCTCCTCCTCCTTCTCCTCATTCTCTTCTCATCCTCCTCCACTCCTTCTCCTCCTTCTCCTCATCGTCCTACCCCCTTCTCCTCTGCCTAGCTGACGAATGATTGCTTGTAGCTTAAACCGTTCATGCAAGTGATTCACCTGACCAGTTAACAAGTGAAAGCTCGATCGACCGGCATATTCACGCCAGCATCTAAGCAAAACACAGGCACTCAACAGCCAAGAAGTCGCTTTCCCAGCGATTTCCAAATAGCGGAAAACAAGAAAAGAGCCCAATTACCACGAACAGCTCGTACCCCAAGTAAAAAGCACGAGGTCAATCACTGCAAGTCATGGCACCACACCACTCGGTCTTATTTTAAGCAGTGGGATCAGTGGAGTATGAAACCCGTTGCTGAAGCTTTTGCCACTCGTAAGCAAGAACTCGCGTCGATCTATACATTCTAACCAAATAGTTAGAAGTTCAGCTGGCGCCGAATGTTTCCCTGCCTCTCACGTGACTGCTTGTACCAGTGTCCATGTCGCCAAAGTCTGTCATCATATGTCTACCATACAGGTCATCTACTCGCTTGCACCAGCCTACTCAACCAACCTCTTCGCTTCTCTAGTCATGTGCTCTCGCACAACCCGATCCTCAGCATTTATTATCAAGTGCATTATTATTATTATTGTTATTGCTTTCGCCTCCCCAAGTGCTAAATTGAAATTTGTTGATGATCGAGTCCTCAGCTCGTAAGCACTGAAAGTCTGGAACTCGTTCCCACCTGCGGTCACTAGCTACATTGAACTAGCATATTCAGAGTCTCAGCTAAGGATACGTCTTTTCCGGTCACCTCTTGCTTGGCGCCAAAGAAATTGTCTTGTTGTTCATGTGTGCTTATTTGAGCTTACTCACGAATGATTCAGAGTATGCTACTATCAAGACGCCCTAAAAGCCGTCGATCACATGTGTCTCCTTGCTTGCTTTGGTATGACGGCCAAAAGCGTCGTATGTATTCACTTTTCACGCTCGATAGTTTGAATGCCGTTAACCTCGATCATTTAAATAACTGAGCTGGTTTGGTCCAACGGTTAAGGTGCTCGCCCCGATCAAGGTCTAGCTGAGGTCATGGCCTCGAGCCCGAAGGCATATGTAAAGCGCCTGAATAAAGATTAAGTTCTCTTGGGGCGCTATATAAAATAAATTATTTTTAGCGCGATTGCTAAGAAACTAGATTGAGATTAAGTTCTTTATAATGCTATGGAAATGAAACGACTTATTATTATTTTTAACATTATTAACTGAGTATTTATTGGCTTCAGCACATCTGCTTGCTTCTTTGCGACCTTGAGCAGCACAACATATTTGATTGGGGAACGAATGACACGGGCACTTATAACCTTTAGCGCCTGGAAATATGGTGTAAATTCTTCGGCGATCCACCGCATGATACCGCAACACCAATACCTATCGTTTGAGAGGCTAGTGTTGCGTAACGGAGACAACAAAGCATATGATATTTCGTCATTTAGGCATAGTGCCAGATCAGCTTCTGCTATGGGCACAGTACCTGAAGCATGCTGTTCAACATGATTACCAGCATAAATGTGTATTTACTTTAAATAAACACTCCCTGGTCCCATCAAAAGTCAGGGCCAGCTGGGATATACCCACTCGGCCGCACCGTTTGTCGACCGCCCCGGGCAAGTAAACCCTGCTAGCGTAAAATCGTGTACCGGACGGCGCCCTCACCGACCAAGAATGAGGGTCTGCGTCACCTAATAAAAATCAACTGATTTTTAGTTCTCATAGCAGGCACAAAATGGTAACATGCCGTGAGCCGTCGTGCCCCTCTAATGCAACTGCAAATTCCTTATCCCAGCAGGCTACTCAAGCATGGTGTCGTTTGCAGAAGGGAATTCCACAAGTTTTTAGTTGCAAGGCAGTTTTTTTCTTAATTACGATGCTGGCATTTTTAGGAGTCACCTAACCGCTGTTATATCTTGACTGATTAATTTCCTCGAATATTTCCTTAAGTATGTTCGTGTTTTTCTTGTATGAGTATAATAATAATTATGAAGCAGTTAGGGAGCAATCTAAAGAAAATAATCGCTTTCTTCAGTATTGTAAATATGTTGACAAAAAGTTACGTCAATTGGTTTGTTATAATCTGCACAATTTCAGCGTGGCTAAGAGCGAAAAGAACCATTCACGCGGACGAAGAACGGACTAATAGAAACCGGTCGGGATTCGCTTGCTTTAAAAGTCATTAAGTAAGGAATGACGTGATGTGAATCTGTGGTGTGAAGTTTAGGCTTTGGAACTGATAGCATGGTCTCCGCCAAATTTCAAGCTGATTAGAGGAATAGCCACGCAATCAAAATCAAATAAGCAAGTAGTGTGCTTGGAGGCTTCATTATGAAGTACGCCAGATAGTTATGTTAGTGCACTAGAATAAAGGGCCAAGAAATGGATGACGGGGTGGGGAAGTCGATACGCTGCTTGATGGGTGACCAGTTTAGATTGGTAGCAAGCTGTGTACAGTGGCAGGGGTGGCGTTCACTACAGACAAGCCTAGCCACAGAGCCTTGAACCAACTATAGGTGCCTTATTTTCTAAGAGGTGAAATCTCCGAGTAGTGTGTACAGAACTCAATACGGCATGTCACAAATGCTGAACCACCTTGGCTGGGGTATCTTTAGCTCAGCAAGCCAGAATGTTCACAATTATTCGTAGATAAAGATAAGCTAGTGGCATAGTTGCGATTGAGCTCGCGTGTTTTTCCTAACTCAAAGCAAAGGTCGCACTTTCGATCGGATATTCGCAAAGTATTAGATTATATGAACTCATACTATACGCAAAGCCTGCCACACACCCGACCGCATCCGAAAGCTCTCTCTCTCTCTCTCTCTCTCTCTCACTCGCTGCTGTGCGTGTGCCCTCTGCAAATTTGAACTCTTAATAACCTTTATTTTGAAACCGTTTAAAAACTAAATATATTTTCGTAGCTACTTTCGCCAAATCCTCTACCCAACCTGGATTAACTGATTAACTGCCTCAACTTAACCCCTGCCGGTGCTTTGAACGAGTTGGCACCTGTGACCTAGCAAAATGAACAACCCTAAGCGGGATAGCGTACAGTTTATCAGACTATAAAATAGCTGCGACTACTTTGCCTGAGCTCGAGAAAAAATTCGCAAGATCAGGCCTGACTGTCCAATGACTCATATGTAGGAATTGTTTGAGGAAGTACAATTCAAACTAGCTAGGGCCAAGTCTCGCTTAAATAAAAACATATTAGATCGCTATTGTATAATGCAAAAATTTCCAAGTTAACAACCGCACCTCACCAACCGCACTCGATTCACTTGGGTATCAAGCGACCCTGGCTGTGATCTGGCATACAGATTTTCTATCTTCCTTCTCATGGAGAAAGGCAACATCCGAGAGTGCCGCCCCAAGGTAACGTCCTCCCTTGAGTCTTCCAACTCCGTTCGTTGCTCTATCTCAATGTCAACCATCAAGCTTGCCCCTACTGCCCACATCTTTAAGTTCATTTGTCAATGTTAAGCTTTGAAGTCATTTAGGCCCCAATACAATATATTCTGCTCCTGAGACGCCTGCATGTACTACAACCATATATGAATAACCTAATGAAAATGTTTTAGCCTTAGGTTTTGTCCCAGAACCATTCATGTAAACCCTTTTTAGGTTACTCATCTGGAAGTCGACACTAGACCTGTAGAGCAATTGTTGCTTCAACCCAGTCTCCCTCCCTATTTCTGTTCTTCTCAGAGAGACCTGAAAGACCAATTAAACTTATGTATCAGAACTTCAAGTAAGTAATCTATCAAGTAAGTTACAGTCAGATTTTAGAGCAAACAATACCAAGGAGTAGATTCAGAAATGCTGGAAGTGTATAGGGAGTTTCCCACGTATGCAGGCGTAGATATAATCTCTCTTTTAGTTCTGCTGGATCTCTGCACACCACATGATGAAGTTGATTGCTAAGTTCTAACAGCACAGCCACAGTGCTACTAGGTTGCCCCAACCAAGTGGGAGATATCATAGTGAGCCTTTAAGTGTTGGGCTGCCCCAGGAGGCCGTTTTAGATCCGCAGCGTTACACAATGAATGCTCTCTTTGTTGCCGATTTAATCTCTAATAAAAATCTATTACTCCATCTGTATGCTGATGACGCCCAGCTGTATGTGTCCTTTGATCCTTCCCGGCATTCCATGCTTCCCGAACGTTCTCATTCCCACAGCTCTTTTACTGCATGCATTAATGGCATCAGCTTTTGGACAGCAGCAAGCATTCGGTTATTTAATGAAGGCGAAACTAGCTGTATAGCTATTCAAAAACCCAGCATCACCCGGGAAATCAAAGAGTATCCAATAATCGGCGGCAGCACATCTCCTGCAGCAATGTGAGTATTGAACTTGTATCTCCTGTTCCAAAACAACCTCTTACCCCATGATCACACCAGCTCCCTAGTAAAGTCTACTCTATTTTAGTTAGGCAACATTGTGGGCCGATTAGTAGCGGTTAAACGCTGACGAAAGTGCCTTGTGTGGCACACACTGGCGAGACTGAGTATAAATATCGAACTCCAACGTGCGGATATAGCACTCCTCCCGTATGCCTGTGATACCTTGCGATGTCCTGACCCTGAAGGCAGACGGCTACTGCACAACAAGATAAGAGCGGCTAACAGAGAAGCCGGTGGAACACACTGGGCAGTCTACGTTACACTTAGCTATTCGCCACCGTAAGTTTGCACTATCTCCTGCTCTCGAAGCATCATTGATGGCAAGAGCTTCTGAAGCTGCAACCCCGAGCTCGATCACTGATCTTACGTTTATTCTCTACCATCTGAACTCTTGAAGTCCGACCTAGATTGTATTGTCTCACATCCAATTCTCGGTGTCAATTCTTTAGTTTACTCGATTTTTTAATTCGCTCCAAACGCTCGGCTGGTGGAATTCCTTTGGCATGCCTACCAGCCTAAAGCCTTGGTTAATGTAGAGTATTAAATGTATGATGGCATTCTTGTGCCTAATCCTTTGGTTAATGCAGCATATTAGTTAGCCCAAATTTTGGCCGTGTCGTCTGTCCAAAGCTCCATTCTAACCCGAGTAGATCTAGCTGCCACATTACCCCATCGGTCCCCCCCCCAGTTAATAAATGGGTCCCCTCTGGTTCTGCTGGACTACATCCGCTCTACTTGACTAGATCCCCTCTACTTGACATGATCCCCTCTACTTGGCTAGATCCGCTCTACTTGGCTAAATCCGCTCTACTTGGCTAGATCCGCTCTACTTGGCCGTAGATCCCCACAACTGGCTGCTCTAAATGCCACAAGTAAACCCACTAAGGCAAGAGCTCGTATCGCGGCTAACCTGAAAGCTGCCCATGTGCAATTCTAAAGACCACCATTTTCCTTGGCCGTGGGGCCTTCAGTCCTTGTCCTCTTAATGCCTGAAACCTTCAACCGAATGACGCCATGTTATCTGCTGACCTGGTGACATCAAAAAAAAGAAAAACCCATTCTTTCCTAATGTCATTTAATCGAATTAATGTAATCATGATTGCAGTGTCCGGGCATTGCACTTGCTATAACTAACCTATTTACATGTGGGGCGAGAGCTTAATCTCGTAGTTTAATCTAGGTTTAGCCAATCATAGATTAGCTAAAAGGACATATCCTGCGGTTTAGCCACTCCACCTGCTCATTTAGGTCTGGTCGGATTCCTATGATTCCAGGCGCCTCCTAAGGTAAACCTACGGCACTTCGTAAGCTTGGTCGGTCACACAAGTTTATTGCCTGTCCTGCACTGCTGGAGAAGAGAATTTCCGAATCAAACTCACATCTCACCCATAACCCCTAACAACGGCCGTACCCAGGGGTCCTGAGAGTTGAACAGCGGCTTTTAAAGCCTGCCTAATTCTGGAAAAGTCTAGATGCGAAATATGGGTTATCTCGATTCTTTGACCAAGGATACATACTGCACCTGTTGTAGATCTATAGGGTTCTTACTTCAAAGCAGAAAAAGTAAATCGTCGAATAAATTGAACTATCTATCTGGGCAGAAATGAAAACAAGTGCATGTGGGTGTAAATATTGAAGATAGTGGCTTTCTAATTAAAACAAGACGATCGAGAGATTCGCACACTCGATTTTTGAATCCTGTTGGTGCTCAAGTTCCAAAACAGCAGTCGCTTCGCTTCACCCCTAGCAACCTCTACCGATCTTAAACTGTAATCTAACTTCACATTCTGGGAACATGATGGTAAAAGTAACATATTACTTTTCTTGATGCCCATAATTCTAATTAAGTTTGTTTAATAGAGACTTCTGCAGAAAACTTTTTCAAAGAAAACCTAAACATTCACCAATATCGCCTTGACGGTAGTGGCAGCCGGGCGTTGCTAGTGAGGCTTCAAAAATCTCAAATTCGGCTAAAAATGTTTGCTTCAAAATTGGAAGAGGTAGGGTAGCTGTGCCTGCTTAACAGCAGCCGATCAGCTGCCTAGTCAGAATCTCGGCTGTTAGTACGAGGCTCAAGAATAATAATAATTATTATTATGATGCACTTGATAAAGCAGCCTCAGAGAACTCAATCTCTCTCTAGGCGCTTTACATTTGCTGCAAAGGGAAATGCAATTGAATGGTGAGTAAAATCATGCTTGATAAACAAACAAAATGAATAACATGGTTAGGGGTGACATGCACAGGGTCAGCATGCAAATGTGGTTAGTGGAAGCATGCACAGTGTGAGCACGCATAAGCACATCAATGACGAATCACAGGGACCCAGTAAATGCTGTCCTAAATAGGTGTGTCTTTAAGTTCTTTTTAAATGTGGTCAGGTCAGGGGATGTTCTGCCGAAGGTCGGGAGGGAGTTCCAGGCTTTGGGAGCATTCGAACTAAATGCACGGTCTCCAAATAATTTGAGGTTAGTACGAGGTATTTGTATACGGTTTAATTCCGAAAAGCGGGTGGTACGATGCTTGGCCTAGTGGGGGAGTAGATCTGATAGATACGCTGGAGCCAAAGAATGAAGTGACTTAAAAGTGAGCCAAAAAGCCTTGAATTCAATCCATTGCTTGACTGGTAGTGCAGGTCGGCGAGAAGTGGTGTAATGTAGCAACTGCGACGCTCACGACAGACAAGCCTAGCTGCAGAGTTTTGCACCAGCTGCAATCGCCTGATCGCACGTGCTGGTAAGTCAGTAAGCAGTGAGTTGCAGAAGTCGAGACAGGGTGTCACGAATGCATGGACCAACTTGGACGTGGCATCCTTATCTAAACAAGCCCGAATTTTAGCAATGTAATGAAGCTGAAAATAGGCAGAGTTGACTGTGGAGCTGATATGGTCGTCTAACGAGAGGTCGCTTTGGAATATGACACCTTGATTTCTATCTGATTTAACAGGAGATATGCTGGCAGAGCCAATTTTGAGAGTCAGCCTTTCCAATCTCTGAATCACACTGGGTTTGCCCATAACTAGTAGGTTAGTTTTATCATCGTTTAGTTTTAGAAAATTTGCTGCCATCCATGTGCCGATGTCGTCAATACATGCAGCAAGTGAGTTGAGAGAATTCGAGGTGCTCGAAGGCTGGGAGGGATCAAAGCAAAGGTACAACTGAGTGTCATCCGCATAGAAGTGAAAGCCTAGATAGTGCTTGGCAATCACATCAGCAAGAGGGAGAGTATGAACCGTGAAAAGAACCGGACCTAGCATGGAGCCCTGAGGTACCCCATATTTCAGAGGTACCTCTGATGATCTTTGAGAATAACGGGGTCCACTGTTTTCCTATCGTACTGTGGCCAACAGACAGTGCATAATGCTTCACTAAGATGTTAGAGCGACCATTCTAGTATTCTGGCATAACTTATGCACAGCTAACGTAGCTATCGCCTGGCTTACCTCAGTATTCAAGCAGGTACTGGCTAGTATATCCTGCTGGGGCGTAGGTAGGATTTGGGAAAGGGGAAGCTGGCATATTTGCGAGGGGCGTGAACCTTCAGCTGCCTAGTGCAGGGCCAAGCCCAATCCGGCTTAATGCTACGTTCCCCTCATGCCCTCTATCAATGACTTGGCTGCTCCCATTAATTAAACCGTGGTGACCGAAGCGAATCTGGTGCTGCCACGCCCATTGGCTCTCGGCCAAAGAGTGCTCCGCCAGGTAGGCCGACTGCTGGCGTTACCTGCTACCTCTACCAAAATGGTCTGCTGATTCAGGTGCCTCATTTGTGTGAAGGGACAAAAGAGCCTCGACGGCCATCAGCAGTTGGCAATACAGTGCAGAACTCGAGCCCACGACCTGGATCATTAAGTGCCAGCACCTTACCAGCGGTCTAAGACCCAGCCAGACACACAATTCGCAGGCATGACCTCTCTACTATTCTCGCCCAGCTCCTGCCTTGTAAACGCACACCTCTCTGTATGAGGGTTGCTGCGCCCTGCAGACGTAGACCCTGAGACCATAGATGCTGGAGCAGCCCAGACCACGGACTATTGGCCGCCGGCCAATGGACAAGGAGGGTGGGGCTCAGGCTCAGTCTCTGGTTGGTGCCAATGTCTCAAGCGTTACCATTTGATTGGGTCCCTTGTTAGTGGTTGTTTACCACCCACTAACCAGCTTGGTCGTAAGTGGCTGAGACCCAATCTAGCCTGTCGTGCTTCTGTTAGACTGTTAGGTGTGCTTCGGTGAGTATACAGAATTACGATTGCATAGCCGAGGCTAGCTTTGTTCCCCGCACCGGAGCCGGGAGAGCCTGGCTTTTCTCCAGACTGAACGTGCGTCCACAGTTGATCGAGCCACGGAATCGCTTTGCAGATCGCCATGGACGGCGGAACAGATGCCAAGAAGGCGAAACTGGTAAGAACGCACCCTGCACCAGATTGCGGCTGAGCTGCGCTCGAGAAGAGCTTCAGCCTATCCAGCTCACGTGCCGTTGCCCGCGGGCTCGCGCGAGTCAACCATGCATTGCCATCGAGAGACTGGCTAGGATTCGGGATCTGGTCTCTATGTAATGTGTAATACAATGTATCTTTGTCTGTAACTCCACAAAGTCATAAAGACTCTAGCCCATATGCTGCGGCCAAGTGCCAGCCTTCATTTAAGTATTACCCACTCATTTCCTATGTGCGTGAATCACGACGTAATCACGACGTCACCTGCATATAATCAGTATATGTCCTTAAAACAGTCTCATTTGGTCAGCCCTTTTCGTGGTTCCTTTAGGAAGATTTGTCTGCAGTTAGTTGGGCTCGCATTCGTTTCAGTGTATGTCGGTTCGGTGACTGTCGGTGGGTAACAGGCTAACTAGGTATACGTTTCGTGACTGTGTGCGGGCTACGGGCTGGGGAGGGGTGCTCCGATAAGTATTCTGCCAACTTTACTATTTCTTGGAAGTGCAAGAAGGTGGCTTGAGCTTTCTGGGCGTGAGGCCAGTCGACGAACCTGGTCGGTGCTCATTAGGCGATCCTGGCCTGATCGGTGCTCGGTAGGCGACCCTGGCCTGATCGATTGGTCCACTAATGTTTGCATTGGGTTTTATCTTTGTTTGCAGCCAACCATGAATTGTGGCTCTACCCTAATCCTCCAAGAATGCCTATTCAGAAGAAACAATGTTGTTTTTCATTCAGCCTGACAAAAGGTTCTTTAGGTAGTGGTTGCTACAATTTATTTGAGATCCTACCATCTCCTGGGAGAGAAAGCGGGCCATTGTGTTCGCCGGCTTACCATTAGTAGGGCGATACTTTTGTGGACTCTTGCAATTCGCATCCGGACATACGGACGGTCACTGATTCCATTGGATATGCCTTTGTATACCAAAGTTTGTGTGTCATTTCACACAACCAGCAAAGCTCGCTCGTTGACCGTCTAGCACCGTTGTTCTCGTTGTGCCATTAGGCACCTATCAATGCTCGAAACTTGAAATCGACTAAAAAGGCATTTACTGAGGCTTGTGCTTCAATCCTTATAGATTGATTAGCAAATGCTGTCGCCGGGTTTCATTAGAAGATGAAATGATTTTGGGCTCCCTCGTGAAAAACATGGACCTTATATTCTGCAGGGAAGCAGTTGATGTCTTATCTGTCTCATTTTCTTGCTGTCGGTTACTTATGGCGGACGTGTCAACTATGACATTTTGTTACTTAACTTATAATATCCTAGTATCAACCCATATTAGCTGTTTAGATGGGCCTCATCTATCATTCGAGTCTCGATGGGTACTGTACCGGTATCGCCAGGGCAAAATGAAGACCCATGATTTTGATCATCGTCTTCGTGTTAGCTAGGAAATTTGACGTCAGCGTCGTGAATGTGAATGGCAGATGCTAGCGACTAATATGTTCGCCAGCGAGATCCTGCCGAGGTGCAAGTCAATAGGTTCATGTCAAATGGCTTCGTGTCAGGTTATGGCATAGCATGACCGGTCCTTCCTTTACTCCGGGTGTTCGTTTTAACATTTAATGTCAATTCAGTCCGGCGTCTTGGAAGTTGGTGAGCGAGCGCCGGATTGCACTATGTCGTCCGTACTAAAAAAACGATTGATATAGCCGTCGAAAAAAATTACTGTCGCAGGGCTATCGTGGACATTTACTGATTGTGTCGTATCTAGTCATGAAGAGCTTAAGGTAATGGTCTCGCTATCACTAGCCTTATAATTAGGTAGCTTATCGTGCAATGCATTTGGTAGTGACGAGTGAGTGCCCGCCTTAGGCTACCATCACAAAGGGCCATCCCGAATCTCTCAATTTTGGGTTGCTACGTAGCGAGGGAGATTTACATCTGGCCCGAGAGCGGACTGACGTTTACAATCTTTGCGTCGACCTCTTGTCGGGAAGCTGCTGACTTAATGCCAGTGTGGGCGTCGCTGGACTACCCTTCCTGACATTGCTTCGATCGACTGGTGCATTTTAAAAAAGCGCGGCCCATCTGCTAGCCTCTTCTCGGCTATAAATAGTGTGGCTGATTTATTGCGTTGCTATTCATATTGTATGGGCCTGTGGCGTTTATGGTCTTGTTATTCCTTCTGATACCAGTTTATGGCCATCTGTGTTTATGGTCCAGTTGTGTTTATGGCCCAGTTGTATTTATGGCCCAGTGGAGTTTATGGCACTGCCTCCGGTTTGTGCGCTATTGTGATTTGTGGCTGTGATAGTACAATGAGTGACGGCCTGCAGAGGCTGGGCAGTTGGGGGATCTAGGCCGAGTGGTCGAGTGCTGCCCCGTTGCTGCATCCATGGTTATTAATAAACATCTCCTCAAGCCTACTCAGTAATGAGCTGTCTTGTGCGACTGCTCCTGCAACGAGGATGGTGGTTGGTGCGTACACAGTTAGGACAGCAGCTTAGGCCGCCGCCTGGCTGTAGATCTCTTCGGCGGTGCATGAGCTTTGATGGACTCGGCTAGCTACGATGATTGCATGTCATCACGCGTGCCGATGAATCGACGAATCAAACTTTTAAAAGTTTACGAATAATGCACAATAGGCAACTACCTAGTGGCTGCAGCAACTTGAGTGATAGCATTTGTTCTGCTACTTTTTTGTGAAAGTATAAGAGCTGGCAGTGGCCATGAAGTCATTTGTTGGAGTCATTTGCCAAGAACAAGCCAATCGCAACTACGTGCGGCTAGAAATCATGCCAGTGGGTGGGGGGGACTAAGCACCCAAATCATGTAAGGGTAGTTATGGGTGCAATCGTCGAACGTCAGTACGACGTGCATATGCCTGGTCTGTTAGTCGATGACGAAGCATCGTGGGCCGACCGCAAGCAGTCGTTCGCCAACAGATAGTTTTAAAACCCCAGATTTTAAAAGCAGATTATGACAGCCAAATGTATTAGTAGCTGCTAAATTACAGCCTGTAAAAACTGAAAACATTATATGCAATCACTACTAAAAAAATACAAGCTGATTGAATGGCCTATTTTGTATAGTAGTAGAGAAACCTTTAAGGCTGTCACAGCCGCTTGCAGAGGCAATAAAGGATCGTCCACCGCAGGATTCGAACCTACGACCATGGGACCGGGGTCTCGAAAAGCAACCACCTTACCTAGTGGGCCATCACGGCTCACCTAAGTTGCAATTTGGGCTGCAGGCCATAGAGTTGCATGCCAAGGCCTGAGCTGTACGATCATGCCTTTCTGTGGCTATGAAGTAGGCTGGTCCAAGTTGTTTTATTAAAGAATAGGCTGTAATATAATACAATGTATATGTATATATATATATATATATGTATATATATTTATATATATGTGTGTATATATAATATTAATAATATTCTGTATCGCTCCTGTCTCCACTACAATCAGACTACCTTAGGTAATCAAGGCAGCATCTGCCACTTGATAGCGTTTTTAAAAGATTAGTTGTATGGGTATACGGTATTAGAGCATATCTCGAATCTATAAGGACTAGCAATGTTACCAGCGTAAACTAATTATCAGCCTTTGCTTCCGGAACTTAGCGCTCTAGTAACGCCTGCTCCTTCAGCAGCGTCCGTTGCTGCTACCAGAAAGTCACTGATCTGGACACATTGAGGGTGAAGCTTGTCTGTCAGTTTCAAGTGAAGATTTCAGGCGTTATTCGGTATCTCAGTTCTGCTTTTTGTAACCTGAGCATTGTCTGACAGATTAGTAGTCATTAAGCCCAGGCTAAAGAAGCTGTTACCAAGCAAAGCTGCTATCACGACTATTTCCCTCGAAGATGGTTGTCAATGTGTAAATAGCCTTATAATCCTGTGTCGTTGCCCTATTTTTGTGAAGCTTGCTACTCTCAGTATATTCTGCGGATCCACAGTCAGTTTATTTGAGCTAATCTAAACGGCTAACTACTGTACTTCCTAGAGATTTAGATCGACCATTGGATTAGGATGCTCCTTGACTGTAGGAACATGACAGCAGTGACCCCAAGCAAGCCAGCGATTACATTTCTGAAGCCGATGTAGGAAGTGGAACCACCCAGAGAACCATATCCATCTTATTCACGGTGAAGGAAGAGGTTGGTGCCTTGGCACGATGCCTTAAGAGCTTCGAGGTACGTCGCTGTGCTGTGTCGTACCTTGCTTCGAAAGATCATTTTGTTCTTGGAAGCACTGCTAAATTGGGCTTGCTATGCGAAAGCTATTCTGCGATGCAGACCTGCAAGTGATGCTGACTGTGCTTGGTATTTGTCGGAGCCAGCACGCAAACCTGAGCTAGTGCAGATAGCAGATGAGCTCGTGGTCGCACTCAGGGAGCACTCTTCTCCAAACACGGTTGCTTGATGCTCAGACTGCGACTGTTTACTTTCATCGCTCGCAGTCTTCTTTACTCTGAGCCCTTGGGAAACTATTCGAGTGTACGTCGAGCCATCAAGGCGCTCTGTCAGCTTTTCTAGAGGCTGCTGGCTCATTGGCGAGACCTCGCAGCGGTGGATACCGTCATGGCGATATGTTCCGTGCCAATAAATCAAAGCTTTAGCTGAAAGGGGCACGATAGGCTCGGAGAATGCCGAAAAGATCGCTGCCGCTCTGTCTTGCGAAAATCTGCGAGTGTTGCACCAGAGTATGAGACAACTAAGTAATGCTTTGAAATGCTTCATGTCTTCATTTGTGTACGCCCCTTCCCACAGTCAGATCAGTGACACTTCGGCTACTGCTGTGTTAGCATGCTAAGATCGAGACCCAGCTCCAACTACAGAATGCACTGGCCGCCTGGTGTGGACATCATAAAAAAGGCTTAACTTATTAACAGCCTCATTTTTATAGCAACAGAAGAGCCCTGTTGGTTGCCACCACCGCTTGAAATTGGCGATAAAGGATTGCCGAGCTGCAGGATTCGAACCCACGACCTCGGTCGTGAAGAATGAGCACCTTACCTCATGCTACCACTGGGGTTTGATAGCCCATGAGACATAAGGTGCTCATTCTTCACGACCGAGGTCAATAACCGAAATCGTATACATCAGTGGGTTTGTATTCAGCTTAAGGTATGCTGTATACCCACCGCTGTATACGACATTACTATGCATTAGTCTCCAATGCATAGTAAGATCGTATACATCTGACATTATTATACTTCTCATCTTCGGCTGATTTGCTATTAGTATAAGTGTCTAAATAAAACAGTCTGGTTGTCCTAGTGTCTAAGTGATGTGCTTTGTTTGCCATCTTTTCTCATGCCCTTATCTCCTTAGGAAAGTTCTAATGCTTGAATCTAAAACAAAAACTGAGCTGCGATTGGAGTCTGCGTGGACATAAAAAATGTGTAATGAGCTAAGAAAAAGTGCATACGGTCGTAGTTGAGAATAGCAACAGAATGAGGTACCTCTGTAAAGGTGCATGGCATTAAAAAATATTACAAAGAGGCCAAGGGCTCTTGCTATGCGTGCTTGTGCCGGAAGGCGTGAAATACAAAGAGATGAATGTAGATGTGTTCTTTCTGGTGAGCCTGGTGAGTGGCAAGATCATCCAACGAATCTATTGTCTGACTTTTGTGTGACCAACTCGTCATGCAAAGTTCATGGTGGTCACGGGTTCGAATCCTGCAGGTGGGCAATCCCTTATTGCCAAGTTTCTCCAATGTCCATGATGCTCTTAATAATAATAATAATAATAATACAGCACTTGATAAAGCGCCCTCAGAGAACTCGATCTCTTTCTAGGCGCTTTACATTTGCTGCAAAGGGAAATGCAATTGAATGGTGAGTAAAATCATGCTTGATAAACAACATGAATAACATGGTTAGGGGTGACACGCACAGGGTCAGCATGCAAATGTGGTTAGTGGCAGCATGCACAGTGTCAGCACGCATAAGCACATCAAGGAAGAGTCACAGGGACCCATTAAAAGCTGGGTTAAATAGGTGTGTTTTTAAGTTCTTTTTAAATGTGGTCAAGTCAGGGGATGTTCTGATGCAGGTCGGGAGGGAGTTCCAGGCTTTGGGAGCATACGAACTAAATGCACGGTGTCCAAAGGATTTCAGGTTTGTACAATGTATTTGTATACTGCTGGATTCCGAAAAGCGGTTGGTACGATGCTTGGCCTGGTGGAGGATTAGATCTGAGAGATAGGCTGGAGCCAAAGAATGAAGTGACCTAAAAGTGAGCGACAAAACCTTGAAGTCAATCCGTTGCTTGAGTGGCAGCCAGTGCACGTCGGCGAGAAGTGTTGTGATGAGGCAAGTACGACGCCCACGACAGGCAAGCCTAGCTGCAGAGTTTCGCACCAGCTGTAATCTCCTGATTGCACATACCGGTAGGCCAGCAAGCAGTGAGTTACATAAGTCAAGATGGGATGTCACAAACGCATGGACCAACTTAGACGTGGTATCTTTATCTAAACAAGCCCGAATTTTAGCAATGTTGTGTAGCTGAAAGTAGGCAGATTTGACTGTGGATCTGATGTGGTCGTCTAACGAGAGTTCACAAATAATCTTGGTCACGTTTCTTACACAATCTTGCTAGCTAGCACGGCTGTCTTAAAAAGATTGGATAATATACATGCAGCTTTGCTTAGAATTTGCGACAAAGCGGCTGTGATTAAATCACTACTGTTTTATGAAAGTGGGTAAACTGACTGGGGGTTTGTGATGGCAATAACAGCAATTCAGCAGTAAATCTAAAAAAAAGCTTGCTTGTCTAAATGGCTCACATAACTTTGACAGTAGCTACGATCACTCAAATTGGTTTCTTGAGTATAGCATAGAAAGCCATTACACCTAAATTCCATCTGCGAAGGGGGGCGAACCTACTGGTTATCTGGCACACTACTTCATTGGTCTACATACAACTAAAGAGTATAGTGGGCGTGGTCTTTTGCCACGCTTGGCCAGCTCAATCAGGCAAGCTCAGCCCCATAAAATGGGCCACCTGAATTGATGTGGACAGCAGCCTATAAAGGAATCCCAAGGAAATCGTATCGCTCTGCCTATCAACCCCACAACAATCCTTTGTGCTATTGCTACTGACAGCAGTGGTGCCTGACAAGGACAAAGTGTCATGGCCTATACGGCTATAGAATAACAGCTTGCCGAGCTTTCCAGTCTTGTTGCTAGGCTCCAACAGTGGAGGTGTCGTCGTCCCTATTATCTTGCTTCCTGTGGTGCCACTCTATCAATCATACATCAGGCCGATACTCAGGTCACAGAATCAAGACAAAATCTACCAGCCTTTGCCAGCAGTCATTGCATATCAATTGAAGTGCTCGAGTGGAATGGAATGGTGGCCCCTACTTTCAGCTCAAGGGCAATTGCAAATGCACCCGACTAGTGGTTCCTAAGTTTCTCGCCTGGCAACCAGCCAGGAATAGCTGCAGTTGAAATTGCTGCCTGGCTGCTTTCATTGGTTTTTGATTTGCTTAAGTATTTATCTTCATGAATGTGACGCTAAGCGGCTCTCGTACACTCGGTATAAGCAGTTGTCAAAGGTAACTCAACAGGGGTTGCGGGCTTGATCAGAGTCGGAGTGCATCTTTCTGAGTGTCAGCTGTGCAAAGACTGGTCGTCACGTCACATTCGTTTAAAGTTATGAACGGTATCAACGAATGACGATCTGATTCTGCTGTAAGGTTGCTAATACCCTAAGGCTGCATAGCGTCTTCTTCTGAGGAAGTAGGAAATACAAAGGAAAACTGACTCATGCACATCGCTACTTGCACTTGACCAGAGCCAAACTGACAGCACGCTCTTGATAGACTCAATAGCCTTACCATCAGCAATGGTATAATAAAACCTCGGCCGTCGGAGTTAATCCTGATTTCGTAATCTCAGCTGCTCTTCTTGAGTGGCTTGTATGACTATCTTGCGACCGAGCAACCCTAGCAGATCGGCCAATTGTGAGTCGGACCGATTGCAGAAGACCATTTATCCCAGATAACTACACCTTGAATGATCGAGCCACTAGCCCAGCTCTTACATTTTTTGCATTCGTCTATATCGTTATTGGCCTCTGTCACTACGACGGCACTATTTGGCTGTCGAGTAAGTTTTAGATATGAATCAGATTGCACCTGCAACAAGTGGGTACTGGTAGCCGGACGCAGTCGCAAAGAGACGGTGAATGTGAAGGCTCTGCAAAATCTTAGCAAAGGTGGCCAATGTGGGGGAGGGGCTCTTTCTGACCAATCTTGTGCTACAGCCTTAGCTGAAAATCATCGGCCGCTACAATTGGCTGATTACATCGATTGATCGGCCGCTACAATTGACTGATTACATCGATTGATCGGCCGCTACAATTGACTGATTACATCGATTGATCGGCCGCTACAATTGACTGATTACATCGATTGATCGGCCGCTACAATTGACTGATTACATCGATTGATCGGCCGCTACAATTGACTGATTACATCGATTGATCGGCCGCTACAATTGACTGATTACATCGATTGATCGGCCGCTACAATTGACTGATTACATCGATTGATCGGCCGCTACAATTGACTGATTACATCGATTGATCGGCCGCTACAATTGACTGATTACATCGATTGATCGGCCGCTACAATTGACCTGATTACATCGATTGATCGGCCGCTACAATTGACTAGGTCATGACTGATCAACTGGCATGCAGCTGCCTTTTCCTATCAGCTCACTTCGTCTGTAGACTTGTTGAAGCAGCAAGAATTATGTATAGGAGAACTGATACATGGTTTAGCCACTTTCCAAAACATTCTGGAAAGTGGCTGAACCTCAGCTAGGTTCTTGCAGCTTAGTAGGCTCGTGTCTATACGAAGATACACATTTAAGTCATTCGTATAGCTCCTTTAGAGAACTTAATTTTAATCCAGGCTCATCACATTTGCCGTAAAGCTCCAGCCCCCCGACCTCAAAGTTCATGTTGGTCGGATTGAGATTGATGTCAACTAGCAGCAGTCATCAGAGGAACCGGGTACCTCACGGATCTGTGCTTGATCTACTTCTTTTCACAGTTTATGCTCCCCCACTTACCAATGTAATCGCCAACTACAGACTTCAGGCTTCCATTGTATGCAGATGCTGCACAGCCTCCGTGCACCTGCCGGCCCCCCCCCAGCATATCGAACTCGGTCAGCTCTCTTGCTAGCGGTATGCTGACTTTTGCACTTGCATGTCAAAAATCTTTCTCATATTGAATGACGATAAAAATCAACGTACTAGTTAGGGCAAGCCTAATGTTATTCGGAAATTGGAAAACACCCTCAACATGAGCTCGGCCAGCAGATCTCCTAAAATAATCTGTAGAATCTTTACTAAATCTGGGAATCCTGTTCGAAAGCGAACTTTTACTTGCCGACTGCACCAGCTCCGTAATTAATCAATTCTGCCTGCTTTCAGCTACGTAACATTGCACGAGTATTCGGGCCTAATTAGAAGGAGATACCAAAGCCAAGCTGATCCATTTAACGACTCAAACTGTGCCTCAAACCGCCTCAAATCCCTTGGAGACCACACCTGTATTTTATGTACTCTCAAAGCCCGGAACTCACTCCCGACTGACTTCATCGCAAACCCTGACTTGACATAATTTGGAAAGAAGCTAAAAACGCACCTTTTCCTCAGTACTGCTAGCTGGGTTCGCAAGCATTGTTCTTTGTGTGCTTTAGCATGCTGGTACTATGTGTGTTATCCTTAATTAATTTACATGCTTCCTTTACAGAATGCACAAAGTGCGTAGAAAGCTATTTATTTTCTTATGTTGCTGCAGAAATACTATTATTATTACTAATATAGTTACTATCGAGATCGGATACAGAAGTTGTAACCTACTGATGCTATGTGTATTCTGCATGACAACGGATGCTATGTATTGAATTGTTGCAGCCACTTTACAAACAGAACTCACTGAGAAATTCCAGTTAGACTCTTATTTCTTTGATTTAAAATTATGTCTGAGGAAATTGTATTTAGTTAACCTAAGAGTAAATTTACTTGTGCTAGTTAACCGACAGGCTGTCTTTCGGAGACTAGCATTCTTGTTTTCTGTGAGTAACTTGTTCTGCGAGGTATCGGGGTTATTCTGTTTAGTCATTAACCAGGAACATACTGCGATATTTCAGACATCGAGAGAGCGAGAAAGAGAGAGACAGAGAGAGACAGAGAGAGAGAGAGAGAGAGAGAGAGAGAGAGAGAGAGAGAGAGAGAGAGAGAGAGAAAGAGAGAGAGAGAGAGAGACAGACAGAGAGACAGAGAGAGAGAGCGAGAGAGAAAGAGCGAGAGCGAGAGAGAGAGAGAGAGAGAGAAAGAGAGAGATAGACAGAGAGGCTTCGATATACTGCAACTTAAAGTGAGACCAAGGACAGCATGTTGTATGTAGGGTCATACTGCATGAGGACAGTATATAGCAAGTACTAAACGGATCTGCAGTTCTAAATCTGTCTGCTTCCGTCACTCGGTGCCTCTGTCTCTCGTTTTCTCATAAAAATCCAAAGATCCCGTAACTACTTCGCATCGCTGCAACCTTATAATAATAATAATGCATTTGATAAAGCGCCCTCAGAGAACTTAATCTCTTTCTAGGCGCTTTACATTTGCTTCAAAGTGAAATGCAATTGAATGGTAAGTCAAATCATGCATGAAAAACAAACAAAATGAATAATATGGTTAGGGGTGACATGCACAGGGTCAGCATGCAAATGTGATTAGTGGCAGCATGCACAGTGTCAGCACGCATAAGCACCTTATGCTGATTTTATATGCTATAGATGATGTGCAACTTATGCAGATTCTATATTATATGGAGGTAAGGTAATGCTGCTCATTAATACCAATTACAGATCCACCATGTAAACTTGCTTCACATCGAGTCGAGGCCTTCAAAGTCAACTCCAGAAGAGTATGACTTCCTTGTTGAGTGTGATGGCACCCAGGGATTTCTACACGGTGCAGTGGAAGAAATTCGGAGCAGCGTCAAGGCATGTCACATCCTGTCGCGAAGCAACGATAACAAGTCTAAGGACAGCCACGACGGTATGCTGTGTGACAGCTTCCTTTTTCCCGATGCGGTGCCTATTTGGCCGGCAGCCAACTGAAGCAGAGCTTGCTAAGCACCAGCTGCCAAATGCTCTGGGTGGGTAATAGGTAAAGTGCATGTTGGCCCTGAAGCTGGCAGGTGGCATCGTGGCAATACCGGCTGAAAAGGCAGCAGCCACTAGCTTGATGCTTGCCGATTGGCTGGTGCTGCAATTCAAACTTCGGCAGAGCTCTGTGGTCCCCTCGTTGACAGTGAAAGTTGTAATTATCCGATAGCAGTTTCTCAAATTATCGAGCCTCTGGCGTACAGTCGCCTTCGACTTTATGTCGATTTGTGCAGCCATAATAGGTAGATTCATAATTCGGCTTGAGCGTGTGAGCCTTCGACGGCCGGAAACAATCCGTTAGCCCTGTAGCCTATGCATAATACTAGGTTATTTCTGGTCTGAGACCCTGCCGAGCGGACCAGGCACTACTCAACATAAGCAGCATGTGCAGTGACTTCATCGGCACCACCGGTCTGCCTTCCCTCTCCGGCACACACGTGTAAGGATATGCATTCAGAAGTGTGTTCGGCCGTTTGCCTACATTTGACACTAATTGTGTCAACCTTTCATCGTCAAGTGAGGCTAGGTGACTGATTCTACCAGCATGACCTGCTCCAGTGAAGCCATGCAAATGATTGTAGCAACCACTACCAGGCAAGTAAGCTGAATCACGATTTATCACACTCTTTTATATCTGTACCCTTACATATCTTAGTCTCCAGCTCAGCAAGTCAGTCAAAGCAGGTACCATGCTGGGAATTATGTGTAGCACTCTTGTGGTGACGTCACTGCCGACTGGTCCTGGTCGATCTTTCGGCAGCATCAGACACTTCTGATCAAAACGTGCTAATGGAAAGGTTGAGAACAATAATAGGTGTGGCTGATGTCGGCTATCGCCTATTTGTCGACTATAGCCTACTATACTTTTTATTTGAGTCATTAAAACTACCTTAGGCTGATAAACAGAATGCCGGCATTGCAGTTATTTGGTCCCAGATATCAGGCAATTTTCTTAAGCTAAACGATGACTTATCTGAATTCCTCCTTTGCTAAACGAACTTGGATGGCTTCTGGTTGATTACCGGATACAGCACTAAGTTTTTAGTCTAATTCGGAAGGCTTCTCGTGAATTGGGAATGTCTTACACTGCCCTTGCGTCCTCTCAGGAAAATAAATTGGCTGTTCCACTATTTCATCTAAATACCAGTGGCTGTAGAAATATTTTAATCTGCGAGTCGCAGAGTGTGCAACTCACTTCCAAAATTCTTATTCAACTACATTACTCCTGTTGTCTCTCCTGCTGCCAACTCGGGCACATCCTTTCCTGTCATCCTCACTTGCTACTTAAATGCTACTAACTTATTCGACTGCCCACCTGACTGGGCTCATCTTTTCAAGTTCTCTTAGTTAAGTGAGATTTAGTCTCTGCATAGCACAAGCACTCGGATAGCGGCTTAAGCTTAGGGTTGGCTACAGAAATCATCTGCAGGATATAAATTACCTTATAAGACGCAATAGGATACGATACATTAGTTGGTACTCGAAGACCCTATAGCTTTCAGTGCACGTGTAGCTTTCAGTGCCCTTATTGTATTTAACTTATTATTATGCAGCAAAAAAGTTGAGAAGCACACAGCTGGGTCAGGGCAGTAAAGGTAGTGAATAGAATAGCAGCAGCTGCATAGGATAGCTCGAGAGGGTGTGCTAGAGTGAGGCTGGAGCCGGGGGGGGGGGGAGTAGAAGATATCACCATGGAACATGAAACTTAAAGTAACCTCCTCAGCATTTGAGCCGAACCGCCAAATCGTCTTTCGCTAGCAGTATTTAAAGAAGGAATGGGACACCTAAAAATTGTCTTAGGAAAATCTGGGGGCACCACGAGGTTGAAACTCGTATAGAAACGCCACTCGGTATGAAGGAGAGCGATGCCGCGGTGGTTTATTTGGTCATAACAAGTAATTTTGTTTTGTCTCAGCTGATAAACCAGAGCCATCGCTGCTCGTTTTTATTCAGCTAGGGAACACGCGACACGGATTTCTTAGACATTTTCTATGCGCTGGCCCTGCAGCCGCATTCAGCACGAGCTGAATGAGCTGAATATGGCTTTATCGATAGCCCTGCGAATGCCGTGTTCCAGCAATCTGGCCTAGACGAGCACACAGTAGATTATGATCTGAGCTATACACTATGCTAGGTACCCTGTAATGCTGGACTGGAATTGAAAACGATAGATTGCAGCGAATGCAGCCTCGCATATAAAGTTTTAAGTGCGAGGTGCTCATCAAAGATGACATTCAAATTATTCCCGCTCGGTCTGTTGTCTAGTAACATCCTCTTTGCTCAAGCAGGTATGTATATTCTTAGCGATGCGTGCCGTTTGCTTAGGATTTGTTGTGAGGAGTTTGGTACACGAATTTAAGCTTCATGAAATTGGCTGAAATTCAGAATTTCCATGTCAGCAAGGCAAGAGTTCAACTAACAAATTGCTGAGCCTGACCTTCGGAGCTTGAATAACATTTACAGCCCCATTCATCGGCTTGCACTGGACCTCCGTGATACGTAAAGTGCCTTGAAAGAGACTAAGTTCTAAGCAAATTTATTATTAGTATTAGTAGCAGGTGCGAAATAGCAAGAGATCGGCAACGGATACTTTGTGAAATCCGGGTCTTCTGGATTAAGCTTCGCCACCTCGAGACCTGGACAAGACGTGGAAAGTTAGGAAATGGCCTCAAGTCCTATACGTGTCTTGTTATATGTCGTCAAGTCAGGGGTATTTCGTGATGTCAGTAAGGAGTGAGCTACAGGCTTTGGTGGCATACGAACTTAATTAAAGGCACGATCTCCAGAGTATTTGAGATTGATTAGAGGCCCAGCTAAGTGAGTTAGTCAGAAGAACGTGTGACCCAATCAGGGACTATTTCCTGTACGTGGGCCCAAGAAATAGAAGTGAGTGACAGAATCTTTTGACGACCATACCATGCTTGATGGGGACCTAATGCTGGTCGGTGGTTGGATATGGCAGTTTAGACATTCATAGCAGGCAACTAGCTAACTGCAGAGTTTTGCACCAATTGTAGGTTGTCTGTTATTTCATAGAGCTGCAAATATATACAGTGAGTTACAGAAGTCTAGATATTATTCCGGAATGCATGGACTAGCTTCACTGCGGTATTCTTGGTCGCTGTGAAGGCCCACGAAATGAGTACAGCCGTCTCAGAGGCTTGTTGAAACCTTAGCTTAGCCGAAGAAGCAGACTATTACTAGCATTTTTGTGGGCCCTGGTTATACCCTCCAATGCAGCCTCGTCAGCACCCGGTCTTTAGTCTTTAGCACCATCGGCTGAGAGCAAAAGGCAGCTGCTCTCACCTGAAAGCGGCAGATACTTTGGATACACGATTATCTACGAAGCAGATTTCCTATCACCTAATTCACACAATATTCGATGTACGACGAATAACTGTTTTGTGGCTGCAAGACCAATGCCGACCAGATGGCAGCATACTCACTGTCTCCACACAGCAATTAACGTCAGCCGACTTGCTGAATTATTTCTTGCGAGAAAATTAACTGTTCTCTAGATAATCAAGCGGTAAATGTTTGCTTAAGAGAAAAATCCAAAACTCGATAAATCCCATAGCTCAAAATTGATTTTTATTGCACCTACGTTTGTGAGGCCGGCACAGCACGGAAAGACTAGTTTAGCATAGAGAACTATACGTAATAAGACTTGAGCGTAAGTTCGAACACTAGCACTTTATTTTTTGCTTGCATTCGCTGAAGTCTCCTAGTGAGAGCAGGCAACGTTCGTCTCATTTAAGCCCACATTGAAAAACGCTTGCCAATTCCTATTTTTTGTCTTTTGTGGAACCACCGAGGCCATGTACATCTTTTTATCTAGGTACGGGTGATCATTTACTCGTTTCGATCGACTCGCATATGCTATTTCAAACCTGATTATATTCATTATAATGATGAAGTGACCGTAACAGGTAAAACTAGTCATAGACAAAGCCTGGAACTCACTCCCATATTGTGTTACGACATCCCCTGATTTGAAAAATATAAAAAGAAGCTTCAAACGCATCTATTTATCGCAGCATTTAGTGGATCAGTGCGATTCATTCTTTTTGTGCTCATGCGTGCTGCCATTAACCATACTTGCATCCTGACTCGGGTCATGTCACTAAAAACAATGCTACGCTTTTTAGCATTGAGCATGCTAACACTAGCCATTCGATCATGCTTCCTTTGCAGTATATCTCAAGTGACTAGAAAGTGATCAAGTTCTCTGAGAGCGCAATGCAGATGTATTCTTATTATTATTATTACCACGTACCTGTAAATTAGTCGGGACCTTTTCGTGCTACTTACGGATTCCGTGGAGCTCACCGATTCCATAGAGCCCACAAATTTATATCAGTGCCCTGGCCACTGCTCGGTCGCTACGGTTCGTTACAATACCATTAGTCTTTGTTCTTATTACAGTGCCTTGGTTTCCACGTCACATCAGGGAGCTAGACCGCTTTGCCAACCAGATCCTCAGCTATGGTGCAGAACTTGATTCAGATCATCCTGTGAGTATTTCGGTTTTCATCACTGGAGTTTTAGTCGCAGTCTTTTGGTTATGGCTGCAATTATGAGCTCAATCCGCGAAGTTCGCCTTAGCTACACCTCGTCGAGACCTGCAGCGCCACCTAGTGAGCTGTAACTTTGCTAGGATTTACATTTCTGTCAGGCGTCCAAGCACTCGATCTGCTACATTTAATTAGTTAAGAAAACGAATGGGTTCGCCTATTCTCAAGGCCTTCGTTGGCGACCAACTCATCATTAAAAAGCAGACTCTGTGATCCGGCTGTAGTTAGCAACTAGCCGAACGAGTCTTTTTTCCTTTTCAATTCTATTTTACCATGCTGTGACTTTTTTATTGGTGGAATGCAAATTAGCATTGCTACCTGTACCTGAGCTTTCAACTTTGCTACAATAGGCATTCGTGAACCGATGTCAGGATCTACTACCAGTTGCCGAGAGCCAAATGCCTAATACCGTGCAGCTAGCCCAAAACGTATGAAGGAGGCAGGATTCTTTTCGACTGGTTATTGTCTCAATGGTATAGTTAAGCTAATACCGTTTTATTTGCATTGAACGTAGCAATTTCAGCATCGTCTTAAATTTTTTTAACGTGTTATTAAGATGCTTATGTCGATAACTCGAACCATTGAATTGTTGCAAACCCTCGGCGACAGTGCCACTCTCTCGGCGTACCGTCGCCAACAGGTCTGCTCCGAAGCAGGCTCAGGGATTAGCATTATTTTTCTTGTCTTTCTTTTTCAATTTGAATTTGTCCGAACTTATAGTTAAAGAGCCCGCCTAATTTAGACATACAAATAGCCTACGTTTCAGCACATCTGCATCTGCCCGCACTGTATCGCACCAGGCGATTCGCCTGGGTATTCTCGCAGCCACCGTATTCGAACTTTCCGTCATCCACTGCTACTTTAGATCCCGTCATCCACTGCCCATACCCCGTCATCCACTGCCCTTTAGATCCCGTCATCCACTGCCCATACCCCGTCATCCACTGCCCATACCCCGTCATCCACTGCCCATACCCCGTCATCCTTGCCCTTTTGCCATTATCCTCTGCCCATTTCGTGATTCGTTTTAGGGTTTCACGGACCCTGTCTATCGCGAACGGAGGAAGCAATTTGCCGACATAGCGTTTAACTATAAGCAGTAAGTGTGAAGTTTCCTGCTCTGTCGGAAGAATTTGTGCAGACCTGGCGCCTAGCACAGCTGCAAGCAGAGTATAGCAGCCGTTGCTGTCCAGTTGAAAGCCCCGCCCCCCGATTCGCTCGCAGCAATGAAGTCATCCCTCGAGTTGAGTACACTGCCGACGAAGTGGCCACGTGGAGTACAATATATAAGGAGCTGACGACGCTGTACAAGACGCACGCGTGCAAAGAGTTCAACCACGTGTTTCCTCTGCTGGAGCAGAACTGCGGCTACCGAGCCGACAATATCCCGCAGCTGCAAGACGTATCGAACTTCCTGAACGGTACTGCACAGTCAAGCGCCCCCTTCTCGCCACCAGAAGGCGCTGCTCGGCATCCGAGCTCACGCGACCTGCGCCTGGCTCACTCTTTTAGATTGCACGGGCTTCCGCCTGCGTCCTGTAGCGGGCCTGCTGTCGTCGAGAGACTTCCTTGCCGGCCTCGCTTTCCGAGTGTTCCACTCGACTCAATACATTCGCCACTCTTCGAGGCCTCTCTACACGCCCGAGCCGTAAGTCGCTAAGCCGCAACCGGCCGAGCTGCCCAGCACAGCGAGCCCAGCACTACGACGACGTTCGCCGCGAAATTGGCCCAGCCCCGAGGCTTTCGTGGCCGGCTCGAGCAGCCAGCGAAAAGATTGTATCGCTAAAAGATGCACGTGTGGGCCAAGCCCATTTTAACCGGACTTGCTAGGCTTGTAAAAAGAATGTACCAAAGTCAATCGCCGAGCTGGGTTGGTCCTGCGGTTAAGGTGCTCGCCCCGACTAAGGTCTGGCTGAGGTCTTGGGCTCGAGCCCTGAGGCATATGTGAAGCGCCTGAATAGAGATTCTCTTGGGGCGCTATACAAATAAATTATATTTTTTTAATCGTTGAGCTAGAAATGAACAACTTTTCGTAGTGCTATTGCCATGGGTTTAATAATAATAAGACATTTGATATAGCACCCTCAGAGAACTCAATCTCTTTTTAGGTTTGAACCCGCCCCACCGGAAATTGCAGGTGAGAGCAATTTCGCCTTTATATTTCGACGAATAAAATTTCGGGCACCTTTTAGAGTAGTATGCAACCGGAGATCATTTAATGGCCGAAGCAGCGATCGCAGTTTGAACTAAGTCTATGAAGTTGCCACTGCGTCTGCACGCCGCATTTAATATTGATCAGTGACGTTAAATAATAGCTGGTTCGCTTTCAAAAGAGCTCTGACAACAGAGCCACTGTTCTATCTATTGTATTATCTCGCGGCCCTGTTGCTGTGTTGATTTCCGGACACAATGACTGGATTTGGGTGATGTTCGTGCATTCGCTTACCAATGCAGCCAAAAAGTTAGGCCAACAGTTAATAGCTCTTCATTCCGATGCATTGCTTTTTATGCAGAAGATAATGCAGATAAACTGTACGAAGTCCACAGCCCAGATCTTTTGCCCGTGTCCTACAGTGCAAACCTGTATGGCCTGCCACACGAGGAGTATATGCAGCGTAAGATGTTAGCCCTGGTAGCTCAGGAGGTAGGGTGCTCGCTCTTCACGACCGAGGTCGTGGGCTCGAATCCTGCAGTGAGCGATCCTTTATTGCAAAACGTGCTAGCGGTGGTGATAGCCTTTTTAGGCTCTCCTGCAACTATACTACGAGGCTTTTAAATCAGTTACTATTATTAAGACGCTATCCCGCTATCGAAACCAGGTTGTTGATCGGCTACTTCTCACTTTTCGTAAGGCTGCCTGCGATCGAATGGTAATGCAGGTTGGTGGAGCAAAGGTCTTGTATTTTAGTTTCTCGTGTAGAATGCTAGTGGCAGAAGTGGGCAAACAGCAAACGCGACTCAGCAGTCAAGCCTGGTGTCAGTCATGTCAAGACGACCTGCTTAGAAGTGTATCAGTCCTTGTTGTCTCGACATAGTCAAGCTACTTGCAGCCTTGCTATAATGTTCACAGTCTGCTATCTGCTATCTGGTATTGATTTCTGTCATAAAGTGCGGCATAGTTACTCCAAGTAATGATCCTAATAAGAATAGCAGCTCATTTACATAGCATAATCTGAGACAATAATTTCTATCCAGGTGTTCTACAACTGTACAAAAGAATTATTACCCAAGTGTTAATGACTGGGCACGGTATAACGCAGGAAAAATGAAATAATATCAAGCTGCATGCTGAAGCAAACATGAAGGTATTCATGGTCGATATCCCGTAAGACCTCTGACTGTTAACATGCAGTGAAGCGTGCACAGGTGTGCTCTCGAAGCTCAGCAGTACACAAGTGATTAGCTCACAGGAGCTAAGAGATGTCTAGTGCTAACAGGTGCGTCGTACCTAGCATGCATAATCCTGGTCAGGGTCGATCTTCTGAGTAAATGTATATAGACTTTTAATAGTAGACAGCCATGCTTCCGGAGCCGGTCATTGGGATTTTCCTTGATAGCTTGCACACCATACAGCTTGAAATGCGTTTCGTCTGGCGAGAAAGTTAGCCTGGCTCAACTTATTTGTTTTAGTGACGTCTGCCACGAGCTCCTTGGTCACGTGCCTCTATTTGCTGACCCAACATTTGCACAATTCTCGCAGGATATTGGACTGGCCAGCCTCGGAGTTTCGGAGGAATACGTGAAGAAGCTAGCTACGGTATATTTTTACATTGTTATGTCCGTTTACGATTCTAGTACTTGTCGCTCACTTCTGTCACATTCTCTTTACATTGGCTTGACACGTCGTTCGCATTAGGTAACCTATATATTTTATTCATGCAATTCTGTTCCGAATCTCTTTAGAGTATAGGGCCTGATGGTTTAATGGGAAACCGTAGTCGCAAACAGTCAATTATAAACTAATCGATCGATTTCGCAGGGGTTCTCAACCTGTGGGTCGCACGACCCCTTTGGGGGTCGAGCAACCCTTTCACAGGGGTCGCGAAGACCATCGGAAAACACGCATTTCTACATTTCGCACACAATAATCCTCTTCGACGATTTCTGGCGTTTGCCCTTCAATGACAGCAAACATTCTCAAAGTGAATAGTGATACAACTAAACTGCTAGTTAGTCAAACCTAGTGTTACTCAGAAATTGGAAAGCCCACCACATTCAGTCTACTTTTTTGACGTAAACATATTTTAAAGCACTGTGAGCAGACTAATGCTGCAGCTGGTAGAACAGTTCCACCGAGGTTGTCCAAGGCAAAGCACCAGCTCCTCAGGGGCAGCGCCCAAAGGAGTCATTCGAGATCGTTTGCTATATGTAGGTCGAGTGCTCTCTAGACCTGTTTGATACCGGCCAAGAGAGCCTAGCAGTTCCATGCTGCCAGTGAGATGTCTCAATTGCTTGCTTTCGAATTGCGTAAAGTAAAGAGCATCGCTCTGGTGCACGTGAATGTGTTCATTTCTGTGCTTACGTCAATGGAGCCTCTTTTAGTTTGCTATTCCATTCCCCCCACAAGTACCTCACTCACTGCTTCCCCTACTGCTGCTTCCAAGCAGCAGCTGCTGAAATCTATTGTTGTCTTTCGCTCAAGTAGTGCTTGGTTTAGCACTTCAGCGTCACCTCCATTTTTACGAGACAGCAGCAGCATACTCAGATTGTTGCAGTCGGTTGCTTTCCGATCTCGGCTCTGCTAGCAAAGCTGGAGCTTCGAATACTGATTGATTGGTTCCATTTGGCACACATGACCCTTGCTATTACTGCTGTGATCTGCCCTTTTGGCACCATTCCCTGTCAACCGTTGAACAGCATTTAATGCCCAGTTACAAGGTCGACGCGATAATCAAGAGAATCGTTGAATAGGCAACGGCTGGTGTCTGTGAATTTTCGTCACATCTGAAAGTGATAGGTGTAGTTGCGTCTGTGCTGTATCTATTGCTTTGCTCCATTACCGTGCAGAGCTAGCTCATCAAATTAGTGGGAATCTCCTTCTCGTGTTACTATAAATTATATTTCTTGCTTTCATATGTATTCACAGGTAGTAGTGGCCTTCTTAACAATATAAAAGTAATAATACATTTGTTATAACGCCCTCAGAGAACTCAATCTCTGTCGAGGCACTTTACATCTCTTACTGCTTGTATTCTATCAGCAGCTGATCTAGATCGCAGGCGACAGCACATGCCTCGAGATTACATGCCTGTCAGAGAAAGTAGTTCGGAATGTAGATAATCTTCACCTGAAACATTACGCAGATGGAAGTAGTGTTTGTTAGGCTGCCGAGTTTTCCCTAGCATCCTCAATTTTTTAACGATCGCTTTGCCAGCGACTGCTTACCAGCAGACGAAAAAGAGTAGGGATACGGTAATGCTTCCATGCGCAAATTGAGATCAAAGCAGAGCGGACAGATCAGATGCTACAAGTGCACACACAATACATAGAGCAGGGATTGGAGGAAGACTCAGGTGCAAACAAGAAAGGAGAGGGAGAAAGTGAGACCGAGAGAGATAAGGCCGGGGGAGAGATCCAATTCGGTGCCCGATCGGGGGGGGGGGGCTATGCTGTGGTAATGCAGTGCTTCTCGTGACATGTTGCTGCAATGTTTACCAGCATTTCGTTGCAGCTGAATGAGCTCGACGTGCCTCGTTGCAGCTGTACTGGTTCACTGTCGAGTTCGGAATGTGCCGCCAGGACGGCCAGCTGAAGGCCTACGGCGCCGGCTTGCTGTCGTCGTTTGGAGAGCTGACGGTGGGGCCGCAGTTGAAGCAGTTGGCCGCCGTGGCACACGCGACTCCGGTGGTGCCAACAGCCGTGCTTGGATTAGCTAGCTTACTGGCCAATGCTTCCCCCTTGTAGTACTGCCTCACCGACACGCCCGAAAAGAGACCGTTTCAGCCGGAATCGGCGTGCGACCAGCAGTATCCTGTCACTCAGTACCAACCTATTTACTACGTGGCCGACAGCTTTGACGATGCCAAGAGCAAGCTTCGGTAGGCTCCCCGAAGTCGTTCTCAACCTTTACAAAGCTCCATTGTTGCTTCTGCTTTAATGCAGGCCCACGTTTCTCGCAATGTAGCCCACTTCGAAGGCGCTTGCCAACCAGCGGCGAATCTTAAGTGCTATGGCACATTCATGGTCTGCTGTATGTCTGACAGCTGGATGATAGGCATTTTTCTTATTAGTGTGCCATAGCTGACATTTCCGTGGGAGCATCGCACATACAGATTTCGCAATTTTTAACTGGCCGCTACCTGCACGAGTTTTTGTACGCTAATGTCAATTCAGTGGCTCTATACTGAAAGCTCTTTACTGCAACTATCCCTCTGAGTTCGGCCCGCACAGGAAACCAGCCAGCCATCGGATTCAGAGAGCAAAGTTAACGACTCATGGCAGCACCGGCACTTCTTGGCTCTCTTGGAAGCCCCAATGCCATGGATATAGCAAACTGCTGGGCTGCTGTTGTTACTTCAGCAGCCTACTGCCTGGCAATGCTAGCAGCTGTGGTGGGGGTTCCCTGTCGGCTAGCAGCTGCAGCTCTGCAGTGAGGCCACTGAGTCTGATCACTCATGAATGCATGCCGTCGTTGCAGTGCCTGGGCTGCCAAGATTCCACGTACAGTCACTTGTCGCTATGACCCGTACACACAGTCGGTGCATGTGATTGACACCAAGGAACAGGTGCTTTCGCTCCTGACGGACATTCGCTGTGAGTACATGGTGCCGAGCCTACATCCTCTGATCGGCTGCTTGCTCTGGCTCTGGCTGTCGTGATTCAGCAGCAGCTGCAGCCTCATCGCGCCTCGACGGCTGCACCCGGTTCAGGGTGCAGTTTAAGCTGATCAGGAAATCCCGCGTGTAAAAATAGACCGCAGACGCCACTTTAGTTGACAGCTCATTCCAATGCGTAAAGGAAGGCCAATTTAACAGCCTCATTTATGTAGCCGCCAGAGATCCTCGATGGCTATAACCACCACTTGCAGCGGTCAATAGAGGATCGACAGCTGAAACTCGAACCCCACCACCCGGGTCGTGAAGAGCGAGCCCCTGGGCTAAGGCCCAGCATGTCATCTCATCGCACGAACGGCCATGTAAAAACCGTACCCATTTGGGAGGAGTGCCACCCTCGGAAGATGGGGCAACGCAAGAGGCCACTGGGTCACTGATGGGCATCCAGACGGGTGGGTGGGGGTGCTCGCAGATGCAGGAGAGTGTTAGTCGAGGCTTAGCTGGCTGCAGCACAGTGGCGAGATAGTTGCTCCAACAGAGTGCTGCCACTTTTCTTAATACATGTGTTTGAAGCGAGCCCGGAGCTTTAGGCTCTCCAAATGGGCATAGCTATTTCCTTTTAGACGGCCTAGAGAGGCCTCCAAATCGCTCACTGTATGAGCAGAGCTGCCAAAGAAGCAAAGTTTGGCAGCATTCTTAGATGAACCAAGGAGCCCGACGGCCCAGATTTGGTATCAGTTTCCTGAAGAATCTGCCATTTTCTTAGAAATGGTACAATTTTTTGTGGGGTAATAGGCCTGTTTGTTGGCATACCTCAACGCACCGATAGCATCGGTAGCCACTTGGGCAACGGGTGGGGGAGAGGGCTAAGATAAGGGCACCACAAAGGCGTTCCTTAGTGCTCTAGTTAGAGTAGGGGTTTCTTAGAGGAGGTCCTAGGGTCTTTCTACAACCCTCGTTTATGAAATTATTCGAACATTCGGATAGAAAATCCGCTCTCTGGGCGGCTAAACAGGCAAGATCTTGGAGTAATAACCGCACAAGTCACATAGCCATCTTCATATTTAGCCATGTCGCTCTCTCATACTCTAGCCCAGCATTACAGCTGGAGAAAATCAGCAATATTTGGTACAGGGAGCTGCGAGAACTATATGTTAAATGCTCGCAACTACCGCTGGTACTGACGACCGATCATTTTCAGAAACAGTTTATTAAGAATATTGTAACAACTTTCAGTCAAGCAGTAATTTTCTAAACCGTGTTCATAGTTTATCCGAAATAAAAGAATGCATCAAAAAAGCCTCCGCTACTCAAATGTTTAGCTTTTTAGTAAAGTGTGCTCATTCGGGAAGAAATGCATCTGCTCTCGCTTGTTAAGCTGAGTGGTTATGATAATAGGCTGACGACATTTCCGGTTAAACCTATTCGAAGTCCAGGTTTAGATTCCTGTGAAAATACTTGCAGTGCCAATAGCGACCATGGTGCGGCATCCAAAGACCCACCGTGCAAGCAACATGTACTCGTATATTTAGACGACTAGACCAAACAAGATCAATTTGTATTGCAATTCTTAAATCTGATCCATCATTATTTATATCGCACTGGCTCCTCCCCCAGGCCGTCAGGAAAAGTATCCCTGAGCTGTCTGAAAATATCTTCATGTCTCCCTCCGCAAAAAAAGAGTAGCATCTCCAGTACAGATCAGAAATAGCAAGTGGTTCTTTCCGTTAAAGAAGTCCCTGCCGTTTCCATGTTCAGGCACAGCTTGGGCAAAGTCAAGCCTGCGGTAATGCTGTGAAGCTCGTCAGACCAGTAGAAACGGGTACATAGCATCGTGTGCACAGCCGAGGGCAAAGCCAGTCTGTGTCATTGTGTTCTTTGGAAACCGGTCTAGTTGGCCATTTACAGTTCCGGCTCATGCTTATACACTAAACATTTTGTAGTACCAGGGCTGACAAGCCCACGCCCAGCTAATCCGGCTTCGTTTGTCCATACATCAATGTCAGATCTACTGTGAGCACAGTGCTCATGGCAGGCTTTTCAGCATGGTCGCCAGCGCATGCTTAAATTTTCATTGAATAAACACCTTTATACTTATCTTTTCAGCTTAGAATTCGTGATTTTGGGTTTAGTAACAGTTGTATTTTTTTGGAGTCTACGGCTCATGGTTTCCTGGTTGGATTTTTTATTTTTTGGGCTTAGAGTTTTGGTATGACAGTGTAGGGTTTAGTATTTAAGAGAAACTCTAAATGGAAAAAATAAATAAAAGCATGCTTATTTAACGTATATGTAAATATAGACTAGCGACCATTCTGAACAGCCTGCTGTTCCCAAAGCAGATGCGGATGCCCTGATATGCCCAGCTGTGCCCAAAGCAGATCCGAACATTGCTGTATGAACAAACGACTGTGTGAACAAACGACGCCGTATTATCTGCCATGCCGACGTGGCCAGTATCAGTATCAGTTTTCTGGCATTTAGTAAGCATTTAGTAGCATAGACATTAGCTTCATACCTGTTACGGCTCTGAAGACTTGGCAGTTTGTGAGACCTGCCGACATGGTAGCAAAATCGAAGTTCTTGAAGAGATACTGAGATTTCTGACTGCCTAGCATAGCATTTGACACTCGTGCCGGCCATGACACCAAGCTTGTGCTCACCGACAGCTAACGATCGCTTTCATCGCTTGCTCCTTCAGCCGAGATGGAGCTGCTCGAGGATGCACTGCGTAAAGTGAAGCAGTAAAGCAGCTCTCTCCCTCTCTCCGTACCGGGAGCCGCCGCCGCCGCCGAAAGCCGCCGCCGCCACCGCGAAAATGGTTGGGCAGCGACTGGAGCGACTGCAGTGTCCTCGATGCAGCTTCGGTCTCCTCCAAAACTGCTGACTCGGACCGTGGGCGGCGGAGGGCTAGCTGAGCGTGCTGGGCGGCTGCCTTGCCAGCTCATAAGATCCCGGTCGTCAGGCAAGAGGTTCTCCTGTGCTGTGCACCCACTAAGCAGTGAGCACTGCTGAGCGAGCCGTGTTTTTTCACCTGTGCGCGTGGAGTGCTCACGATTGACGGCACTGACATTGTTAGATTGAAGCCCGTAATGCCACGGGCTAGCCCGAGGGAAATCTCGCGGCACCCAATATCAGCCATGCTGTTGCATCTGGCGTGGCATGAAAATACATAACAGGCTTCGCTATCCTATTCTTGCTAGCTGCTGATCTTGTGTAGCCTACTGACATCTATACCGTGCATTGTGTTTGCTGAAACTGTCGAGCATGACACCGTGGGTCACCAGTTGTTGCATCGGTCGTGCCTTGGCTGATCCGAGTGTCCTTACGAAGCTTGCCCTGTATGCGCTAGAGGGCATCGCGTCTTCCACTCACTCCAGAATGGCTGCACTTGTCCACAAGACGATAAGGATGACAAGGAGAATAGCTTAATGGCTGCCATGTCGTGATGATTCAGCTTCAAAGGCAACATTAAGCGACGAACAGCTCGAGGGTCTGCTGTGCAAGCTGTGATAAGAGCAGTTACAGTGAGCGAAGCAATGCACTGGATTATAAGTACATGAGCCACGGCACTTGCCATGCTCATTTTCTTTCTCGGGAGCACTGTATGTAGTCCATGCTAAATCGTCTTCATTGCCAAAGAAATCTCGCTACCAGTGCTAGGTGGCCTAGCAAGAGCAGCGTGCTGAGCGCATGAGCTGGCGAGCTAGCACACTGAGAGGTAGATTTTGGTGACCCTGCTCGTGCATAGCCCCCTGCGTCTCAACATGGGGGTGAAGTGCTTGCACACCATGACCCAGGCCATCGAGGGTTCGAATCGTGCCTCAGGCATTTCTGTACTGCTCAGTGCAAGCAGTAGTGATAGCTGCTAATGTTCTTCTGCTGCTATTTGTGAATGAGGCTACTAAATCAGATGACCTTTAATCCTAATGTAGCCAGGGATGCCGGAGAATGGACTGCTATGAGACTGCGTAGGTTCGGATTATGGTATTATTATTATATATTTTTTTTATTATCGGATTTTTGGCATTTTGCTGACAGATCCACTGGTTGTGGCTTCAGCTTCTGGCTCTGCTTCGATCACGTGGTCAGAACGGAAAGCGAGGTCGCAAGCCTACAAACGGCGGCCATCAACATTGAACTTGTGTGGTCAATTCTGGTAATGACTGCCCAGTAGCCATTCCGATTTCTTTGCCCCTGGGTCTTATCCCAGAAGGTAAGATGCTCGCTCATCACGACACAAGTTTTAGGTTTGTGCCCTGCAATGGGCAATCCTTTATTGCCCGATGCAAGCGGTGGTCAGAGCCGCTAAGGCTCCTCTGCCGCTATACAAATGAGTCTGCTAAACTAGCTAATCTTTTTATAGTGAGCCCCGATGTATGCAATAGGTAGGGACTGGAAAAAGCTGTCGTAAGTCAAATTTTTGTGTCAGGAATGGTATACGATACGCTATACTGTGATATACATAGCTGTCGGATATGATTTCCTCTTCTGTTTGCGGTTTTTTCAGATCTACTAACCACAGGCGGATTTTAAAAGTTTTTTTGGTAACTTTTGATTTTCGGTAATTTTGCCAGACCATGGCCGAGTTCGTATTGCCAAATTTTTGTAGGTCGAACCGTCGTAAGTCAGGGGTTGACTGTATTCTCTTTACTGTACAACCCTAAAGCTACGATATCCCATAAGGCTAAAATGCCGGGGTGAAAATGTGGACATTTTTAAAGACACCTTATATAATGATATGTGGAAAAGCTACGAAATTCTGAAAGTTAAACCATTAATGGGAATATCTGCATTCATCCCTGCATATGAATTGAACGCCACTTAGTTATTTAGTTCGCTGCAACTACCTCCAGCATGAAGCTCTTTAGTTTGCCGGGCTTTGCGAAGTTAAAAGACACACGTGTATACAAAAGAAACCCGAGTGATGATAAATTAATAAATTCTAACTACAGTCTACCCTCGTTTATCGTGGTTAATCCATTCCAGTCTCTAGCGCGGTTGGTGAATTTCCGCGCGAGTAATTGGATTCTTCTAAAAGTAATTAGAGCATAGACGACCTGCTTGTGACCCTCAAAATACTGTTTTAACATTATAGAGCCCTCCGGACGAGAAATAACACCCATTTACTCCCCATTACATTCATATTACCAATTGTGTAAGAGAAAATAAGACATATTAGACGCTTCAAACATGGTATTTGTATTATTTTACATTTAATTGCACACAATTCTTACGCACAAACACCAAGCCATGAAAATAGTGCGTTTGGTGATGAAGCTACTAAGATTAAGAGATGTACAGCACAGCAAAGAAGAGCAAGGTTACTGTTACTCTGAAGGCCCGACTTCAGTAGGAGAGTCTTCAGGTGGTGCAGCATCTTCAAAAGATGCGTCGTCGTCTTCTTCCGCGTTCCATACGCACAGCAATTTTAATTGCAATACAGAGATGTATAATTGATTCGTACGAACGAGCGCGCGCTGTATCATTTCCACTATTTCTATCAACCTTTTAATGAATACACACGTACTTCAAAAGACCGCGATAGAGTGAATCAGCAAAAGTCAAAGCGCGAAGTAGCGAGGGACGACTGTACTTACTTACCCACGAGAACTTTTAAAAATTGTTAATTTTTGTGAAATTCGCGTATTAAAGATAAACTAGTTATAAATGCAAGCTCAAATTTTGGTGGTTGTCAGATGACTGGAACATGGTCAATAAAATTATTATGTAAGACCTATTTAAACCGGAAGTAGTACATCGAGCTCAAAATAATTTTGTTTGAAAAATAACTGAGCCGGAACTGTGGTTTTCTGGTGAACCATGCGAATATATTATTTCTCCTCGATTAAGCCTTCTCTCTCTCTCTCTCTCTCTCTCTCTCTCTCTCTCTCTCTCTCTCTCTCTCTCTCTCTCTCTCTTCTCACTCTCTCTCTCTCTCTCTCTCTCTCTCTCTCTCTCTCTCTCTCTCTCTCTCTCTCTCTCTCTCTCTCTCTCTCTCTCTCTCTCTCTCTCTCTCTTTCTTTCTCTCTCTCTCTCTCTCTCACTCTCTCTCTCTCTCTCTCTCTCTCTCTCTCTCTCTCTCTCCCTCTCTCCCTTTCTCTCTCTCTCTCACTCTCTCTCCCCCTCTCTCTCTCTCCCCTCTCTCTCTCCCTCTCTCTCCCTCTCTCTCTCTCTCTAAATACACACACACACACACACACACACACACACACACACACATATATATATACATATATATCGCTCTCGCTTTACCATATCCCCGACGAGGGCAGCGCGACCGGAGCCAAGGACTGACTATCTCAGCACCGCGCCTTTAGGAATATGACGTTCCTTTGATAAAGTAGCTGTCAGAGACGACTCAAAATCTCCCGTCACAAAATGCTGAGAATCCCGCCCACACGAACACACTCAGGCGGCACCCAGGGCTTGGAGCTGAGTGCACTCAGCGAATCGCTCAGCCACTCCCGCTACATCAGCGGCACCCACTCAGTGGCCACCTGATGTTGAATGTAGCCTCTTACAAGGCGAGCTCGGCTGGCGCTACCAGGGACTGGAGTGGTGCAGCACTACTGCCATGCCTATGAGTGAGAGCTGGCGTGTGTGCTCGGCGTGTGGGAGTGTTTTTTTCACAGGATGCACATGCATTGTGCACATTCGTGCCTCCATAAAGGCCCCTCCGACTAAGGCAATTGCAGTATCACAACCGGTGAAGTTTCTTAAAAGTTTTTCCGAGTTTTCTGCATGCGATCTGGCTACCTTATTAAGGTCTAGCAAAAAGAGCTCGTCTCCCGAAGACCCTAAACCATCACCTATCTCTATGGTCATCACTGGCAAACCAACTTAGCCCTGCTATAACGGAGATTTTTAATGCGTCTTTGGGAAAAGGATCGTCCCCAAGTCCTTTAAATCTGCAAAGGTGAGACCCATACTTAAAAAGCCTGGATTAGAAGCAGAGGTCCTTGCAAACTATCACCCAGTTTTCCTTCTTCCTTTCTTGTCAAAGATTCTTGAAAAATTGTTGCTAAGCAGCTGGTTGAACATTTTGAAAAGAATGAAATGTCAGAGACATTTCAATCAAGGTTCAAGAGGCAGCACTCCACTAAAGTTGCTCCCCTCCGTGTTAACACCGACATTCTACGTGGCAACGATGACGGGAATGCCACTGCCCTAGCTCTGCTAGATCTGTCTGTTGCCTTCGACACCATTGATCACAATGTTCTACTCGAACGATTGGGAACAACGATCGGTCTGGCAGACACATCACTGACGTGGTTTAAGTCGTACTTGTCTGATCGTGTTCAATCCTTGTCGTGTGGGGGTCAGGTCTCACACACGAGACCGGTCACCTGTGGAGTCTCTCAAGGGTCTTTACTCTGTCTCTTGCTGTTCTCTATTTATACTCAACCTCCAGGAAAGGTGATTAAGGCCCGTGGCATAGGATATCACATTTATGTTGACGATACTCAGCTGTATTTGTCATTTAAACCGTCTGAATCTGCTGCAGCAACTGAGAAACTGAATGCTTGCCTTGCCAACATTTGATCCTGAATGTCGGAAACATTTTTGAAACTAAATGACGATAAAAATGAACTGCTGCTCATAGGACACCCTAAGCGTGTGGCTGCATTAAAAGGCTTTGCTCTTCTAATAGGTGTTGCTGTTGTGTGACCATCACCACGTGCTCGAAATTTAGGTGTTGTTTTCGACAGCTGCCTAAATTTTAAAAGTTTCATTCAAAAGACTGCTGCTACAGCTAGCCATTGCATGCGATCCCTATTTAAGATTAGGAGCTATCTTCCTAAGTGGCTTGCAAAACTTTAGCTAGCTCCTTAGTTCTGTCTCGTATTGATGACTTCTGCAACTCACTGCTTCCTAGCCTACCGGCAAGTGTGATCAGGTGATTGCAGCTGGTGCAAAACTCCGCTGCTAGGCTTGTCTGTCGTGAGCTTTGCAGTTGACACATCACACCACTTCTGACCTGCACTGGCTGCCAGTCAAGCAACGGATTGACTTCAAGGTTTTGTCGCTCACTTTTAGGTCACTTCATTCTTAGGCTCCAGCCTATCTCTCAGATCTACTCCCCCACCAGGCCAAGTAGCATACCACCCGCTTTACGGAATCCAACAGTCTACCAATACCTTGTACAAACCTCAAATCCTTTGGATACCGAGCATTCAGTTCGTATGCTCCCAAAGCCTGGAACTGCCTCCCGACTTGCGTCAGAACATCTCCTGACTTGACCACATTTAAAAAGAACTTAAAAACACACATATTAGGACGGCCTTTAGTGGGTCCCTGTGATTCGTCTTGATGTGCTTGTGCGTGCTGACACTGTGCATGCTGCCACTCACCACTTTTGCATGCTGACCCTGTGCATGTCACCCCTAACCATGTTATTCATGTTGTTTATCAAGCCAGATATTACTCTCCATTTTTCCCTTTGCGGCAAATGTAAAGCGCCTAGAAAGAGATTGAGTTCTATGAGGGCGCTTTATCAAGTGCATTATTATTATTATTATTAGTGATTATTGTAATTCCAATTTGGCTGGACTACCAAAACAAGCAGCTAGGCCACTGCAGCTGACAATGAATATGGCTGCAAGGCTAGTCTTCAAGTTCCAGAGGTTTGAGCACGTGTCTCCTTTGCTCTAGGTAAGGCGGTTGCTTTCACGACCTCGGGACCGAGGTCGTGGCTTCGATTCCTGTGGTGGGCGATTCTTTATCGCCACTGCAAGTGGTGGTGATAGCCGTAAAGGCTCTTCTGTCGCTATACAAAAAGAGGCTGTTTAATCAGCTAGGGTTTTTTTAAGAGCTAGGATGGATGCCGGTTGAGCAACGAATACAGAGCAAAGTTCTTATGCTGACTACAAGGCCCATCACGATTGGCTCCTTCGTACCTAGCCGAACTGCTGCGCCAGTTTCAGCCTGTTCTCGCCCTCAGGTTCTGTGTGGACAATAAATTAGCTGTTCTATTCCTCCGCTTACAGACCGTTAATAACAGAAGCTTTAGCTCTGCAGGTCGTAGACTGTGGACCTCACATCCACAATTCTTACTCAATGACAACTATTCTTCTGCTGTCGACTATGGGTCATCTTTTTCAGCGGTCTTGATCTGCTCCTGCCATGCTACTCACTACCTAAACTGCTCTCCTGACTCTGCTATGCTTCCCACTTTCTCTTTGTTGCGTGAGACGAAGACTGTTGGCTACAGAATGCGTACCGAAAGCCACTTGGGCTGTGAGTGCACTATACAAAACGCTCCTCCGTAACACCCACACAGTCTTTATGACTTAGTGGAGTTACAGACGGAGATACATTACATTATGCCGAAACCGCACGGCTTCCAGTCAATGAACTTTCGGACTAACGAAGCCGAACCGAAAGTGTGCTAGGCGGGTTGATGCTGATTTGCTAGGGGGCGGCTTCTTAGCAGCGAGCGGCCGGGCTCGGACGCTTACGCAGGCAGCGTCCGAGAAGCGCCAGAGAGCAAGCGACCGCACGGACGAGCGGGCGAGATAACGCCGTCTCTCAATAATAGTCTTCACACAGCTTCGACCCACGATCCTGGCTGTCATGATCTCAGCTGAGATTAGTAAGAGCTAGCGACAGCCAGAATTTCATTGCATAGGCACCGACCAAAGTAAGGAAAAACAATATGTTACCTACCGATCAGCAGGGTTTGAAAAATGAGAATGCGTATAGAGATCGCTCGAACGATAAATATGCACGTATGTCGCACTACTCTCTCAAATTAGACCCGTGGGCTCCAAAACCACAGCTAGCAAGCGTACCAGCTCGCCCGCTCCGTCAGAAAATCCTCGAGCGATGAAATACCATCCCGATGATTAATAATTGCTTGTTGTTCGTTAATCCTAAATTTGTCGCTGCAATCCCTGAACTTGTGAAGGTTAGCTTTTAGTAGTCTTAACGTAAATATAAGCATCTTTAGTATCCTTATGATATTTCATACTAACGAAAATTCATATTTCCCATCACGTCCGACATTTAATTACGATGCTCGATGTTTCTTTTCTCCACATCAGGCCCATCTTCGTCTATAATGAACTTGGAGCATCTCTCTACAGAGCCTAAAGAATGATTCAGTTCTCTGATGGAGCCATACGAGCGTGTTATTGTTATCATATTTAAATAATTATATTCAGGTATACAAATATGAAAAAATAACATATCTCCAAGCTTGTAGTTAGAGCTAGACACGTAAATATAATAAACATGCATTAGCATATGATAAAATTTTCCGGTATTTAATAATCATGATAATAAAATAGCAAGCATCTAAGGAAAGCTAAATATACTAAATACCTGACCTAGCTTAGCTCAGGGGTAAGTTACTAGCCCATAACGACCAGGGTTGTTTGCTCAAGCCCTGCGGCATACCTTTAGAAACCGGAATAGAGATTTAGTTCTCCTCGCAAGCTGAAAATTTTTATTAATTATTATTCCCATCTCTATCTAAATGCAGGAATCAGTTGCACATTCAAATGCACGCAAGAAAAATCATCATGCATGCATCGGGTAACTTTAACAGATATACGTATACTTTGGCGGCTATTATAATGCAATCTGTTTCGTTACATTCGTAATTTGTAGTTTATTAGCCCTACCAGCATGTAGTGGGAAGAAAGCTGAGCTGGCTGGTGGCCTTGAACTCACGAATGAAGTGATTAGTGAGACAGGCTGTCGCCTTTACAAGCTGTGTGACCAGGCTGTCGCTGGCTGCCGAAGCCAAGGCACCAAGACTTTCTAGAAGGGAGAGATAGAGAGAAATAGAGAGGGGGAAGAAGCGGAAGTAGAGCGCGAGCGGGCTCTCGTTCACATCTCGCAAGCTGTCGCTGTGGCTTATGCTTTTACTAATAAATGTCGAAGTAGCGGTTAGGGTCGAACTGCTTTTAACATTTTAGCTGACTGGCACATTTTAGTTTAATAAAAGATACTAAAATGCGGAAGAACTGGCATTGCTCAGCCGTATTTTAGCTTAGCTTAGCAATGCTCAATTTGTATTCCTTTTACGTGCACCAAAATCCAAAGGGTATTCCAAAAAGGTAAGTTCAAGGCGAAGGTGTAGACATTTAACAACAAAATCGCCTTTGAACTGGCATTGGCATCGGATTGCAATCGAGATCCCAATCGAGCTTGGGTGCACCTGTTTGAAAATGTCTGGATCCTAATGAGATTTAATGACAACAGCTCAGCCATTCGGAATTCTATCGGTCAGGCTACCATCCGATGGCCTTTAGTATTGCGCCAGATCAGCAGACAGAGCCTGCGAGTTCTTTCAATAGGCTTTTATTTGTAGCTCTTGTTCCTTCAGCTGATTCCACGATAAACTTGTGTGATTTCGAACACAATCTTACGCAAAATATAGCACAGGTAAAGATATTGATATGACTTGTCAGGCGCCTCTGCTATTAGGTAGCCGAGCCTGCAACGAGAAAATAGCTGAAAAACTTAAGTATAGTTTCACGGACAATTTTGGGTTATTTTTTAGTGTATCGAAAGTTGAACATCGACACACTAGAAATCCTAAATATGCAGCCTGAATTTTGTAGCTTACTTCGGCTAATCGGTAGTGTAGGAGCAGAAAAATTATTAAGACAATCATCGAGGTTTGTCAACCTAGATCTCATCTGTAATGACGGCTTGACTTTGACGACTTTAATCACTAGGCCTTTACAGGGTTATTCAGTTAGTAGCTGTTTTGCCTAAAAATAAAATAGAGGGCCATCTAAAATTTTGTACAAAATATGATTAGCTTTTTGTTTGTAGACTATCCACTTTTGTAACACCAGCTCGTACTTCAAGTCAACCAATTTTTTAAGTGCTTCTGCTGGTTCATAATTCTAAAGAAGCGAGAATTTCTCTAATTTTAAGTCGAAATATTGTTTACTCAACTCGAAGAATAACCCGTTGCTATTTCAAAAGTGTGTCATAGGCTAACTATTTTTAGTAGTGATTATTCGGTGGTTTTCCCATTGTTGGTAATAGTAGTACAAAAAACTATAAGTGCAAGTCTACCAATGGATTTCCTAAACGGTCAAATATGGGCCAGCGATCAATCTGACCAGAAACGCCGATGTACAGGTCTACATTCCGCTGAACCCATAGTAGAGCTTGCTTGTATCTGTTCTAAAGCGAATGGCGGCGACATTTGTGAGCTCTCGTGTGTGCACAGTTGTCTTTTTTAGCTGATGTGACTCAGCTCAGATTACGATAACTCGTAGGGAAAGTACGGCTCAATAAACGCTCGCTGGCTGCATGTCAGCAAGAACTAACCGATAACAACAGCCAGATCTAGCAAAGCTCTTAATCAAACAAGTCACAGAGAGAGACAGAGAGAGAGCGGAAACAAGAGACCAATGCAGTGTGGCTCTTCAGAGCCGCAGGCTCTAAAATAGGCTGCTGATGGAGGAGCACTTGTCTTGAAGACGAGCCCCTGCTTCAGCTAGGAACTTTAAGGTGCTGGGCAATGTCATAGCTGACGAATATAGTAATTTACACTTACTAACTCATTCATCGCTGTCCAGTGCCGAATCACTCTCGCCGCCGAGTACTGCTGACTTGTGCGTCTGCGAAGCGAGAGACTGAGGGCTATCAATCCCAGGCAGCCAACTGGTGTGGTCACAGCAGCCTCACTTCAACTCAATTTATTCAACCAAAATGGCGTGGCTGCTCGCCAATCGTGGTCGCATGGTCCGGCAAGCAGGCGGCGTGGACGGCTACCCAGGAGAGCAATCTACTTGTTACAAGGCGTTCTTTGCGTTTGACGGGCACGAATTAGCTCTGCAGCATTTGCCTGTTGGCCTCTCTCCGTCCACACTGCCATCTATTTATTGGGTCTACCCAAAATAAAACGTGCTCGAATGCTGTTGCTACGCTTCTCAGATCGATGACCGATGATTGAAGGCATCTTTCTATGCTACCCTATTTCTTCGAGTTAATTTTTTACAGACACTGAGAATCTGAAAACCATACGGAGTCTCACATTGCCAACTCGTTTGGTCATGCTAGACTTTTTTTGCTTCCTCTTGGAATCCATTTGCAGTCGTACTACGTTTAGCTAAGTTGTTGCTTAGCATCATTAGACTAAATGACTCCAGACTTATTGTCATCGCTGAGACACGCTGTGACCACTATCTGATCAACGAAATCGCACCTCAGTTGAGACGCTGGGGCAACATAGATCAGATTTGAAATTATTAGTCCGTTGCTCGGCACGTGACGGTATTAGAAATTAGAACATAGCCAAGAATATCTTCTAATGGAGAACTCTTCGGTGTGCAAGACAATGTATTAGTGTGCACGAGTAGTCCCCAAGTATAGGCCTCATTTCAAAGTAAGGATGACTGTTACTGCTGAAAGAAGACCAGACGCTTGATTCCTGTGTTATCTGAACAGCCGAGGTGAAAAATTGTCACCATATGCATTACTTCGATGTCAGTGCACCGGGAAGTCGGATACAAAATCGGCTCCAACTTTGTTACCCACCGGCCACCACATTCCGAAGCGAAAGCTCTCAGGCTCATGCTTCAGGGTGAGATGCACAAGCAGGACAGTTCTGGACCACGAAGACGTCTGCAGCTGCAGGCAAAGTATACTGCATTATATATATACGAAGCTGGTCCAGTCATCCTTCACTTGGATCTCTTTGCTAGCTTACTGCACATGCCATTGTACCTATCGTGACCTCATCTGACGGAAACAGCGTATCCTTTAAATCCCAGCTCCCAGACTAGTTCCGAGCAAATGGTCAGTAGCTATACTTAAAACAGAGCCATCGAGAGTCTTGGTTAACTTTATGAATAGACAAGTACATCTTACATCCAATCCAAGCAATAGACGTGCCACACTGCATCAGTCTCTCCCCATACACAGGCACTCATACACACACACACACACGGGCGCGCTCGCGCGCCTCTGAGCTAACTGGTGAATCATAGATTTGCAATCGGATAGCCTGGCAGAGCAGTTACTTCTGCCACATCTAGCCGATCGGTTTATGAACGGTCGATACCGATTTCTGAAGGATGTTATTTGTACTAATCTTCAGGTCCTAAGTTTGACTAAGATTGAGTTGCTCAACTTTGATCTTAAATAACTGTCGTTAAAGCCATCGAAAGTAGAGCAGCATGGTCATTTACCACGCCCTAACATCGGAACAAAAAGAGATGACTGGTTCCGAAAAACTTGGTGTAATTTAAATATATTGTAGAAAATGAGTCATAAGGACGCAGTTCTTTTATTTCAGCCATGCTATGCAGGTGAAGTGATTGCTGTTGGCAGTAAATACTGATATATTCACGAATAATTGTATACAAATAATTCATCAGCAAAAGGAAGACCGGCTGAGAGCTGTTTACAGGGAGGCTAAAGCATTTTTTTAAATTATACTCTTCTCATAAAAGTATAGTAGTACCCATTAAACCGAACAGGAATCATCTCAATATTCTTTTAGTGTTCCTTAAGGAGCTTGCTGCAGTTAAGAATTAGAACAAAGTATATCACCCCAAGAAATCTATATTTTCTACTCTATTCACTTTAACTATACTCAAAACGAAGCATAAAATAAAAAAAATAAAATACTTAATTTGTGTCGCACCCAAAGGGAATCTATCCCAGTGTCTTACATGTGCCACAAGGCTCGAGCCCACTATATCGGTCTTTAATGTGAGTACCTTAGCAAACGGCCAAACCACAGTGGCATGGCTGTTGATCAGTGATCAATGTGCAATTTTAGCATGCATAATTGCACAAATGAGGAGTCTACAGAGCAAATGCGATGAGAAACGGGTGGGGTTTTAGATTCATTTAATCGTCAAGTTAAGGGATGATGTGACATCCTGTGGGAGTTCTCGACTTTGTGACCAAATGAACTAAAGCCAAGTTCTCCAAACAATTTGAGGTTTTATAGACGCACAGTCCAGCAACTTTGAGTAACAAAAGTAGGTGTTACTATACCTAGCCTGATTTGGTAGTAGTTCGGATCAGTAGTTTGGGAGTGAAAACGAGGAACCTAACAGTGAGTGACAGAACATTGAATTTAATATACTGCTTGATCGGAAGCCACTACTGGTCGGCGAAAAGTCATGCCATGCGGTAATGTAGATGTGCACGACAATAAGCCTTGCTGGAGAATCGCCGGTACCAACGGATATTTGTTGAAAAATTCAATTAATTTCTTGATTTGTATAGTTCACTATAGAGAAAAAGTTCAATATGACCCTTAAGTACTCCGAAATCAATCATGCCTGCATACACGGAGAACAAGCGTGCCAAAGCTATTCTCTATAAGGAAAATCTAACCTCAATCATAAACTGCTCACATGTCACGTTTTATTTCGGGTGGTGCTACCCCGGGCCTACTCACTTACTTACTGGCGTTTACGCCTCGCCCGATTTGGATTCACTGACTTCATCCGGTCGGCAACTCTTTCCAGAGTACAAAGTGAAGTTGAACAATGCGAGGTTGTGCTCAGGCCGTTGACAGCAGCCGCAATCCCGGAGTTTAAGAGTGCGGGCCAACATAGCATTCGGGTCCCCGAACGGGCCCACAATAACCCCGAGTGACTAGACACAGCTATTAGCGAGGTCAGTGAGTAGTACCCAACTTTCCTGCGGGTCATGAGCAGTCGGACATGTGCTTCAATGAGCGCCAGCAGTACTCTTTCATCGGCGAGGGAAAAACGCCTCCTGCTGGCATTTGGCTTTAAACAGGAGCCTTCAGTGCCGAAGGCAGGCCTCCAAACATCCTTTAATTCTAAAAGAGCTATTACTTCGTCCATGGTGAAACAGGAGACTGCTTGTGGCATCAACTTCGCGATCAGCAGAGGTATTTTCAGAAATGTAACGTGAAATAAACGCCCTTTGGGACATGACGATTGGTGAGCTTCAGCACTGCTGAAGTGTGTCGCCCACATCTGACTGGCGGTGCGGAGGCGGCGAGTGCTCACTAAGTAGGTCCCACGTCCTAGCACTTCTCAGGAGCGGTCCTACCCATCGTTACCTTGACGGTCACAAGTTCTTCGGCTGCGTGCGTGCTTTCGATCGAGTCGCAAATCATTAGGGATTTCACCGAACTTTATTTGCAGGCGCATGATGTGGCTCGGCGTTTAGTTCGGTCTTATCGCCACACTCCTCCCAAGCTCTCGCTGAGACAAACACTCTTACGAGGAAAGTATCTTCCAGTACTTAGGTCACCTGCGTCTAGGCTGGGGCGCCACCCACATAATCTCGCCAGGCCCGAGGCAGGAAAGCACGTGAGCGACGTCGGGACAGGTCCAGGCAGCAGCCCCACAGAAAACTTTGGTGATCCGACGATCGCTCTGGTGGACCCTAGCTCCTGGCTAGAAAAATGCCTCCGCATCTCGTAGCGTACTGAAAGCATCGTAAACCAAGGGCTGTTTAGCTAAATAAAAACAATCCCTCTTTCCGCCTCCTCGCCGAAGCCGGATAACCTTGATACTATACCGCTGCTCTGAATACCGAGACGGGATCGTGTGAGTGCTACGCACACACACACACAAGCACAAATGCCATCCATGGGCGCCCCACGAACTTGCTTGGCGTCGTTCACCAAATTTTCCTCCGAAGCTGCCTCTAGCTGCCCCAAGGCCGTCGATCGCCAGAGTGACCGCCCACCACCCGTGTTCTAACGGCAATTAATCCGGCCACTCTTGGACGTCTGGAGGCGGCGACCTTGGACGAGCGTCGCCATATTCTTAAATAGCTGGCCGGACAAAAATGTAAGAGCTCAGTGGCGTTGGGCATGCATGAAACCGTGTGCCATTGCCGAACGCTGTCACCAGTGTTACTCGACAGCCGATGAGTAATCACGTCCAGCTCGGATGCCGACAAGAACGTTCAATACAATCTTCTTGAACTGAGTTATGGCCGAGTTTGAGAGGCCAGCCGACATCGACCAGCCGCTCCTGAAGAATGCGGGCCGTCGAGACAGGCAGAAATGCAGCAGTTGGCTCTCGAGCCTCCGCTCTCATCTCTCCGCTAACTCCTCCTCGTGATCATGCTCCTCCTCGCTCCTCCTCATGATCCTACCACAACTGATGTGCCCTCTGCTGCTCACTCATCGAGGACGAAGATGTTTGCAGCCGAGCAACTCTCGTGCGCCCTATAATTGAGCCTGACTGACGCTACGCTACAGAAAGCTGCGGCAAAGATATCGCCCTTGCCTCTCCCGTGCCCGAGCAAGGGCAACAACCAAACCTATCTGCTGCAGCAACGCACCTGCAGCACTAGCAGCCTATTCGCTTTAAGACCTACGCCAGTTGCAATTGTTTCAGACAGTTCACAACGAACTGCTCGTTCACTCATAAATTATGAACCGCAGAGGACCATCAGACTTTACAGGTGACGTCCACGAATGGCAGTCATAACTATTAGCTCAGTAAGGTGACGACAGTATCCCACGCCTATTCTTGATACCCGAAGCTCGGGTCCAGCGAGGCATATGTAGCGGCCCAATTACTCAGCTAAAAACGCGTAGGCGCTGTCTACGTAACAGGAACCTCGTCGTAACGTGCTCTCATATGTCGTGCACTGCTTCTAGGCTTCTAAGCCTGAGAAGACCACATTGTTCTCATGGTTTTATTCAGCACTACGCGATAGAGCAGCAAAGTAAAACCTACATGAAAACATGCAGGAGATAGCGAGCTTCCACTGAATGAAACATATGTCCTCTTGGCATAGATCGGCTGATTACTCGTGTTTAGAAATTTGATGAAACGTGATAACAAATGTGTATGCTCCTCGGATTAAGTATGGGTTATGTCACAGATATCTTAACTGTATTTGTTGCGTCAACAAACAATGCATGGAGACAGGGGAGATTAGGTAAAAACGCTACTCGGTGTGAAGGCCAATAGGACTCTGATTCTACGGAATATTCGATAGACTTCTGGTGGATCATTACGGTAAAAGGCTTGCACTGTTTGTCCCAATAACTCATGTGATGTCAATCTAATTGCTACAGTCATTGACCTCCGACCGTCGTCCGGTAATGGCTTTGTTTTTTGCTATGCTGCAACAAATTATTCAGTAGGTTTATTCTGAAATTCCGGCTCAGTTCTTCTTTTTATAGAAGCATCTCTGTACGGTTCACGGGAGAGATAGGAGGAGCTATAATAATGATACCAATAATAGTAATATGAATAGTAATTTGTTCTAGCTTTCTCAGAGAACTAAATCTCTTTCTATGTACTTTGCAGATGCTTCAAACATTGCATTCCCAAATTTTTGGTGGTAACATCCCCAAGCAGCAGGCATAGTGTAAGCAGGTACGTGCACACGGAGGGCGAATAACAAGACCCAGTAAACGCTGTAATAAACAGGTGCAGCTGGAAGGAATATTCTACTAGCAAGGTTCTTTCAGGATAATTATATCGTTCATATCACGAAAGGATACTCCTTGATGCCACCTACTAGATCGTTAGCATAAGAATGCCTCTGTAGGTTATGCTGTGCTTTGAAGGTTGTAGTGAAATTCTGCTGACAGCTTCTGGATTGTGAAAACAGAGGACCAAAAATCATGCACACTATTATGTTGAAGTCCAACAACATTGCGTCAAGGACAGTTTGTCTTATGGCTTATAAGGACTAAGAGAGCCTAATGCGATGCAGAAAAAATCTTCATCAACCTTTCCTTCTAATCTGCCTAATCGACATATCGACGACATTTCCCAAGGAGACAAAAAGACGATCGATGTGATCCAAGAGCAACAGCAACGTTACCTGAGCATTAGATTTCAATCGGTATGTGCACAAAGCAAAGATATTTACCAGACGCAGTTTGAAAAACTTATGCGTGTGGTGAATGCGAAGCTGATTTCCTATACTAATAGCCACGGCGCATTCTCCATAACCAGATGGTCCAGCTATTGACGAGTGATGCAGGGCATCTTGTGAGTACCACTAACTACCGACTAGAGCGCTTAAACTAGAATATAAAAATTCTGGTGTTGATGAATTCTGACCTCAAATTTGATTCAAGACCTCCTTGTATCCTATGTATTTCTGTCATAGGAGGTCAAACACAGAGCCCAACCAGCGTTTCTCAAGGTATGGATGCACTTCCTCCCCGAAAATTTAGCTCTGTGAATGTTTGCATGTGCCTCTATGCTCCTCAGAACAGTTCTCGGCCGTTCTCCCTTGCTGGCCGACAAGTCTTTGGACATCGCACAGCCACGGTTTCTGCAAATCGTTTATTAATGTGGCTCTTTACTGGCTCCGCTGTCGTGGCAGCCTGCAACTCTGGTGCAGTTGCTGCCATCAAGTTGTGGATTGCTGAAAAAATGAGGTACCTTTGCTGCTTATTCGCAAAAGCCTCAAAATCTTTCAGCAGCGTATACCAGGACGTAGGCTTTCGGCATCATCTACAAGCAGTTCGATCAATGCTTGCCACTTGTCAAAATTCTAGCAGAAACTCTTGCAGAATTATCTGCCGAAGCATCTCTGTTCACCTCAAGGAAAGCAATTGCCTGCTGCATGTAACCACCGCCCCACTGTACAGGCAACCTTCGCAGAGCTGTGGGGAAACCGCAATACAAACCAGCTTGTCGGCAGCACAGCTTCCATTGTGCTAAGAGCTTCGGTTTGGTGAGCTGGTCAACAGCCGACTATTGCCTTGGCCTCCCATATGCCTGTCCATTACGTCTGAAAGCCAGGTTAACGTGTGTGCTGCAAATCAAATCAATATCCTTCGGTCCCCACGAAACAGTATCGGTTCATGACAGCCTCCCGAGTCGGTCAAAGGCTTGAGAACCTGCATACGTTTTCCCGCTGGCATTATAATAGCTGGAGGCAATGGCGGCAGCGTGGAGATACGTAGCCACACCGTTCCGGAAAAGTGTAGCCGCCACGGAGGACGAACAGGCACACTGGCGTCTACTTTGCCGATTTCGAGCGCGCTGAAAATGAAATCACTTGTGCGCCTGTCTCCCCTAATGCTGCCAATCGTGCAGGCTGTGCAGATATTAGGTTAGTGAGACACTATGTAATCGCAAGGAATGTGCTGACGTAGAATTCGAGAACGGTCATGGGTGTGGCCTCGGGTCGGGTGCAGAGTAACCTCCCATTCAGACGTTGTTTAAAGGCTCCTTTGCAATAATGACAACTCTTAATCTGGGTGCGAGAAGTGTCACCAATCCTCGAACCAAACTGATACCTAGGTCAAAAAAATCCAACCCCTCTGTCATTTCCCCGGGAGTACAGCGTGCAGTGATCAGACTGCCAGCCAAGACGCGGTGAAGAGACAGTTCAAAGATTCGAAGGCCACACAAACCGCTTGGCTTCCAAAAAGGCGAGAACTGTAAGCTTCAGCTTGGCGAAAATTGGGTTAGTGGTGGCTTGAGCATCGCCTACGGAATCCTACTGCTCATATCCTAAAAGTACGATGGCGGTCTGTAAACTTACGTGCTGCTATTATTAACAGTAGTGCTACGCTGGTTTTCATTATCCCAGACGCAGTTGCCGATGCCCAGCCCTCAACCAGTGAACTTACAAGAGTGGTGGCGATCTTCATTTTGCAATGATCAGTCAAACACGAAAAAAGAGGCAACCACTAGCAAGACCAGTCACAGTTGCATTGTGCATGGATTCCTTGGTAAGGTTATCAAGCTCTCGTTGAGTGCTGGCAACTAGAAATGATGACAGGCCTTCAGCTCCTCTGTGAATATGTTGTAATAAAAAGAAAACGGTTCTGGGACCGCGTGAGCACTCAGTTTTAACTTTTCTGTACTTAAATTGATCGTCTTGGCCTGATTACTTTTTCCAATGCTATATCCTGCTGGCAGTGAAGAGTAAGAGTTCCCGAGATATGACACTGAGGTTGATTAGTGAGTCTGGCACTCTTCAATCTTGTAGGAGCCTCACATTTGCTGCACTAAAGTTTGGTTCAAAGTCAAAGGAAAAAGCATGGACCTGGAAAAAGCGTTAGCCGATTTAACAGCCTATTTTATATAGCGGCTGATGAGCCTTAACGGCTATCGCCAATGCTTGCATTGGGCAGTAAAGGATCGCCCATTGCAGGACTCAAACCTCCTATTAGGGTCGTGAAGAGCGAGCACCTTAAGGGGCTAACAACCATGAGTATTGATGAACTCTTATTGTGGTAATGAAGCAAATGACAGACCTGGGTTAATAGAGAACAACCACGCATTGTACCCAATAGGTAAGCATATACACATCGTACTTATAATTTTCTATACTTATGCCTGACGGCCCTAAAACGTCCTTAGAACTGTACAACGTCGAAACGAACGTCGTAACGGTTAAAAAAAGCTGTTATATCAATCAACCTACCACAATGTTTTTAATGTGCATGCGTCCCTTTAGCGGAAAACACGTCTTATTTGCTGGCCATTGCTGGCCAATGGAAAGAAAGCCCCGAGCGAATGTAAATGCATCTGGCAAAATGCATTCTCGTGACTGACAGCTAAATTCCATTGGAGAGAGACCGGGAGTGAAAATTTACCAAAAGTGACAATCGATCAATCTTAGACTAGTACGGAGACTAATCGATCAATCTTAGACTAGTACGGAGACTAATCGATCAATCTTAGACTAGTACGGAGACTAATCGATCAATCTTAGACTAGTACGGAGACTAATCGATCAATCTTAGACTAGTACGGAGACTAATCGATCAATCTTAGACTAGTACGGAGACTAATCGATCAATCTTAGACTAGTACGGAGACTAATCGATCAATCTTAGACTAGTACGGAGACAGCCTGTGCGAATATAAATGTGAATAGCAGAATGCACTTTCATGTGTAAGTAAAATTACACTATTGGCAAAAGCTAAAGCGAAAATGTAAAACAATTTATAATAGACAAAGCTTTGATTGCAATAGATCCAGAAATCTCGAGGCGTAGAATAGATGTAATGTATCTCCATCTGTAACTCCAAAAAGCCACAAAGACTATGTGGGTGTTATGCATGAGAGTATTTTGTAAGCGGCTTTCGGTACGCATTTGGTAGCCAACAGACTTCATCTCACGCAACAAAGAGACAGTGGGAAGCATAGCAGAATCAGGAGAGCAGTTGAGTAGCATGGAAGTAGCAGCTCAGGGCCGCTGGAAAAGACTAGTCATAGTCGGCAGCGGGAGAGTAATTGTCGTTTCGTAAGAATTGTGGATGTGGGCTCCACAGTCAAGGGCCTGCAGAGCAAAAGCTTCTATCGCCAACGGTCTTCAAGCGGAGGAATGGAACAGCTAATTTATTGCCCATACAGGACCTAATGGCACGACGAGGCTGAAACTGGTGCAGCAGTTCAGCTAGGTATGAAGGAGCCAAGCCGTGGCGGGAGTTGTGGGTTAGCGTAAGGGCTTTGCTCTATATCCGTTGATCATCCGGCAGCCACTACAATAATTAAGCCGGGACAGAACTAAGGAGCTAGTCACATTTTGTGCAAGCCACAGCAGAAGACAGCTCCTTATTTTAGATAAGGATAGGACGCGATCGCTAGCGGTAGAAGCAGTCTTCTGAATGAAGCTTTTCAAATTTAGTCAGCAGTCGACAACTACACCTAAATGTCAAGCACGTGATGATTGTCGCGCAACAGAATCGCCAATTAGAAGAACAAAGCCTTCTAATCAAGCCATACGCTTAGGGCGTCCTATGAGCAGCAGTTCAGTTTTATCGTCACTTAGTTTCAAGAAATTCTCCGTAATTTGTCTGAAGCTGGCGGCGCGACGACAACTGCTTACGAGTTCGCTTCCGTCGGGTGGCACGTGGCAAACTTGCCGTTCATGCGCTGGATGCGAGCAGGCATTCGCCTGCAGCGCCTATCAGATGGTGATAAGGACAGGGCGGATGGAAGAAAAACAGAGAGGAAGAGAGGGAGAGGGGAAAGAGGAAGAGACGGACGGCGAAGAGGAGAGGATGCAGCGAATGAAAAAGAAATGAGGGTCATTTCATGGCGAGTGGGCGTCAATCTGGCAGCCGCCCGACGCTCGCTAAAGAGTGGAAAAACTCTGAAAGGGCTGCGGCGTCCCATCTATGAACGCAGCAGCTTGATCGCTGTCGTCTCCAATTATCAAAAGAGGCAAGATATCGGCCGAATAATGAATTCGGCAGCGACTAATGAATAACCAGTTGGCCCATTATTCGGCGATGAAGCGAACGCTCAGCGAACGTTCGGTACAGCCGTAGTTAGTATGAACTATTGTTTGCATCCCCGTCTGTCGGTCCGCGGGTATAACGGCGTCTACCATGGCGCACTGCCGAGCCTAGCCGAGGCTTTAAGTTCGCTTAATGCGGTCAAAATATATATTTCAATTGTATAGCACCTCAAGAGAACCTAATCTCTATCCAGGCGCCTTACTTGTGCCGTAGGGCTAGACCTCACGACCTTGGTTGTTAAAGATGAGCACCTCACCTCTGCACTCGTGCAGCTCTCAGCTTAGCCGCGATGGGAGCCCTTGCCTTAGACGGGGGGGG
>WPIO01000015.1:0-165000 GCA_009760855.2 Cristatella mucedo
CCACTAAACGTGTTCTCGCCTCCTGACATAGAGCGCTCTAACGTGCGTTCTTGTTCGTTGCAGAATTCTTCCGAAAACCGACGTTCTTGCGAACATCGTATACGGAAACGATTTACAGCTAAGACCTGTTTGAAAGTTATTCTGATTGTTTTTTGACCGTAGCGCGTAAGAAATTACGTGCCCTATGGACATCTAAACGCTTATCGCTTCGGGCTGCTGGGTCTCCCACGCCGGCGGCTGCATTAGCTACGCCGGCGGCTAGTAACCTACTTGTTAGTTATGGTCGTCAGCAGCTGCTATCGCTTCGTCATCGTATATCAAATGCATTCCTAGATATTAATGTTGTTGCTAAGATTCATGAACTATGCATTAACAAAAGGAAAGCACCCCGTAGCCGCCGCGGTGGCCGGAACCGCCAGCTTAGACGACTGCTCGTTGGTATTCCTAGCATGTCTCGAACCGCTTAGCACGCTCCCCCGCATGCGTCACTGTAATCTCTCAAACTTAGTGGTCATCAGGCCTGTTGTAACCCAATCGGCCAGACTTAACGCTTGCCTTTGGAATCCTCGCTCAATGTGCAATAAACCTCTAGTAATAAACGACCTTATTTCTGAAAATGGTATCGACCTGCTCGCCCTAACTGAAACTTGGCTGAAATCGATAAACTGCCCAACAATTAAAGACGCTACTCCATCTGGTTTCACGTTCTTTCACACCCCTAGATCAATCAAAACTGGAGGTGGAGTTGCTATGATCGTGCGCTCGAAATTCAACTTCAAGCCATTCGCGGTACCCTCGAAGCAGTCTTTTGAATCAATTGTCCTGGTCTCACCCGAAAACAAGCTACCGATAGTGGCAGTAGTCTATCGCCCACCAGGTACCAAATCCTCCTTTATCTCAGATTTCTCCGATCTCATTTCGATTCTGTGTGCAAGAAATCGATCCTTCCTCGTTATGGGTGATTTCAACGTTCACTTTGATAACTTATCTGACGCTTTCAGCACCGAATTTCGTACATTGACAGACTCATTATCTCTTGTGACTCATGTGCATGGCCCTACCCACATCAAGGGTCACACACTCGACCAAATTTTCTCATTTAACTGCACTTTGTCATCACCAGTTATCACCAAATCCTGCTTATCTGACCACATGCAGATCTCATTCAATCTACAGTGTGTGCCCACATTCTCCTCTAAAATAACCTGTGAATCGCGAAACCTCAAGACCCTTGACATCGATGCTGTCCGTGCGAGCATATCTGCTTCACCTTTGCTGCTCAGTCCTCCCTCCGATCTGTCATCACTGGTAGATTGCTACAACACGACACTAGCTGACACGCTCGACGAGTTTGCACCTTTGACAAAGCGCACTGTGCGCCCCCCGCCCAGACGGCCTATGGTTTACCACAGACATTAAACTAGCCAAGTCTACTAAACGAAAGCTTGAAAAGGCATACAAAAGATCCGGACTAACTGTCCATCGACAGGCATATGAAGACTACTGTAGGTCGTACCAATCGATCCTAGCAAAGGCTAAGTCTAGCTTCTATAGAAACATTATTGAATCACAGATGCACAATCCAAAAATGCTGATGTCGACAATAAACCATCTCCTCAACCGTTCCCAGGTTAGCTCCTTACCTGATGATCCTTGTGATGATCTAGCCGATCGCTTCTCTCGATTCTTTGTGCAGAAGATAGACAAAATCAGGGAATCCATCCCTGCGATGACAACCTTCCCACTAGAATGCTGTTCCTCGGTTCCTGGCTGTGCCTCAATGTCTGCATTTAAACAGGTCACTAGTGATGTAGTCCTAAAGCTCGTATCTCAATCAAAGAAGACAACAAGTCCACTGGACCCTATTCCCACTGTCCTGCTCCTACGTTGCATTGATCTGCTGCTGCCATGCATAACCAACATCATTAATATGTCATTAGCCTCAGGTCAGGTCCCAGCACCTTTCAAAAAAGCTGTAGTCAGGCCACTTCTCAAGAAAGCTACACTAGACCAAGAGAACTTAAGCAACTACCGCCCAGTCTCCCTTCTACCATTCCTATCAAAGACACTGGAATGGGTCGTGGCAGACCAACTGAACTCGTATATCGAAACCTCACACCTTGCTAGTAAGTTCCAGTCTGGCTTTAGAGCTAATCACTCCACAGAGTCAGCATTGCTTCGGGTATACAACGACCTACTTAGGAATGCAGACATGGGTAGAGTGTCTCTTCTTGTTTTGCTCGATCTTTCGGCAGCTTTTGATACCATCGATCACAAAGTACTTCTAGAGCGCCTCTCATCTCGCCTGGGCATCACTGGCACTGCTCTGCAGTGGTTCAGGTCCTATCTCAGTGGGAGACTCCAGAGTGTTGACGTGAATGGACAAAGATCATCTGAAGTACCTCTAAAATATGGAGTACCTCAGGGCTCTGTGCTAGGTCCGGTCCTTTTCACCGTTTATACTCTCCCTCTCGCTGATGTGATTGCCAAGCACAATCTAGGCTTTCACTTCTATGCGGATGACACTCAGTTGTACCTTTGCTTTGATCCCTCCCAGCCTTCGAGCACCTCAAATTCTCTCAACTCACTTGCTGCATGCATTGATGACATCCGATCATGGATGGCAGCAAATTTTCTAAAACTAAACGATGATAAAACTAACTTACTAGTTATGGGCAAACCTAGTGTTATTCAGAAATTGGAAAGGCTGACTTTCAAAATTGGCTCTGCCAGCATATCTCCAGTTGCATCAGCTCGAAATCTAGGTGTCATATTCCAAAGCGACCTCTCGTTAGACGACCACATCAGCTCCACAGTCAAATCAGCCTATTTTCAGCTTCATAACATTGCTAAAATTAGGGCTTGTTTAGATAAGGATACCACGTCCAAGTTGGTCCATGCATTCGTGACATCTCGTCTCGACTTCTGCAACTCACTGCTTACAGGCCTACCAGCATGTGCGATCAGACGATTGCAGCTGGTGCAAAACTCTGCAGCTAGGCTTGTCTGTCGTGAGCGTCGCAGTTGCCACATTACTCCACTTCTCGCCGACCTGCACTGGCTACCAGTCAAGCAACGGATTGACTTCAAGGTTTTGTCGCTCACTTTTAGGTCTCTTCATTCTATGGCTCCAGCCTACCTTTCAGATATACTACCCCATCAGGCAAAGCATCGTACCACTCGCTTTTTCGGAATCCAACAGTCTAGAAATACCTCGTACAAACCTTAAATCCTTTGGAGACCGTGCATTTAGCTCGTATGCTCCCACAGCCTGGAACTCCCTCCCGACCTGCATCAGAACATCCCCTGACCTGACCACATTTAAAAGAAACTTAAAAACATACCTATTTAGGACAGCATTTAGTGGGTCCTTGTGATTCGTCCTCGATGTGCTTATGCGTGCTGACACTGTTCATGCTGCCACTAACCACATTTGCATGCTGACCCAGTGCATGTAACCCCTAACTATGTTATTCATTTTGTTTGTTTTTCAAGCATGATTTTACTTACTATTCTATTGCGTATCACTTTGCAGCAAATGTAAAGCGCCTAGAAAGAGATTAAGTTCTCTGAGGGCGCTTTATCAAGTGCAATATTATTATTATTATTATTATTATTAAATGCTGTTCTAAATAGGTGTGTTTTTAAGTTCTTTTTAAATGTGGTCAAGTCACGGGATGTTGTGACGCTAGTCGGGAGGGAGTTCCAGGCTTTGGGAATATGCAAACTAAATGCACGGTCTCCAAAGGATTTGAGGTTTGTACGAGGTATTGGTAAACTGTTGGATTTAGAAAAGCAGGTGGTACTATGTTTGGCCTGCTGGATGAGTAGATCTGAGAGATACGCTGGAGCCAAAGAATGAAGTGACCTAAAAGTGAGCGACAAAATCTTGAAGTCGATCCATTGCTTGACTGGTAGCCAGTGCAGGTCGGCGAGAAGTGGAGTAATGTGGCAACTGCGACGCTCACGACAGACAAGCCTACCTGCAGAGTTGGCACCAACTGCAATCGCCTGAGCCCACATGCCGGTAGGCCAGTAAGCAGTGAGTTGCAGAAGTCGAGACGGGATGTCAAGAATGCATGGACCAACTTAGACGTGGTATCCTTATCAAAACAAGCCCAAATTTTAGCAATGTTGTGAAGCTGGAAATAGGCAGATTTTACTGTGGAGCTGATGTGGTCGTCTAACGAGAGGTCACTTTGGAACATGACACCTAGATTTCGAGCTGATTCAACAAGAGATATGCTTGCACAGCCAATTTTGAGCGTCAGCCTGTACAACTGCCAGAGGGAGTAGACCAGCGAGCGCTACTGGGCGCCTCCTGACCTACTCACGTGAGTCGCACAGCACCACCAGTCACACCAGTGGGACTAACACAACCTCGGCACAGTCGTCGTTGCCACGTTCCAGATGCGAGTGAAGGATCTCCTCATGCAGAACCGCAGCCACAACCTCTGGAATATTAAGGCCAGAAAATATCTTCTAGACTAATGCAGAGCCGTTGGTAGCATCCAAGACGAAGAGCTACCGGAGGAGCATGTGATACTTGTACGATACCGTCGGTGCCGATAGCGTGCGCTCATTGTTAGAGTGCAATGGCCCGAGGGATCCTACAACAAAAGAACATCGCTCTGCACATCTGCCGCGCCTGCGCAGTTCGTCGGCCAACAGTTGGTTGGCGATCTTCCGGTTTGCAGTACGAGCAAGTGCGTCAGTGCTGCTGTCAAACGGCGATGCTAGGTCGACCGCAAACGCGAATCGGCCTGTGTCAGCCATCAGGTCAGTAAGACGTAATGGAATCGGGTCCAGTTCGTGATGCTGATCGATGCGAGCATAGCGGCCCAAAGACCTGGGAGGAGCTTTGACGAGATGACGGTCAAGTATTATGCATCGTACCGCTTCTTATATATAAATGTATATAATTCATTTATATAGAGCCCCAAGAGAACTTCATCTCTATTCAGGCGCTTCACATATGCCTTGGGGCTCGAGCCCACGACCTCAGTCAGACCTTGGTCGGGGCGAGCACCTTAACCGCTAGACCAAACCAGCTCATGACGGCTATCTTCAGCCCTGGGTAGTGATTAAGTGCATGCACCAGTGTCTCCATTTTTTCTCACAGCCTCCCTTGCACATGGAGAGCCGGATTCAGCCTCAAACTGGCAGCGTCACACGGAAGGAGGTCCACCCTTGCCCTGAAGACGGAGAGCCACAACGCGAAAGACGCCAAAGCTAGACGAGAGGAACTGGAAGTTGTTAGAGTGCTTATCTGTTGTCAGACAGCGAGCCACTTTCCCTGGCCCGGCTTGGTGCACCAATAACTCGCCCAGCCTGCTATAAAATACTTACGGATGACCGTCACCATGAACTTCACGCCGAACTGCAGGTGGCTGTGGACACCCGAGTTCCAGTTGAGCGTGAGCGCACGATTATCAAACACCGCAGCGACGCCCAGTTGACAGAGCGCCTGGCAGGCCTCCGACCAGAGCAAACGAGAGCCTACATAACACTAACTTTTGCTCGAGACGGGCAGGCTAAACTAGCAACGGGCTTGCCACTATATGGCATAGGTACTGGCGTAATGTAATGCAGATCTGTCCGTAACTCCATGAAGCAGCATAGACTATGTTGGCGTAACGCAGGGTTTTTTGTATAGCGCACTCACAGACTAAGCGGCTTGCGTTACGCATTTGGTAGCCATCATTTGAGTCAGCTCCGGGATAGAACAGACCGCATCAGCGACGAGCACAAGGCCTAGGCGAAGGGGTTCCCTGTGTGGAGGGAAGCCACGACCAACCACGTCATGGGGCATATGGGGAGGCAGGACTACGATCTCACGCACAGCACTAGTTTCTGCTTCTGCGGCAGCTGCCATTCTGACCAGAGTCTCATCCTCCGAATCTGATGCTCGGGATGTCTGGGCTACCCTTTGTCCCCCGGGGCGGTCGGGCAAGCAGTTCTTGTGGACATGACAAAGCTCGCCACAAAGGCCACACTTAGGCTTCACCGGGCAGTCCTTAACCACGTGGCAAACTTTCCGACACCGGAAGCACGTCACATTGGGACAGTCTGCAACGACATGGCTTGGATGGCCACAGCCATTGCACGTCCTGTGTGGGCGCATCAAGGCCTTATGACCAGCCTAGCCACAGTGACAGCACTGGGGTAATACTGGGTAACGCACAAACACCAGGGGCCTAGGCGCTTTCCGAGCAAGATCGAGAGGGCAACTTTCTATTGAACGCAAATGACCTAGCTGACACTCTTCCTTATCTTAGTGCCGCAGAACACTCCCCCCTGTTTTTCGCTTATGAGCTTGCTGTAAGGCGCAAGGGCCTTCACGATAGGGGGAGGCAGGGGTGGAAATCCGCTGGAGTAACAAAAAAACTGAACGGTCGGTCTGATGCCTCGCCGCCGGCTATAAATGTCCTGGGCTAAAAGAGCTTGGCGGTGTTCGCCTCCTGCTCACTCGTAAAACCTAGTTCCATAAATTTCATCGCCTTGCTCTCGTAAGTGAAGGCGATGCCAGGCGGAGGGGTTCGCTCCTACTAGGGACCATGATCTTAAGAAGGTTACAACCATCGTAACCTTTCAGTCTGAGCACGAAATGTAGGACCGCCACTACCAGAGAAATCTCGCCCGACGTGGGAGAGAGTCCATGCCGGGGGAGGGAGAAGCACATCAACAGGCGAGCGGCATAGATATGGCTTAAGATGCTGTAGCGGAGGGGGTGGGTCCCGAAGATGTCCTGCTGGGGGTTTCTTGCAGAGCTAGAAGCAGTACTTGCCTGGAAGGCCAAGCTCTGCCGTCCACTGGAAACAGCGAGATCAAGAAATGTCACTCTTAAATGGGAAGCCCGTACTGTAGGTACCACACAACCATTCAGGCACAAGATAGCTCAAAGTGGCAGATCCGAGCCTTAGCCGGGCTAAGGAGGCTCCAGGTCGGCAGACAACATAATAGCCAATGGGCCAGGACAGGAAGACAGCAAAATGATCCAGGGCAGATACGACTTAAAAAAGCTTTTCCGAGAGCTTCAGACAGGTAGGCAGGCGGGAAGGGCATGCATTATATACCATATTTGCATGCCATATGTCCGGCGAAGTAGAAAGCCAGCCGACCCCTTGCATGCCGAATCCAGAAAAGGAGAGCTACCAGGCGGAGTTGTATGGAGATAGAAAAGCCTCAGGGGGAGCCGACTTTCGAGCGAGGGCCTTGGGCAGACGATCGAGGCCTGAAACACTGAATCCACTGACTGGAGAGCAGGAACCGCCGGCTGAGCAGGAGCCGTCGACCCCTAGCCGCCGACTGCCACGGAAGACAACTTCCACCAGCACTTGGATCCCCGACCTCCAACAGCACCAATCCAGTAAGCTGAAAAAATACAGCGAAGCAAAAAACAGCACGCAAGTGCATATGCTTACTTTAAAACTGAGTTAATCTTAGTGACACACTATTTATTTGGAAACTGACATGGTTACATATGGCTTCGGTCTGACGAAACGAATCCCGAACGCCACCTACATTCAGTCAGGGTGGACAGTCTATCCACCTCTGCTGTTGCCAGTTGGCCATTGTCACTGAACCGGCGCTGCGTCTACGTATGCAACCAGACCGGGACTCCTGGTTCCCCCACTGCCACTTAAAGTAGGGACACTTCTCGCGACTCAATCTGCTTCACGCTGACAAGAGCAGCTGCCACCACCAACGGGAGCCGAGTCGTGATGCATGCGAGGGATGGAACATGCCGAAGACCTGGGAGGTGCTGTCAGCGGGCAATGTTGAGCGGCCGTCGCTCCACTCGGAGGAGCCAGCTGCGAGCCCTGCTTGGCACTGGCAGCCACCGGAAGTCGTGTTGCATCGGGCACAGGCGGATCAGCCTCCTCGTCTTCTGGTTCCGGTTTTCAATCGGGATAGTCTTCGTACAGAGCCTCGTCGTCCTCTGATCTTGGATGGCCCACTAATTTAAGCCAAACCGTCACCGAGCCGTTAACGGCATCTGAAACGCAGAGCTTCCAGAGCAGTTTGCGATGCTTCATGCTCACTCTCAGAGCTGCCTACGTTCGCTCGTTTTCAGGATGCCATGTACCGAATGAACCCACTATAAAGGCGCAATGCTCCACATATCTCCCATGCCTTCGCAATTCATCAGTGAGCTCCCGATTCTTGGCAGTTTTCCGGGCAGCCGCACAATCAAGGGTGTCCGAATTCGTGTCAAACTGCACCGTGACGTCGACCACAACCGCGTAGCCGCCATAGTTTACCACAAAGTCCGGGCGGCATAGTGAAATCGGGTCGGGTTCGTGGTGCTGATCCACTCGAGCGCAGCGACGCAGTGACTAGGAGGCGCCTGGATAAGACGGTTGAGGATGGCGTCGTGCCGTTTAGCGATACTAGGCATTAAGCCAGGGTAGTGATTGAGGCGTGCGGTAGCGTCTCCTATTTCTCACAGCCTCTCCTGTACAGGGTCTCGAGAGTTGGGTTGAATCTGTCTCCAGCGTCCGAACGATGAAGGGGGTTCAGCCTCACCCGGAAGATGAAGCACCACTACGCTAAAGATACACCGAAGCCAGACAGGAAAAGTGGGAGTGGTTTGAATGCATGACTGTGGCCAGACAGCGAGCCATCTTCCCCTGACCCGGCTTCGAGCGCCATTCGGTCGCCAAATCCTCCATCACATCCTTGTGTGGATGACCGACACTAAGAACCTTGTGTCGAACTGAGGGTGGTTGTGGACGCCCGAGTTCCAACTGAGTGTAAGCGCTCGGTGGGAGAACGCCAGCCTGACACACAGCCACCTTCGCGCCTGGTGGACCTCCGATCACAGCAATCGTGAGCGTGAGCCTGCGTGACCGCGATCCTCAGAGGACCCTCCGTAGTAGAAGATCAAACGCTCCTGAACCGAGGGAACCTTGAGGGCTTAAATCGCATCATCCAGCTATTCGAGAGCAACAGTGGCAACAGTCGCATCACTGGAGGAAAGCATACGGCGGGCGTGAATAGCCCGGAAGATGTTTGCTTGCTAACCAAGCGGGACTAAGCCGAGGCCACCACTCGAGCGCGGGGCATCAGAGGAACACGTCGTGTCGCACAGACGCAGGCAGCACGAGATCCGACATAGCTTCATCACGGCTTTATCAGCCAGGAGAAGGAGCTTCTTCTGGAGCCATTAGGCACGACCGAGATACTCAAGCCGGGGCATTATGAAGCTGCGAAGAGCATCAACGTTTTTCAGGGCACGAGGAGGGAGTGATAAATAAGGATCCTATCGCAGGTGAGGAGTGTAGTCGCTACCTCCATCCGCGCTACGGGGTAAGCAAAGGCGTAGGGGCCCAAAGTCACAGGTGCGATGCCTCTGCCTCCTACAGTAGGATCTCGGCTCACAAACAAAGGGTAGTCAGTCACCGCGACAGTTGGAGGAGGATCCTGTAATTCACCGGGCGAAAGGACAGAAGACCAATCTGGGCCGCTACAAAAGTTACCCAATCGAGGATCGAGTTGCCTGAGTCGTTAGTGCAATTGAAGTGAGTTCCAGGCTTTGTTTTTACACCAGCTAAAAGAAAAATCTTCAAAGGATTTCAGGTTCAAGCGATGTGTATCAAATTCATAACTATAGCTTAATTATCGATAAATCACGAGAAGAACTTTTGATGCGCCCATGCCTTGGCGATAAACTTGTGAGCCAGTCATAAGATGTCCTCCTTCTTCAGGTAGCTGCAGAGCAAAGGGTCATATATGCACTCCTGCCTCCATAAATAAGTCCGGGTTCGCTATATTCACATGTAATACCTTCTGGCTAACATTTCGGCGAACTGGCTGATAGCCGCTTGTGTTTCAAACGCCAGATGAAGCACTTGCAGCATCTTATTTCGAAGTCCTTGTTTAGTCTTGCCTTGGCTTTCGAACATAGCCCCTCCATTGAATTATGATATACACACGAATGCTGTAGCAGTAAGAGAGTAGCAAGTTGGATTTGCCATTTCCTCCCATTAAACCACGGCATAAGAGACATTTAATAGCACCGCAATGTCTTGGTACTTGTACAAAGCTGACGTTTTTTGAAGCTGCCAAACCTATTGGATTAGAGTAAGCCCACCTAAGGCTCGCACCTTCATACCTGAGCGGCCTGCTCTATCGAGCCTCGATGCGTGCGCAGCTCGGCAGTAAGATTCCTCATGCAACACCAGACCAGTTTTCGACTTACGAAATAGCAAGGACTACTTTTAAAAAACGTCGACGTGCTTGTAAGCTGGGTTCACGGTGAATATTAGAAAACTGATTTAAAGTCATTTTTTTGGCGAAGATGTTCAAGTACAAATAGCCTCAAAATGGGAAAAGGTGCACCTAAGGCATCCGTGGCGGAACGTCAAAAGAAAATTTGCGGTCCCTGCCGGTTAGACGTGCGAGTGGTAGCATCGGAGTAACGATTGTGGCTGGAGAACACACTCATGGCCTTGGCACCAGGTCTGCAAGCCCAGTAGCGCATGGTGCAGTATAAAGGCGCGAGAAGGAATTCTTTCGGGTGAGCTTGCTCAACCTGCTGGACGGAAATGGCTGCTTTCAGCATCTAGTAATGCAAAAGAAAAATGCTCGAATGCTATTAATATTAAGTGCAGATTCATCTGTGCAGTTTAGAATTGCCTGTACAAGATGCCGGCAGAATGATGGCATGACCACGGGACAGATTCACAAATGGAAAAAGCTGAGCCGCCGAATTGCCTCTACCAGCGTATCTCCTCTTTTTACATGCTAGGAAGAAGACATCACCACAATGGTGGCAGTAACTTATCTCGGCATCAATCTACTAAATCCGATCGACGGCGACTTCGTCGACTTTAAAGAGTCTTGTGACCTCCTGTATCGGTGACGTCCACACTAGCACTGGAGCAGCATGCCGCGATCAACGTAAAATTGCCGTAAAAAACCGGTACGGTACGACGAACAAGACATGGAATCGCGAAGGCAGGTCGTGCAATTTTTTGGCTAGGAAAAAACTACTGGACTGTAGTAAGGCCACTTGTGGGATGGAGTTTTGCATTTGAGAGGGTAATCAATCCACCAGTCCTCGATCCCTGCGTTGGTCGACAGTAAGACTAATCATGATATATAAGAGAAGTATTTGACTAATAAAAAATAAACATTAACTTTAAAAGACAGCGACTTGCTTGTATGCTGGGATGGCAGTTAAAATTAGACGATGGCGTTGAAATCGTTTACTGAACAGAGATATTCATTTATGAACCTCGGCTAAACCGGACGAGGTCGACCTAACTGGCGCCCTGGAACAACGTCAAACAAAGTCATGAAGCGCCAGTCACCCAGGCATGCCAGTGATGGCCCCAGAGCAAGGTTGTGGCTGGAGAACACGGTGAAGCAAGCTAGCGCCAGGTCTGCAGGCTCAATAGCTCCAAGCACAGTGCACAGGGGCGGGAGGGAGGTCATTAGCGTATGCTAGCTCCACCGGCTGCCCAGCTGAGGCTGTGTTCGGCACCAAGTGATGCAAGCGAGAGCTGCCCAGGTGCTAAGAGAAGGTTGACAGCGGAGACGTCTGCACGGTTGACAGATGCCCGTAATACATTGCTTGGAGCGTATCTGTATGCATGCGCCCATCACAAATTCGGCAAAGGGCTGAACTAACGGTCCAAATTGGCTCTGCAAGCGCTTCTCCTTGGTGTGGAGATTGCAAAGAAGACATCGCCACCCTTTAACCTGTACATTCTCTCGGCATCGATCAACTAAATCCAAGCAGACGATGACTTGGGTCAACCACGAGCGGGTTAATAAGTCAGGTACTGAAAACACCAACTATCAGTCAAATTGATTGATAGGGACGAACTTGACGACGCCTGGCTTAGACAAATCTGGACAGAAAGGGGCTTCTTGAACTATCTAACTCAGCAGAAGATAGTTGCACTCACAGACCTACTGTCTCAAAATGGCGCCATGAAGTCTTGAGGTACCTTGTTCTGAAATTGTTCCGAGACCTACAAACGAGACTTGGCGGACAGTCCTTCTTTTATCTCGCCCAAGTTTTGAACGTCGCTCCTCCCAAAATTGGATACGTCCACTCGTGTACGCTAGTAGTGGCAATTTTCAGCTCCTGTCATCACCTCTGCGGACCAGAAAGTGTCACTCGAAGCTAAGGCTTTGGCTGCTGCACACCAGGGCGTGCTCTGTCTAACCGTCATCAGCGTGACTCGGTCCAAGCCGACCAGTAGCTGCTAAGCTCGCTGGTGCTACAGAGGGCTATCTCCAGCAAGGAAGTCTTGACGTCACAGTTGTGGCTAAGCAGAGGGCCGAAGTACTACAGACCGATCGTGGGCTCAACATCCAAACGCTCAAACAGGTTCTTTCAGACAAAGCAAAATTAACTTTCCAAAAAAACACGAGAATTACGACACAAAAGACGAAAAATAGCACTGCAAGGTCCATCTACTTATGAAGAGCCGACGAATTTTAGTAGGCCGTAACTACTGCATTTTTAAGCCCACGTGTGGGAGGCGCCTTCTTATTGGAAAGGCTTGCTCCATTGAAACTCAATCGAGGGAGCGCTTGACAAGAAAATTCATCATATATTAGACGTAAATATTCAACTAAGAAAGTAGCAACGACTAACTTTAAACCACATCGCCTCGCAAGTATACTGGGTTAGCAGTGACAAACAAGCAAAAGCTTTGAACTCAGCAATCACAATCCGTTAATGTAATTCAAAGAATTCATTTGGCGAAGAAAAACTAAGCATGTAACTAAGTGATACGTAAGTTGGAGCTCAACTGTTGTGGCTGGAAAACTGGCTTACAGAGCCTTGCCCAGTTCTATAGGCCGAGTAGAATTGGGTTCAGTGCACAGGCGCAAAAACGAGTTTGGCAAGATAAGAATGCTCCACCTGCTGGACTTCCGTGGCCGCGTTGAGTGACTAGTCTTGCAAGGGAGATCCGCCCAGTTGCTGTGTGAAAATTTACGGGTACATGCAAAACTCAACTGTGCAAAGATTGTACAGTTGACAGTCGCCTGTACGAGATAACTTGGACAGTGATGGTTGGCACCCGGTACTCATTCGGAAACGGGAAGAGCTAATGGTCCAAATTAGCTCAGCCACCACATTTTTTCTCAATACTTGGACACTGGAAAGAAGACATAACCACCATTTTCGCCGTACATTCTCTCGGCATCGATCTACTGACCCCAATCAGACTGCTGACTACAAAGGTGAATATGGAGCTCGGACGTGAAAACATGAACGTTTAGTCAAGTTGATTGGTGGGGACGAATCTGATAACCCCACCGTATATGCCAACGTGGAAGAAGAGCCGAAGGGCATCTTCAACTGCGTACAGCGGCAAACTTTAGAAAACACACTCCGTCCCAGCTTGGTCTGATACTGATAGGCTCCAACCGCTCTAAGCTCGACTTCATTGTGTTCGTATCTGTCACCGTTACCCTCGATAAGACCCAGGGCCGTTTTCAGCTCCCGACATCACCTCTGCAGACCTGAAAGTGTCACTCGAAGCTGAGGCTTTGGGCGCAGTGTGCCAGGGGTGCTCTGTCTCGCCGTCATCGGCGTGACTCTTTCGAAAGCCGAACAGCAGCTGCTAAGCTCGCTGGTGCTTCAGAGGGCTATCTACAGCTAGGAAGTATTGACGTCACAGTTCTGGTTAAGCAGAGAGCCGAAGTGCTACAGACGAATCGTGGGCTCTACATCCAAACGCTTAAGCAGGTTATTTCTGACAAAGCAAATTAACTTTCTAATAGAACCCCGAGAATTACTGCACAGAAGACGAGAAATAGCACTGCTAGGTCCATCCACTTATGACGAGCCTACTCTTTTTTACTAGGACGTAACGACTACATTTTTGTAAGCCCACGTGTTTGAGGTGCCTTCTTATTCGAAGGCCTTGCTCCATTGAACCTCAATCGAGGGAGAGCTTGAAAAGGAGGTTCATTATACATTATGACATGAATGTTCAAATGAGGAAGTAGCCACGACTACCTTTAAAACACACCACCTTGCAACTATACAGGGTTGGCAGTGACATACAGGCAATGGCTTTGAACTCAGATATCGCCACCCGTAGGACTTCATCCAAAGAGTTTATTTGGCGCAGGAAAACTAAGCGTGTGACTGGTGGATACGGCTAGACTGTTGTGGCTAAAAAACTGGCTAACAGAGCCTGGCCCAGTTCGATGAGCATAATAGAATTGGGCTCTCAGTGCACTGGCGAAAAAAGGAGTAAAAAGGTAGGATAAGGGTAGGATAAAGGTAGGATAAGCATGCTTCACCTTCTGGACTTCGGTGGCTGCGTTGAGCAGCTAGTCTTGCAAGCGATAGCCGCCCAGTTGCTGTTTAAAAATTTAGAGGGTGCATGCAAAACTTAACTGTGCAAAGATGGTACAGTTGACCGACGCCTGTACGAGATAACTTGGACAGTGACGGTCGGCGCCCGGTACTGATTCGTAAACGGGAAGTGCTAAAGGTACCAATCAGTCTGCCATCACGTCTTTTCTCAATACTTGGGACACTGGGAGGAAGAAAACACCACCATTTTCACTGTACATTCTTTCGGCATCGATCTACTAACCAGAATCAGACTGTTGACAACAAGGGAGAATATGGAGCCAGCTAGTGAGAACACTAACGGTCAGTCGAATTGATTGGAAGAGGCGAACCTGATAACCCCATCCCATAGGCCAACATGGAAGAGAGTAAGGGCATCTTCAACTACGTACAGCAGCAAACGTTAAAGAACGCACTCCGCCTCAGCTTTGTCTGAATACTGATAGCCTCCAACCGCTCCTAGCCCGACTCACTTGCGTTCGTATCTGTCAGCGTTACCCTCCTTAAGACCCGGCCTAACTTAAGCTCCTGACATTACTTCTGCAGTCCTGAAACTGTCACTCCTAGGAGAGGCTTTGGCCGCTCGCATGCCAGAGCGTGTTCCGTCTAGCCGTCATCAGCGTGACTCTGTCGAGAGCCGATCACCAACTGCTAAGGTCGCTGGTGCTTCAGAGGGCTATCAACTGCCAAGAAGTCTTCTCGTCACAGTTTAGGCTAAGCGGAGGGCCAAAGTGCTACAGACCGATCGTGGGCTCAACATCAGAATGCTCAAGAAGCTTATTTCAGACAATGCAAAACTAACTTTCCAATAGAACCCCGAGAATTACTCCGCAAAAGACGAAAAATAGCAGTGCTAAGCCTGTCTACCTATGACGAGCCGACGCTTTTGGCTAGGCTGTAACTACTGCATTTTATTGTAAGGGCTTGCTCCATTGAATCTCAATCGAGGGACACTTTGACAAGGAGGATTATCACACAATATGACACAAATATTCAACTGAGGAAGTTGCAACAGCTACCGTTAAAACACACCACCTCGCAAGTATGCTGGGTTAGTAGTTACATACAGGCAATGGCTTTGAACTTAGCTATAGCCATCTGCGAAACGTCATAGAAAGAATTCAATTGGCGCCGGCAAACTAAGCATGTGACTGGTTGAAACGGCTAGACTGTTGTAGCCTGGAAAACTGGCTCACACAGCCCGGCCCAATCCTTTAGGCCAAGTAGAATTGGGTTCAGGGCAGAGGTACAAAAAGGTGTTTGGTACGATAAGCCTGCTCCAGCTGCTTGAATTCCATGGCTGCATTGAGCAACTACTCTTGCAAACCGAGGTCCAAATTAGCTCAGCTAGAAAACCTTCGCTGAATACTTAGAGACTGGAACGAAGATGTCGCCATTATTTCGCCAATGCATTCTCTCGGCATCGATCTACTAACCCCAATCAGACTGTTGACAACAAGGGAGAATATGGGGCCTGGTAGAGAAAACACAAACGGTCATTCAACTTAATTGGTTTGGACGAATCTGATAACCGTATTGTATGGGCCAACATGAAAAAGAGGAAGGGCATTTTTTACTACATACATCAGCAAACGTTAGAAGAGACTTTTGGCTAGGCCATAACTAGTGCATTTTTGTAAGCCCACGTATGGGAGGCGCGTTAATATTGTAAGGGCTTGCTCCATTGAACCTCAATCGAGTGACACCTTGACAAGGAGGTTTATCACACAATATGACACAAATATTCAACTAAGGAAGTAGCAAGGAATCCCGTTAAAACACAACGCTTTGCAAGAATACTGGGTTACTAGTGACATACAGGCAAAGGCTTAAAACTATGCAATCGCCATCCGTGAAACGTTATGCAAAGAATTAATTTTGCGCCGGCAAACTAAGCATGTGACTGATTGAAACGGCTCGAATGTTGTGGCCTGGAAAACGGGCTCACACAGCCTGGCCTAGTCCTATAGGCCAAATGGAATTAGGTTCGGTGCAAAGGTGCAAAAACGAATTTGATACGATAAGTGTGCTCCACCTGCTTGACTTCCATGGCTGTGTTGAGCAACTATTCTTGCAAGCGCAGTCCAAATCAGCTTCGCCTGCATACCTTACCTAAGTATTAGAGTGCGGAACGAAGATATTGCCATTTTTTCGGCCATGCATTCTCTCGGCATCGATCTACTAACCCCAATCAGACTTCTGACAAAAAGGGAGATTATAGGGCGAGGTTGTGAAAACCCGAATGGCCAGTCAAGTTGATTGGTAGGGAAGACCCTGATAATCCCGTCATAGGCCTACATTGAAAAGAGGAAGGGTATGTTTAACTTCGTACGACAGCGAACGTTTGAATACACAGTCCGCCTTATCTACGTCTGAATACTGATAGCCTCCAACAGCTCCAAGCCCGACTCTTTTGCGTTCGTATCTGTCACCGTTACCCTCAGTAGGACTCAGGGCAGTTTTCATCTCCTGAAATCGCCACTGCAGACCTGAAAGTGTCACTTGAAGCTGAGGCTTTGGGCGCTGCATGCCAGGGCGTGCTCTGTCTTGCCGTCATCGGCTTGACTCTGTCAAAAGCCGACCAGCAGCAGCTAAGCTTGCTGGTGCTTCAGAGGGCTCTCTACAGCAAGGAAATCTTGTCGTCACAGTTCTGGATAAATAGAGGGCCGCAGTGCAACAGATCCATCGTGGGCTCCACATCAAAATGCTAAAGCCGCTTATTTCTGACAAAGCAAAACTAACTTTTCGATGGAACTCCGAGAATTACGTCACAGGAGACGAAAATAGCCCTGCAAGGCATGTCTACTTATGGCAAGCTTTCCACTGGGCTGTAACTACTGTATTTCGTTAGCCCACGTGTAGGAGGCGCCTTCTTATTGGAAGGTCTTGCTCCGTTGAACCTCAATCGAGGGAGAGCTTGACGAGCATGTTAATAATACAATATGACAGAAATAGTCAAATGAGGAAGTAACAACGACTACCGTTAAAACACTGCCTCGCTAGGATACTAGGTTAGTAGTGACATACAGGCAATGGCTTTGAACTTTGCAATCGCCATGCGTCAAACGTTATGCAAAGAATTCATTTGGTGAGGGCAAACTGAGAATGTGACTGGTAATAAGGCTCGACTGTTGTGGCTTGGAAAACTGGCTCACAGAGCCTGGCCCAGCCCGACAGGCCAAGTAGATTTGGGTTTAGTGCAAAGGTGCAAAAAGGAGTTTGGTGCGACAAGCGTGCTCCACGATTTTACCTTCCATGGCTGCCTTGAGCAACGAGTCTTGCAAGCAAGGTCGAAATCACCTGTGCGAGAAAACCTCGTCTCAATACTTAGGAAACTGGAACGAAGGTGTCGCCAATTTGTTTCCGTACATTCTCTCGGTATCGATGTACTAACACGAATCCGACTGTTGACAACAAGGGAGAATATGGGGTCTGGTAGTAAACACCCGAACGGTCAGTCAACCTAATCGGTAGAGACGAATCTTAGAACCCCATCCAATAGGCCAACATAAAAGAGAGGCAGGGCATCTTTAACTACGTACGACATCGAACGTTAGAATACACACTCCGCCTCTGCTCGGTCTGAACACTGATAGGCTCCAACCGCTCTTAGCTCGACTCTATTTAGTTTGTATCTGTCACCGTTACCCACGTTAAGAATCGGGGCTTTTTTAAGCTCCCGACATCGCTACTGCAGTCCTGAAAGTATCACTCATAGGTGAGGATTTGGCTGCTGAATGCCAGAGCGTGTTTCATCTAGCAGTCATCGGCGAGACTCTGTCAAGAGCCGATCACCAACTGCAAAGCTCGCTGGTGCTTCAGAGGGCTATCAACTGCCAAGAAGTCTTCTCGTCACAGTTCTGGCTAAGCAGACGGCCGAAGTGCTACAGACCGATCGTGGGCTCAACATCAGAATGCTCAAGAAGCTTATTTCAGACAATGCAAAACTAACTTTTCCATAGAACCCTGAGAATTACTCCGCATAAGACGAAAAATAGCACTGCTAAGCTTGTCTACCTATGACGAGCCGACGCTTTTGGCTAGGCTGTAACTACTGCATTTTATTGTAAGGGCTTGCTCCATTGAATCTCAATCGAGACACACTTTGACAAGGAGGATTATCACAAAATATGACACAAATATTCAACTGAGGAAGTAGCAAAAGCTACCGTTAAAACACACCGCCTCGCAAGTATGCTGGGTGAGTAGTTACATACAGGCAATGGCTTTGAACTTACCTATAGCCATCTGCGAAACGTCATAGAAAGAATTCAATTGGCGCCAGCAAAATAAGCATAAGACTGGTTGAAACGGCTAGACTGTTGTGGCCTGGAAAACTGGCTCACACAGCCCGGCCCATTCCTTTAGGCCAAGTAGAATTGGGTTCAGAGCAAAGGTACAAGAAGGAGTTTTGTACGATAAGGCTGCCCCACCTGCTTGAATTCCATTCCATGGCTGCATTGAGCAACTACTCTTGCAAACCGAGGTCTAAATAAGCTCAGCCAGAAAACCTTCCCAAATACTTAGAGACTGGAACGAAGACGTCACCATTATTTCGCCAATGCATTCTCTCGGCATCGATCTACCAACCCCAAACAGACTGTTGACAACAAGGGAGAATATGTGGCCAGGTAGTAAAATCCGCAACGGTCGGTCGACTTAGTTGCTAGGGATGAATCTGCTAACCCCATCCAATACGCCAACATAAAAGAGAGTAAGGTAATCTTCAACTACGTACGATAAAGCGCGTTTGAATACACACTCAGCCTCAGCTCTGTCTGAATACTGAGAGGCTCCGACCGATCTAACCTCGACTCTATTTCGTTTGTATCTGTCACCGTTACCCTCGTTAAGACCCGGCTAAATTTAAGCTTCTGACTTTACTTCTGCAGTCCTGAAACTGTCACTCCTAGGAGAGACTTTGGCCGCTCGCATGCCAGAGCGTGTTCCGTCTAGCCGTCATCAGCGTGACTCTGTCGAGAGCCGATCACCAACTGCTAAGGTCGCTGGTGCTTCAGAGGGCTATCAACTGCCAAGAAGTCTTCTCGTCACAGTTTAGGCTAAGCGGAGGGCCAAAGTGCTACAGACCGATCGTGGGCTGAACATCAGAATGCTCAAGAAGCTTATTTCAGACAATGCAAAACTAACTTTCCAATAGAACCCCGAGAACTACTCCGCAAAAGACGAAAAATAGCACTGCTAAGCCTGTCTACCTATGACGAGCCGACGCTTTTGGCTAGGCTGTAACTACTGCATTTTATTGTAAGGGCTTGCTCCATTGAATCTCAATCGAGGGACACTTTGACACGGAGGATTATCACACAATATGACACAAATATTCAACTGAGGAAGTGGCAACAGCTACCGTTAAAACACACCGCCTCGCAAGTATGCTGGGTGAGTAGTTACATACAGGCAATGGCTTTGAACTTACCTATACCCATCTGCGAAACGTCATAGAAAGAATTCAATTGGCGCCAGCAAAATAAGCATAAGACTGGTTGAAACGGCTAGACTGTTGTGGCCTGGAAAACTGGCTCACACAGCCCGGCCCATTCCTTTAGGCCAAGTAGAATTGGGTTCAGAGCAAAGGTACAAGAAGGAGTTTTGTACGATAAGGCTGCCCCACCTGCTTGAATTCCATTCCATGGCTGCATTGAGCAACTACTCTTGCAAACCGAGGTCTAAATAAGCTCAGCCAGAAAACCTTCCCAAATACTTAGAGACTGGATCGAAGACGTCACCATTATTTCGCCAATGCATTCTCTCGGCATCGATCTACCAACCCCAAACAGACTGTTGACAACAAGGGAGAATATGTGGCCAGGTAGTAAAATCCGCAACGGTCGGTCGACTTAGTTGCTAGGGATGAATCTGCTAACCCCATCCAATACGCCAACATAAAAGAGAGTAAGGTAATCTTCAACTACGTACGATAAAGCGCGTTTGAATACACACTCAGCCTCAGCTCTGTCTGAATACTGAGAGGCTCCGACCGCTCTAAACTCGACTCTATTTCGTTTGTATCTGTCACCGTTACCCTCGTTAAGACCCGGCCCAATTTAAGCTCCTGACATCGCTACTGCAGTCCTGAAAGTGTTATTCATAGGTGAGGATTTCGCTGCTCGCATGCCAGAGCGTGTTCCGTCTAGCCGTGATCAGCGTGAATCTGTCGAGAGCCGATCACCAACTGCTAAGCTCGCTGGTGCTTCAGAGGGCTATCAACTGCCAAGAAGTCTTCACGTCACAGTTCTGGCTAAGCAGAGGGCCGAAGTGCTACAGACCGATCGTGGGCTCAACATCAGAATGCTCAAGAAGCTTATTTCAGACAATGCAAAACTAACTTTTCCATAGATACCTGAGAATTACTCCGCATAAGACGAAAAATAGCACTGCTAAGCTTGTCTACCTATGACGAGCCGACGGTTTTGGCTAGGCTGTAACTACTGCATTTTATTGTAAGGGCTTGCTCCATTGAATCTCAATCGAGACACACTTTGACAAGGAGGATTATCACACAATATGACACAAATATTCAACTGAGGAAGTAGCAACAGTTACCGTTAAAACACACCGCCTCGCAAGTATGCTGGGTGAGTAGTTACATACAGGCAATGGCTTTGATTTTAGCTATAGCCATCTGCGAAACGTCATAGAAAGAATTCAATTTGCGCCAGCAAACTAAGCATGTGACTGGTTGAAACGGCTAGGCTGTTGTGGCCTGGAAAACTGGCTCACACAGCCCGGCCCATTCCTTTAGGCCAAGTAGAATTGGGTTCAGAGCAAAGGTACAAGAAGGAGTTTTGTACGATAAGGCTGCTCCACCTGCTTGAATTCCATTCCATGGCTGCATTGAGCAACTACTCTTGCAAACCGAGGTCTAAATTAGCTCAGCCAGAAAACCTTCCCAAATACTTAGAGACTGGGACGAAGACGGCACCATTATTTCGCCAATGAATTCTCTCGGCATCGATCTACCAACCCCAAACAGACTGTTGACAACAAGGGAGAATATGTGGCCAGGTAGTAAAAACCGCAACGGTCGGTCGACTTAGTTGCTAGGGATGAATCTGCTAACCCCATCCAATACGCCAACATAAAAGAGAGTAAGGTAATCTTCAACTACGTACGATAAAGCGCGTTTTAATACACACTCAGCCTCAGCTCTGTCTGAATACTGAGAGGCTCCGACCGCTCTAACCTCGACTCTATTTCGTTTGTATCTGTCACCGTTACCCTCGTTAAGACCCGGCCCAATTTAAGCTCCTGACATTACTTCTGCAGTCCTGAAACTGTCACTCCTAGGAGAGACTTTGGCCGCTCGCATGCCAGAGCGTGTTCCGTCTAGCCGTCATCAGCGTGACTCTGTCGAGAGCCGATCACCAACTGCTAAGGTCGCTGGTGCTTCAGAGGGCTATCTACTGCCAAGAAGTCTTCTCGTCACAGTTTAGGCTAAGCGGAGGGCCAAAGTGCTACAGACCGATCGTGGGCTGAACATCAGAATGCTCAAGAAGCTTGTTTCAGACAATGCAAAACTAACTTTCCAATAGAACCCCGAGAATTACTCCGCAAAAGACAAAAAATAGCACTGCTAAGCCTGTCTACCTATGACGAGCCGACGCTTTTGGCTAGGCTGCAACTACTGCATTTTTATGTAAGGGCTTGCTCCATTGAATCTCAATCGAGGGACACTTTGACACGGAGGATTATCACACAATATGACACAAATATTCAACTGAGGAAGTAGCAACAGCTACCGTTAAAACACACCGCCTCGCAAGTATGCTGGGTTAGTAGTTACATACAGGCAATGGCTTTGAACTTAGCTATAGCCATCTGCGAAACGTCATAGAAAGAATTCAATTGGCGCCGGCAAACTAAGCATGTGACTGGTTGAAACGGCTAGACTGTTGTAGCCTGGAAAACTGGCTCACACAGCCCGGCCCATTCCTTTAGGCCAAGTAGAATTGGGTTCAGGGCAGAGGTACAAAAAGGTGTTTGGTACGATAAGCCTGCTCCAGCTGCTTGAATTCCATGGCTGCATTGAGCAACTACTCTTGCAAACCGAGGTCCAAATTAGCTCAGCTAGAAAACCTTCGCTGAATACTTAGAGACTGGAACGAAGATGTCGCCATTATTTCGCCAATGCATTCTCTCGGCATCGATCTACTAACCCCAATCAGACTGTTGACAACAAGGGAGAATATGGGGCCTGGTAGAGAAAACACAAACGGTCATTCAACTTAATTGGTTTGGACGAATCTGATAACCGTATTGTATGGGCCAACATGAAAAAGAGGAAGGGCATTTTTTTTACTACATACATCAGCAAACGTTTAGAAGATGCTTTGGCTAGGCCATAACTAGTGCATTTTTGTAAGCCCACGTATGGGAGGCGCGTTAATATTGTAAGGGCTTGCTCCATTGAACCTCAATCGAGTGACACCTTGACAAGGAGGTTTATCACACAATATGACACAAATATTCAACTAAGGAAGTAGCAAGGAATCCCGTTAAAACACAACGCTTTGCAAGAATACTGGGTTACTAGTGACATACAGGCAAAGGCTTAAAACTATGCAATCGCCATCCGTGAAACGTTATACAAAGAATTAATTTTGCGCCGGCAAACTAAGCATGTGACTGATTGAAACGGCTCGAATGTTGTGGCCTGGAAAACGGGCTCACACAGCCTGGCCTAGTCCTATAGGCCAAATGGAATTAGGTTCGGTGCAAAGGTGCAAAAACGAATTTGGTACGATAAGTGTGCTCCACCTGCTTGACTTCCATGGCTGTGTTGAGCAACTATTCTTGCAAGCGCGGTCCAAATCAGCTTCGCCTGCATACCTTACCTAAGTACTTAGAGTGCGGAACGAAGATATTGCCATTTTTTTCGGCCATGCATTCTCTCGGCATCGATCTACTAACCCCAATCAGACTTCTGACAAAAAGGGAGATTATAGGGCGAGGTTGTGAAAACCCGAATGGCCAGTCAAGTTGATTGGTAGGGAAGACCCTGATAATCCCGTCATAGGCCTACATTGAAAAGAGGAAGGGTATGTTTAACTTCGTACGACAGCGAACGTTTGAATACACAGTCCGCCTTATCTACGTCTGAATACTGATAGCCTCCAACAGCTCCAAGCCCGACTCTTTTGCGTTCGTATCTGTCACCGTTACCCTCAGTAGGACTCAGGGCAGTTTTCATCTCCTGAAATCGCCACTGCAGACCTGAAAGTGTCACTTGAAGCTGAGGCTTTGGGCGCTGCATGCCAGGGCGTGCTCTGTCTTGCCGTCATCGGCTTGACTCTGTCAAAAGCCGACCAGCAGCAGCTAAGCTTGCTGGTGCTTCAGAGGGCTCTCTACAGCAAGGAAATCTTGTCGTCACAGTTCTGGATAAATAGAGGGCCGCAGTGCAACAGATCCATCGTGGGCTCCACATCAAAATGCTAAAGCCGCTTATTTCTGACAAAGCAAAACTAACTTTTTCGATGGAACTCCGAGAATTACGTCACAGGAGACGAAAATAGCCCTGCAAGGCATGTCTACTTATGGCAAGCTTTCCACTGGGCTGTAACTACTGTATTTCGTTAGCCCACGTGTAGGAGGCGCCTTCTTATTGGAAGGTCTTGCTCCGTTGAACCTCAATCGAGGGAGAGCTTGACGAGCATGTTAATAATACAATATGACAGAAATAGTCAAATGAGGAAGTAACAACGACTACCGTTTAAAACACTGCCTCGCTAGGATACTAGGTTAGTAGTGACATACAGGCAATGGCTTTTGAACTTTGCAATCGCCATGCGTCAAACGTTATGCAAAGAATTCATTTTGGTGAGGGCAAACTGAGAAATGTGACTGGTAATAAGGCTCGACTGTTGTGGCTTGGAAAACTGGCTCACAGAGCCTGGCCCAGCCCGACAGGCCAAGTAGATTTGGGTTTAGTGCAAAGGTGCAAAAAGGAGTTTGGTGCGACAAGCGTGCTCCACGATTTTACCTTCCATGGCTGCCTTGAGCAACGAGTCTTGCAAGCAAGGTCGAAATCACCTGTGCGAGAAAACCTCGTCTCAATACTTAGGAAACTGGAACGAAGGTGTCGCCAATTTGTTTCCGTACATTCTCTCGGTATCGATGTACTAACACGAATCCGACTGTTGACAACAAGGGAGAATATGGGGTCTGGTAGTAAACACCCGAACGGTCAGTCAACCTAATCGGTAGGGACGAATCTTAGAACCCCATCCAATAGGCCAACATAAAAGAGAGGCAGGGCATCTTTAACTACGTACGACATCGAACGTTAGAATACACACTCCGCCTCTGCTCGGTCTGAACACTGATAGGCTCCAACCGCTCTTAGCTCGACTCTATTTAGTTTTGTATCTGTCACCGTTACCCACGTTAAGAATCGGGGGTTTTTTAAGCTCCCGACATCGCTACTGCAGTCCTGAAAGTATCACTCATAGGTGAGGATTTGGCTGCTGAATGCCAGAGCGTGTTTCATCTAGCAGTCATCGGCGAGACTCTGTCAAGAGCCGATCACCAACTGCAAAGCTCGCTGGTGCTTCAGAGGGCTATCAACTGCCAAGAAGTCTTCTCGTCACAGTTCTGGCTAAGCAGACGGCCGAAGTGCTACAGACCGATCGTGGGCTCAACATCAGAATGCTCAAGAAGCTTATTTCAGACAATGCAAAACTAACTTTTCCATAGAACCCTGAGAATTACTCCGCATAAGACGAAAAATAGCACTGCTAAGCTTGTCTACCTATGACGAGCCGACGCTTTTGGCTAGGCTGTAACTACTGCATTTTATTGTAAGGGCTTGCTCCATTGAATCTCAATCGAGACACACTTTGACAAGGAGGATTATCACAAAATATGACACAAATATTCAACTGAGGAAGTAGCAAAAGCTACCGTTAAAACACACCGCCTCGCAAGTATGTAGGGTGAGTAGTTACATACAGGCAATGGCTTTGAACTTGGCTATAGCCATCTGCGAAACGTCATAGAAAGAATTCTATGGGCGCCAGCAAACTAAGCATGTAACTGGTTGAAACGGCTAGACTGTTGTGGCCTGGAAAACTGGCTCACACAGCCCGGCCCATTCCTTTAGGCAAAGTAGAATTGGGTTCACAGCAAAGGTACAAGAAGGAGTTTTGTACGAAAAGGCTGCTCCACCTGCTTGAATTCCATTCCATGGCTGCATTGAGCAACTACTCTTGCAAACCGAGGTCTAAATCAGCTCAGCCAGAAAACCTTCCCAAATACTTAGAGACTGGAACGAAGACGTCACCATTATTTCGCCAATGCATTCTCTCGGCATCGATCTACCAACCCCAAACAGACTGTTGACAACAAGGGAGAATATGTGGCCAGGTAGTAAAATCCGCAACGGTCGGTCGACTTAGTTGCTAGGGATGAATCTGCTAACCCCATCCAATACGCCAACATAAAAGAGAGTAAGGTAATCTTCAACTACGTACGATAAAGCGCGTTTGAATACACACTCAGCCTCAGCTCTGTCTGAATACTGAGAGGCTCCGACCGCTCTAACCTTGACTCTATTTCGTTTGTATCTGTCACCGTTACCCTCGTTAAGACCCGGCCCAATTTAAGCTCCTGACATCGCTACTGCAGTCCTGAAAGTGTTATTCATAGGTGAGGATTTTGCTGCTCGCATGCCAGAGCGTGTTCCGTCTAGCCGTCATCAGCGTGACTCTGTCGAGAGCCGATCACCAACTGCTAAGCTCGCTGGTGCTTCAGAGGGCTATCAACTGCCAAGAAGTCTTCTCGTCACAGTTCTGGCTAAGCAGAGGGCCGAAGTGCTACAGACCGATCGTGGGCTCAACATCAGAATGCTCAAGAAGCTTATTTCAGACAATGCAAAACTAACTTTTCCATAGAACCCTGAGAATTACTCCGCATAAGACGAAAAATAGAACTGCTAAGCTTGTCTACCTATGACGAGCCGACGCTTTTGGCTAGGCTGTAACTACTGCATTTTATTGTAAGGGCTTGCTCCATTGAATCTCAATCGAGGGACACTTTGACACGGAGGATTATCACACAATATGACACAAATATTCAACTGAGGAAGTAGCAACAGCTACCGTTAAAACACACCGCCTCGCAAGTATGCTGGGTTAGTAGTTACATACAGGCAATGGCTTTGAACTTAGCTATAGCCATCTGCGAAACGTCATAGAAAGAATTCAATTGGCGCCGGCAAACTAAGCATGTGACTGGTTGAAACGGCTAGACTGTTGTGGCCTGGAAAACTGGCTCACACAGCCCGGCCCATTCCTTTAGGCCAAGTAGAATTGGGTTCAGAGCAACGGTACAAGAAGGAGTCTTGTACGATAAGCCTGCTCCACCTGCTTGAATTCCATTCCATGGCAGCATTGAGCAACTACTCTTGCAAACCGAGGTCTAAATTCGCTTTGCTAGAAAACCTTCGCTGAATACTTAGAGACTGGAACAAAGATGTCGCCATTATTTCGCCAATGCATTCTCTCGGCATCGATCTACTAACCCCAATCAGACTGTTGACAACAAGGGAGAATATGGGGCCTGGTAGAGAAAACACAAACGGTCATTCAACTTAATTGGTTTGGACGAATCTGATAACCGTATTGTATGGGCCAACATGAAAAAGAGGAAGGGCATTTTTTACTACATACATCAGCAAACGTTAGAAGATGCTTTTGGCTAGGCCATAACTAGTGCATTTTTGTAAGCCCACGTATGGGAGGCGCGTTAATATTGTAAGGGCTTGCTCCATTGAACCTCAATCGAGTGACACCTTGACAAGGAGGTTTATCACACAATATGACACAAATATTCAACTAAGGAAGTAGCAAGGAATCCCGTTAAAACACAACGCTTTGCAAGAATACTGGGTTACTAGTGACATACAGGCAAAGGCTTAAAACTATGCAATCGCCATCCGTGAAACGTTATACAAAGAATTAATTTTGCGCCGGCAAACTAAGCATGTGACTGATTGAAACGGCTCGAATGTTGTGGCCTGGAAAACGGGCTCACACAGCCTGGCCTAGTCCTATAGGCCAAATGGAATTAGGTTCGGTGCAAAGGTGCAAAAACGAATTTGGTACGATAAGTGTGCTCCACCTGCTTGACTTCCATGGCTGTGTTTAGCAACTATTCTTGCAAGCGCGGTCCAAATCAGCTTCGCCTGCATACCTTATCTAAGTACTTAGAGTGCGGAACGAAGATATTGCCATTTTTTCGGCCATGCATTCTCTCGGCATCGATCTACTAATCCCAATCAGACTTTTGACAAAAAGGGAGATTATAGGGCGAGGTTGTGAAAACCCGAATGGCCAGTAAAGTTGATTGGTAGGGAAGACCCTGATAATCCCGTCATAGGCCTAAATTGAAAAGAGGAAGGGCATGTTTAACTTCGTACGACAGCGAACGTTTGAATACACAGTCCGCCTTATCTACCTCTGAATACTGATAGCCTCCAACAGCTCCAAGCCCGACTCTTTTGCGTTCGTATCTGTCACCGTTACCCTCAGTAGGACTCAGGGCAGTTTTCATCTCCTGAAATCGCCACTGCAGACCTGAAAGTGTCCCTTGAAGCTGAGGCTTTGGGCGCTGCATGCCAGGGCGTGCTCTGTCTCGCCGTCATCGGCTTGACTCTGTCAAAAGCCGACCAGCAGCAGCTAAGCTTGCTGGTGCTTCAGAGGGCTCTCTACAGCAAGGAAATCTTGTCGTCACAGTTCTGGATAAATAGAGGGCCGCAGTGCAACAGATCCATCGTGGGCTCCACATCAAAATGCTAAAGCCGCTTATTTCTGACAAAGCAAAACTAACTTTTCGATGGAACTCCGAGAGTTACGTCACAGGAGACGAAAATAGCCCTGCAAGGCATGTCTACTTATGGCAAGCTTTCCACTGGGCTGTAACTACTGTATTTCGTTAGCCCACGTGTAGGAGGCGCCTTCTTATTGGAAGGTCTTGCTCCGTTGAAAATCAATCGAGGGAGAGCTTGACGAGCATGTTAATAATACAATGTGACAGAAATAGTCAAATGAGGAAGTAACAACAACTACCGTTAAAACACACCGCCTTGCTAGGATACTAGGTTAGTAGTGACATACAGGCAATGGCTTTGAACTTTGCAATCGCCATCCGTCAAACGTTATGCAAAGAATTCATTTGGTGAGGGCAAACTGAGAATGTGACTGGTAATAAGGCTTGACTGTCGTGGCTTGGAAAACTGGCTCACAGAGCCTGGCCCAGCCCGACAGGCCAAGTAGATTTGGGTTTAGTGCAAAGGTGCAAAAAGGAGTTTGGTGCGACAAGCGTGCTCCACGATTTTACCTTCCATGGCTGCCTTGAGCAACGAGTCTTGCAAGCAAGGTCGAAATCACCTGTGCGAGAAAACCTCGTCTCAATACTTAGGAAACTGGAACGAAGGTGTCGCCAATTTGTTTCCGTACATTCTCTCGGTATCGATGTACTAACACGAATCCGACTGTTGACAACAAGGCAGAATATGGGGTCTGGTAGTAAACACCCGAACGGTCAGTCAACCTAATTGGTAGGGACGAATCTTAGAACCCCATCCAATAGGCCAACATAAAAGAGAGGCAGGGCAGCTTTAACTATGTACGACATCGAACGTTAGAATACACACTCCGCCTCTGCTCGGTCTGAACACTGATAGGCTCCAACCGCTCTAACCTCGACTCTATTTCGTTTGTATCTGTCACCGTTACCCTCGTTAAGAATCGGGGCTCTTTCAAGCTCCTGACATCGCTACTGCAGTCCTGAAAGTGTCACTCATAGGTGAGAATTTGGCTGCTGAATGCGAGAGCGTATTTCATCTAGCAGTCATCGGCGAGACTCTGTCGTGAGCCGATCACCTACTGCTTAGCTCGCTGGTGCTTCAGAGGGCTATCAACTGCCAAGAAGTCTTCTCGTCACAGTTCTGGCTAAGCAGAGGGCCGAAGTGCTACAGACCGATCGTGGGCTCAACATCAGAATGCTCCAGAAGCTTATTTCCGACAATGCAAAACTAACTTTTCCATAGAACCCTGAGAATTACTCCGCATAAGACGAAAATAATCACTGCTAAGCTTGTCTACCTATGACGAGCCGACGCTTTTGGCTAGGCTGTAACTACTGCATTTTATTGTAAGGGCTTGCTCCATTGAATCTCAATCGAGGGACACTTTGACAAGGAGGATTATCACAAAATATGACACAAATATTCAACTGAGGAAGTTGCAACAGCTACCGTTAAAACACACCGCCACGCAAGTATGCTGGGTGAGTAGTTACATACAGGCAATGGCTTTGAACTTAGCTATAGCCATCTGCGAAACGTCATAGAAAGAATTCAATTGGCGCCAGCAAACTAAGCAGTTAACTGGTTGAAACGGCTAGACTGTTGTGGCCTGGAATCCTGGCTCACACAGCCCGGCCCATTCCTTTAGACCAATTACAATTGGGTTCAGAGCAAAGGTATCAAGTGCAATATTATTACAAAAAGGAGTTTTGTACGATAAGCCTGCTCCATCTGCTTGAATTCCATTGCATGGCTGCATTGAGCAACTACTCTTGCAAACCGAGGTCTAAATTGGCTCAGCCAGAAAACCTTCCCTAAATACTTAGAGACTGGTACGAAGACGTCGCCATTATTTCGCCAATGCATTCTCTCGGCATCGATATACGAACCCCAATCAGACCGTTGACAACGAGGGAGAATATGTGGCCAGGTAGTAAAAACCGCAACGGTCGGTCGACTTAATTGCTCGGGATGAATCCGCTAACCCATCCAATACGCCAATATAAAAGAGAGTGAGGTCATCTTCAACTACGTACGATAAATCGCGTTTGAATACACACTCAGCCTCAGCTCTGTCTGAATACTGAGAAGGTCCGACCGCTCTAACCTTGACTCTATTTCGTTTGTATCTGTCACCGTTACCCTCGTTAAGACCCGGCCCAATTTAAGCTCCTGACATCGCTACTGCAGTCCTGAAAGTGTTATTCATAGGTGAGGATTTTGCTGCTCGCATGCCAGAGCGTGTTCCGTCTAGCCGTCATCAGCGTGACTCTGTCGAGAGCCGATCACCAACTGCTAAGCTCGCTGGTGCTTCAGAGGGCTATCAACTGCCAAGAAGTCTTCTCGTCACAGTTCTGGCTAAGCAGAGGGCCGAAGTGCTACAGACCGATCGTGGTCTCAACATCAGAATGCTCAAGAAGCTTATTTCAGACAATGCAAAACTAACTTTGCAATAGAACCCCGAGAATTACTCCACATAAGACGAAAAATAGCACTGCTAAGCCTGTCTACCTATGACGAGCCGACGGTTTTGGCTAGGCTGTAACTACTGCATTTTATTGTAAGGGCTTGCTCCATTGAATCTCAATCGAGGGACACTTTGACAAGGAGGATTATCACGCAATATGACACAAATATTCAACTGAGGAAGTAGCAACAACTACCGTTAAAACACACCGCCTCGCAAGTATGCTGGGTTAGTAGTTACATACAGGCAATGGCTTTGAACTTAGCTATAGCCATCTGCGAAACGTCATAGAAAGAATTCAATTGGCACCACAAAACTAAGCATGTGACTGGTTAAAACGGCTAGACTGTTGTGGCCTGGAAACCTGGCTCACACCGCCCGGCCCATTCCTTTAGGCCAAGTAGAATTATGTTCAAAGCAAAGGTACAAAAAGGAGTTTGGTACGATAAGCCTGCTCCACCTGCTTGAATTCCATTCCATGGCTGCATTGAGCAACTACTCTTGCAAATCGAGGTCTAAATTAGCTCAGCCAGCAAACCTTCCCTTCATACTTAGAGACTGGAACGAAGACATCGCCATTATTTCGCCAATGCATTCTCTCGGCATCGATCAACGAACCCCAATCAGACTGTTGACAACAAGGGAGAATATGTGGCCAGGTAGTAAAAACCACAACGGTCGGTCGACTTAGTTGCTAGGGATGAATCCGCTAACCCATCCAATACGCCAATATAAAAGAGAGTAAGGTCATCTTCTACTAAGTACGATAAAGCGCGTTTGAATACACACTCAGCCTCAGCTCTGTCTGAATACTGAGAGGCTCCGACCGCTCTAACCTCGACTCTATTTCGTTTGTATCTGTCACCGTTACCCTCGTTAAGACCCGGCCCAATTTAAGCTCCTGACATTACTTCTGCAGTCCTGAAAGTGTCACTCCTAGGAGAGGCTTTGGCCGCTCGCATGCCAGAGCGTGTTCCGTCTAGCCGTCATCAGCGTGACTCTGTCGAGAGCCGATTACCAACTGCTAAGGTCGCTGGTGCTTCAGAGGGCTATCTACTGCCAAGAAGTCTTATCGTCACAGTTTAGGCGAAGCGGAGGGCCGAAGTACTACAGACCGATCGTGGGCTCAACATCAGAATGCTCAAGAAGCTTATTTTAGACAATGCAAAACTAACTTTCCAAGAGAACCCCGAGAATAACTCCGCAAAAGAGGAAAAATAGCACTGCTAAGCCTGTCTACCTATGACGAGCCGACGCTTTTGGCTAGGCTGTAACTACTGCATTTTATTGTAAGGGCTTGCTCCATTGAATCTCAATCGAGGGACACTTTGACAAGGAGGATTATCACACAATATGACACAAATATTCAACTGAGGAAGTAGCAACAGCTACCGTTAAAACACACCGCCTCGCAAGTATGCTGGGTTAGTAGTTACATACAGGCAATGGCTTTGAACTTAGCTATAGCCATCTGCGAAACGTCATAGAAAGAATTCAATTGGCGCCGGCAAACTAAGCATGTGACTGGTTGAAACGGCTAGACTGTTGTGGCCTGGAAAACTGGCTCACACAGCCCGGCCCATTCCTTTAGGCCAAGTAGAATTGGGTTCAGAGCAACGGTACAAGAAGGAGTCTTGTACGATAAGCCTGCTCCACCTGCTTGAATTCCATTCCATGGCAGCATTGAGTAACTACTCTTGCAAACCGAGGTCTAAATTAGCTTTGCTAGAAAACCTTCGCTGAATACTTAGAGACTGGAATGAAGATGTCGCCATTATTTCGCCAATGCATTCTCTCGGCATCGATCTACTAACCCCAATCAGACTGTTGACAACAAGGGAGAATATGGGGCCTGGTAGAGAAAACACAAACGGTCATTCAACTTAATTGGTTTGGACGAATCTGATAACCGTATTGTATGGGCCAACATGAAAAAGAGGAAGGGCATTTTTACTACATACATCAGCAAACGTTAGAAGATGCTTTTGGCTAGGCCATAACTAGTGCATTTTTGTAAGCCCACGTATGGGAGGCGCGTTAATATTGTAAGGGCTTGCTCCATTGAACCTCAATCGAGTGACACCTTGACAAGGAGGTTTATCACACAATATGACACAAATATTCAACTAAGGAAATAGCAAGGAATCCCGTTAAAACACAATGCTTTGTAAGAATACTAGGTTAGTAGTGACATTCAGGCAAAGGCTTTAAACTATGCAATCGCCATCCGTGAAACGTTATACAAAGAATCCATTTCGCGCCGGCAAACTAAGCATGTGACTGATTGAAACGGCTCTAATATTGTTGCCTGGAAAACGGGCTCACACAGCCTGGCCCAGTCCTATAGGCCAAATGGAATTAGGTTCGGTGCAAAGGTGCAAAAACGAATTTGGTACGATAAGTGTGCTCCACCTGCTTGACTTCCATGGCTGTGTTGAGAAACTATTCTTGCAAGCGCGGTCCAAATCAGCTTCGCCTGCATACCTTACCTAAGTACTTAGAGTGCGGAACGAAGATATTGCCATTTTTTCGGCCATGCATTCTCTCGGCATCGATCTACAAACCCCAATCAGACTTTTGACAAAAAGGGAGATTATAGGGCGAGGTTGTGAAAACCCGAATAGCCAGTCAAGTTGATAGGTAGGGAAGAACCTGATAATCGCGTCATAGGTCTACATTGATAAGGGGAAGGGTATGTTTAACTTCGTACGACAGCGAACGTTTGAATACACAGTCCGCCTTATCTACGTCTGAATACTGATAGCCTCCAACAGCTCCAAGCCCGACTCTTTTGCGTTCGTATCTGTCACCGTTACCCTCAGTAGGACTCAGGGCAGTTTTCAGCTCCTGAAATCGCCTCTGCAGACCTAAAAGTGTAACTTGAAGCTGAGGCTTTGGGCGCTGCATGCCAGGGCGTGCTCTGTCTCGCCGTCATCGGCTTGACTCTGTCGAAGCCGACCAGCAGCAGCTAAGCTTGCTGGTGCTTCAGAGGGCTCTCTACAGCAAGGAAATCTTGTCGTCACAGTTCTGGATAAATAGAGGGCCGCAGTGCAACAGATCCATCTTGGGCTCCACATCAAAATGCTAAAGCCGCTTATTTCTGACAAAGCAAAACTAACTTTTCGATGGAACTCCGAGAATTACGTCACAGGAGACGAAAATAGCCCTGCAAGGCATGTCTACTTATGGCAAGCTTTCCACTGGGCTGTAACTACTGTATTTCGTTAGCCCACGTGTAGGAGGCGCCTTCTTATTGGAAGGTCTTGCTCCGTTGAACCTCAATCGAGGGAGAGCTTGACGAGCATGTTAATAATACAATATGACAGAAATAGTCAAATGAGGAAGTAACAACGACTACCGTTAAAACACACCGCCTCGCTAGGATACTAGGTTAGTAGTGACATACAGGCAATGGCTTTGAACTTTGCAATCGCCATGCGTCAAACGTTATGCAAAGAATTCATTTGGTGAGGGCAAACTGAGAATGTGACTGGTAATAAGGCTCGACTGTTGTGGCTTGGAAAACTGGCTCACAGAGCCTGGCCCAGCCCGACAGGCCAAGTAGATTTGGGTTTAGTGCAAAGGTGCAAAAAGGAGTTTGGTGCGACAAGCGTGCTCCACGATTTTACCTTCCATGGCTGCCTTGAGCAACGAGTCTTGCAAGCAAGGTCGAAATCACCTGTGCGAGAAAACCTCGTCTCAATACTTAGGAAACTGGAACGAAGGTGTCGCCAATTTGTTTCCGTACATTCTCTCGGTATCGATGTACTAACACGAATCCGACTGTTGACAACAAGGGAGAATATGGGGTCTGGTAGTAAACACCCGAACGGTCAGTCAACCTAATCGGTAGGGACGAATCTTAGAACCCCATCCAATAGGCCAACATAAAAGAGAGGCAGGGCATCTTTAACTACGTACGACATCGAACGTTAGAATACACACTCCGCCTCTGCTCGGTCTGAACACTGATAGGCTCCAACCGCTCTTAGCTCGACTCTATTTCGTTTTGTATCTGTCACCGTTACCCTCGTTAAGAATCGGGGCTCTTTCAAGCTCCTGACATCGCTACTGCAGTCCTGAAAGTGTCACTCATAGGTGAGGACTTGGCTGCTGAATGCCAGAGCGTATTTCATCTAGCAGTCATCGGCGAGACTCTGTCAAGAGCCGATCACCAACTGCAAAGCTCGCTCCGCATGACAAGCCAGCTCCACCGGCTGGAATTCTAAGGCTGCGTTGAGCAACTATTCTTGCAACCGAGGTCAAAATCAGCTCAGCCTGGAAACCTACCCTAGATACTTAGAGACTGGAACGAAGATGTCGGCATTATTTCGGCCATGCATTCTCTTGGCATTGGTCTACTAACCCCAATTAGACTTTTGACAACGCGGGAGAATATAGGGCCACGTGGTGAAAATCCGAATGGCCGGTCAAGTTGATTAGTAGGGAAGACCACGATATCCCCATCGTATAGGCCTACAGTGAAAAGAGGAAGGGTATGTTTAACTTCGTACGACAGCGAACGTTTTAATACACAGTCTGCCTCAGCTCCGTCTGAATACTGAGAGGATCCAACCGCTCCTAGCCCGACTCCAATGCGTTGGTATATGTCATTTACCATCAGTAGGACTCAGGGCAATTTTCAGCTCCTGAAATCGCCTCTCCAGACCTGAAAGTATTACTCGAAGCTAAGGCTTTGGGCGCTGCATGCCAGGGCGTGCTCTGTCTCGCCGTTATCGGCTTGACTAGATCGAAAGCCGACCAGCAGCATCTATGCTTGCTTGTGCTTCAGAGGGTTCTCTACAGCAAGGAAATCTTGACGTCACAGTTCTGGATAAATAGAGGGCCGAAATGCAACAGACCGATCGTGGGCTTCACATCAAAATGCTCAAGCCGCTTATTTCTGACAAAGCAAAACTAACTTTTCGATAAAACTCCAACACTACGTCACATGAGACGGAAAACAGCCATGCAGGGCATGTCTACTTACGGCAAGCCGAGGCTTTTCACTAATAATAATAATAATAATAATATTGCACTTGATAAAGCGCCCTCAGAGAACTTAATCTCTTTCTAGGCGCTTTACATTTGCTGCAAAGTGATACGCAATAGAATAGTAAGTAAAATCATGCTTGAAAAACAAACAAAATGAATAACATGGTTAGGGGTTACATGCACTGGGTCAGCATGCAAATGTGGTTAGTGGCAGCATGAACAGTGTCAGCACGCATAAGCACATCGAGGACGAATCACAAGGACCCACTAAATGCTGTCCTAAATAGGTATGTTTTTAAGTTTCTTTTAAATGTGGTCAGGTCAGGGGATGTTCTGATGCAGGTCGGGAGGGGGTTCCAGGCTGTGCCGTAACTGCTTAATTTTGTAAGCCCACATGTAGAAGGCTCTATCTTATTAGAAGGGCTTGCCCCATTGAACCTCAATCAAGGGACAGGTTGACGAGCATGTTAAAAATACAATATGACACAAATATTGAAATGAGGAAATGGCAATGACTACCGTTACATCACGCAGCCTCGCAAGGATACTAGGTTAGTAGTGACATGCAGGCAATGGCTTTAAACTTTGCTATCGCCATCCGTGAAACGTTATTCAAAGAATTCATTTGGCGGCGGCAAACTAAGCACGTGAGCGGTTGATACCACTCGACTGTTGTGGCCTGGAAAACTGGATCAGTGAGCCTGGCCCTATCTTATAGGCCAAGTAAAACTGGGTTCAATGCAAAGGCGCAAAAAAGAGGTCGGAATAATAAACGTGCTCCACCTTTTTGAATTCCATGGCTGCGTTGAGCAACTACTCTTGCAAACCGAGGTCTAAATTAGCTCAGCCAGAAAACCTTCCCTAAATACTTAGAGACTGGAACGAAGATGTCGCCATTATTTAGGCTTTACATTCTCTCATCATTGATCTACTAACCCCAATCAGACTGTTGACAACAAGGGAGATTATGTGGCCAGGTAGTAAAAACCACAACGGTTGGTCGACTTCATTGCTAGGGATGAATCTGATAACCCCAGCCAATTGGCCAACATAAAAGAGAGTAAGGGCATCTTCAACTACGTTCGACAAAGCGCGTTGGAATACCCACTCAGCCTCAGCTCTGTCTAAATACTGAGAGGCTAGGACCGCTCTGACCTCGACTCTATTTCGTTTGTATCTGTCACCGTTGCCCTCGTTAAGACCCGGCCCAATTTAAGCTCCTGAAAATGCTTCTGCAGTCCTGAAAGTGTCACTCCTAGGAGAGGCTTTGGCTGCTGCATGCCATAGCGTGTTCCGTCTAGCCGTCATCAGCGTGACTCTGTCGAGAGCCGATCACCGACTGCTAAGGTCGCTGGTGCTTCAGAGGGCTCTCTGCAGCCAAGAAGTCTTGTGGTCACAGCTCCGGCAGAGCAGAGGGCCGAAGTGCTACAGAACGATCGTGGGCTCTTCATCAGAATGCTCAAGAAGCTTATTTTAGACAATGCAAACTATGTTTTCAATCTTACCCATAGAAATACTTCACCAAAGGCAAAAAAAGCACAGCTATGCCAGTCTACCTATTACGAGCCTACGCTTTTGGCTTGGCTGTAAATAGTGCATTTTTGTAATCCCACGTGTGGGAGGCGCCTTAGTATTGTAAGGGTTTACACCATTTAACATCAATCGACAGAAACCTTGACAAGGAGGTTAATCACACAACATGACACAAATATTCAACTGAGGAAGTAGCAACGACGATCGTTAAAACACACAGCTTCGCAAGAATACTGGGTTAGCAGTGCCATACAGGCGATGGCTTTAAAGTATGCAATCGCCATCCGTTGAGCGTTATACGAAGAATGCAGTTGGCGCCGGCAAACTAAGCAAGTGACTGGTTTATACGGCTCGACTGCAGTGGCCTGGAAAACTGGTTCACACAGCCTGGCCCAGTCCTACTGGCCAAGTAGAATTGGGTTCGGTGCAAAGGTGAAAACGGAGTTTGGTACGATAAGCGTGCTCCACTTTTTTAACTTCCATGGCTGCCTTGAGCAACGAGTCATGCAAGCAAAGTCCAAATCACCTCCGCAGGAAACCTTTCCTTAATACTTTGGAGACCGGAACAAAAATGTCGCCAATTATGTTTCCGTACATTCTCTCGGTATCGATCTATTACCCAAATTAGACTGTTGACGACAAGGGAGAATATGGGGCCAGGTAGTCAACACCCGAATGGTCAGTCAACCTAATCGGTAGGGACGAATCTTAGAACCCCATCCAATAGGCCAACATAAAAGAGAGGCAGGGCATCTTTAACTACGTACGACATCGAACCTTAGAATACCCGCTCCGCAACTGCTCGGTCGGAATACTGATAGGCCCTAACCGCTCTTAGCTCGACTCTATTTCGTATCTATCTGTCACCGTTACCCTCGTTAGGGCCCGGGGCTCTTTTAAGCTCCTGACATCGCTACTGCAGTCCTGAAAGTGTCACTCGTAGGTGAGGCTTTGGATGCTGAATGCCAGAGCGTGTTCCGTCTAGCCGACATCGGCGTGACTCTGTCGAAAGCCGACCAGCAGCCGCTAAGCTCACAGGTGCTACCGACGGCTATCTGTACCCACAAAGTCTTCACATCACAGTTCTTGCTAAGCAGAGTGCCGAAGTCCTATACCCCGATCTTAATATCTACATCAAAATGCTCGAGCAGCCTTTTTCAGACAATGCAAAACTAAATTTCCAATAGAACCCCGAGAGTTACTCCGCAAAAGACGGAAAATAGCAGTGCTAAGCCTGTCTACCTATGACGAGCCGACGCTTTGCCTAGGCTGTAACTACTGCATTTAAGTAAGCGAACGTGTGGGAGGCGCCTTATTATGGTAAGGGCTTGCTCCATTGAATCTCAATTGAGGAACACTTTGACAAGGAGGATTATCACACAATATGACACAAATATTCAACTGAGGAAGTAGCAATAACTACCGTTAAAACACACCGCCTCGCAAGTATGCTGGGTTAGTAGTTATATACAGGCAATGGCTTTGAACGTAGCGATAGCCACCTGCGAAACGTCATACATAGAATTCATTTTGCGCCAGCAAACTAAGCATGTGATTGGTTGAAAGAGCTAGGCTGTTGTGGCCTGGAAGACAGGCTCACACAGACCGGCCCATTCATTTAGGCCAAGTAGAATTGGGTTCAGAGCAAAGGTACATAAAGGAGTTTGATACGATAAGCCTGCTCCACCTGCTTGAATTCCATGGCTGTGACTGGTTCAAACGGCTCGACATCTGTGGCCTGGAAAACTGGCTCACACAGCCTGGCCCAGTCCTGTAGGCCGAGTATAATTGGGATGGTGCCAGGGTGCAAAAAGGAGTTTGGTACGATAAGTGTGCACCACCGGCTTGACTTACATGGCTGCGTTGAGCAACTAGTCTTGCAAGCTAGGTCCAAGTCACTTCTGCAGGAAATGTTTAATCAATACTTAGAGACTGGAACGAAGATGTCTCTATTATTTTGGCCGTACATTCTCTCGGTATCGATATACTAACACCAATCAGACTGTTGACAACAAGGGAGAATACAGAGCGACTTAGTAAAAACCCGAACGGTCAGTCAACCTCATTGGTAGGGACGAATCTGATACCCCATCCAATAGGCCAACATAAAAGAGAGGAAGGGCATCTTCAACTACGTACGACATCGAACGTTAGAATACACACTCCGCCTTAGCTCAGTGTGAATACTGATAGACTCCCTCCTCTCTAAGCTCGACCCTGTTTCGTTTTTATCTGTCTCCATTACCCTCGTTAAGACCCGGGCCATTTGAAGCTCCCGACATCGCTTCTGCAGTCCTAAAACTGTCACACTTTGGTGAGGCTTTGGCTGCTGCATGCCAGAGCGTGTTCCGTCTAGCCGTGATCGGCGTGATTCTGTCGAAAGCTGACCACCAAGTGCTAAGCTCGCTGGTGCTTCAGAGGGCTATCTGCAGCCAAGAAGTCTTCAGGTCACAGTTCCGCCTAAGCAGAGGGCCGAAGTGCTACAGACCAATCGTGGGATCTACATCAAAATGCTCGAGCAGCTTATGTCAGACAATGCAAAACTAGCTTATTTATAGAACCGCGAGAATAACTCCACAAAAGGCGAAAATGTGCACTGCAACGCCTGTCTACGTATGACGAACCGACGCTTTTGGCTAGGCTGTAACTAGTACATTTTTGTAAGCCCACGTGTGTAAGGCGCCTTATTATTGTGAGGGCTTGCTTTAATGAACCTCAATCGAGACACATCTTGACAAGAATGTTTATCACACAATATGACGCAAATATTCAACTGAGGAAGTAACAACGAATCCCGTTAAAACACAACGCTTAGCAAGAATACTGGGTTAGCAGTAAAATACGTGCAATGGGTTCAAACTATGCAATCGCCATCCGTGAAACGTTATACAAAGAATTTATTTTTTGCGCCGGCAAACTAAGCATGTGACTGATTGAAACCGCTCGAATGTTGTGGCCTGGAAAACTGGCTCACACAGCCTGGCCCAGTTCTATAGGCCAAGTAGGATTGGGTTAGGTGCCAAGGTGCAAAAAGGAGTTTGGTACGATAATTTTGCTCCACCTGCTTGACTTCCATGGCTGCATTGTGCAACTACTCTTGCAAGCTCGGTCCAAATCAGCTCTGCCAGGATACTTTTTCAAAATACTTAGAGAATGGAACGAAGATGTCGCCATTTTTTCGGCCATACATTCTCTAAGCATCGATCTACTAACCCCAATCAGACATTTGATAACAAGAGAGAATATGGGGCCAGGTAGTTAAAACCCGAATGGCCAGTCAACTTAACTGGTAGGGACGACCTTGATAACCCCATCCTATAGGCCTACATCGAAAAGAGGAAGGGTATCTCCAACAACGTACGACAGCGAACGTTAGAATACACACTCTGCCTCACCTCGGTCTGAATACTGATAGGGTCCAACCGCTCTAAGCCGGACTCTCTTGCGTTCGTATCTGTCCCGGTTACACTCAGTTGGACTCAGGGCAATTTTAAGCTCCTAACATCGCGTCTGCAGACTTGAAAATGTCACTCGAAGCCGAGGCTTTGGGCGCTGCATGCCAGGGCGTGCTCTGTCTCGCCATTACCGGCTTTGACAATGTCGAAGGCTGACCAGCAGCTGCTAAACTCGCTGGTGCTTCAAGGGGCTCTCAACAGCAAGGAAGTCTTGACGTCACAGTTCCGGATAAATAGAGTGCCGAAGTGCCACTGACCGATCGTGGGCTCCACATCAAAATGCTCGAGCAGCCTATTTCTGACAAAGTAAAACTAACTTTTTGATAGAACTCCGAAAATTACGTCACAGGAGACAGAAAATAGCGCTGCAAGGCCTTTCTACTTATGACTCAGCTAAGGCTTTTGACTAGGCTGTAACTACTGTATTTTGTAAGCCCGCATGTAGGAGGCGCCTTCTTATTAGGAGGGCTTGCTCCATTGAACATCAATTAAGGGAGACCTCGACGAGCATGTTTATCATACAATATGACACAAATATTCAAATGAGAAAGTAACAACGACTACCGTTAAAACACACCGCCTTGCCCGGATATTAGGTTAGTAGTGATATACAGGCAATGGCTTTGAACTTAGCAAATGCCATCCGTAAAACGTTATACAAAGAATTAATTTGGCACCAGAAAAATAAGCATGTGATTGGTTGAAACGGCTCAACTGTTGTGGCCTGGAAAACCGGCTCACACAGCCTGGCCCGGTCTTACAGGCCAAGTAGAACTGGGTTTAGTGCAAAGGTGCTAAAAGGAGTTTGGTACGATAAGCGTGCTCTTTTTTTGACATCCGTTGCTGCGTTGAGCAACTATTCTTACAAGCGAGGTCCATGTCCCATCTGCAGGAAACCTTTCCTTAATACTTAAGAAACTGGAGCTAAGATGTTGCCATTATTTTTGCCGTAAATTCTCTCGGCATCGATCCACTAACCCCAATCACACTATTGACAACAACGGAGAATATGTGGCTCGGTAGGAAAAACCACAACGGTTGGTGAACTTAATTGGCAGGGTTGAATCTGATTACCCCACAAAATAGGCCAAAATAAAAGAGAGGAAGGGCATCTTTAACTACGTACGACAAAGCTCGTTTGAATACACACTCAGCCTCAGCTCTGTCTAAATACTGATAGGCTCCGACCGCTTTAACCTTGACTCCATTTCGTTTGTATCTGTCACCGTTTCCCTCGTTAAGACCCGGGCCATTTTAAGGTCCTGATATTGCTTCTGCAGTCCTGAAAGTGTCACTCCTAGGAGAGGCTTAGGCTGCTGTATGCCAGAGCGGGTTTGTCTAGCCGTCTTCGGCGTGACTCTGTCGAAAACCGACCACCAACTGCTGCGCTCGCTGGTGCTCACGAGGGCTCTCTGCAGCCAAGAAGTCTTGTGGTCACAGTTCTGGCTAAGCAGTGGGCCGAAGTGCTACAGACCGATCGTGGGCTCTTCATCAGAATGCCCAAGAAGCTTATTTTAGACAATGCAAAACTATGTTTTCAATAGAAAACCTGAGAATTACTCCACCAAGATGAAAAATAGCACAGCTAAGCCTGTCTACCTATGACGAGCCTACGCTTTTGCCTTGGCTGTAACTAGTGCATTTATGTAAGCCTACGTGTGGGAGGCGCCTTATCATTGTAAGGGTTTACACCATTTAAACTCAATCGAGAGACACCTTGACAAGGAGGTTTATCACACAATATGACACAAATATTCAACTGAGGAAGTAGCAACGACTCCCGTTAAAACATAGCGGTTAGAAAGAATACTGGATTAGCAGTGACATACAGGCAATGGCTTTAAACTATGCCATCTCCATCCGTTAAACGTTATGCGAAGAATTCATTTGGCGGGGCAAACTAAGCTTGTGACTAGTTCATACAGCTCGACATCTCTGGTCTGGAAAACTGGCTCACACAGCCTGGGATAGTCCTACAGGCCTAGTAGAGTTGGGTTCAGAGCAAAGGTGCAAAAAGGAGTTCGTTACGATAAGCGTGCTCCACTTTTTTACCTGCCATGGCTGCCTTAAGCAACGAGTCATGCAAGCAAGGTCCAAATCACCTCTGCAGTAATTATTTCCTTAATACTTAGTTGACCGGAACGAAGATGTCACCAATTATGTTTCTGTACATTTGTAACGCCAAAGGCTCGGCGGGGTAGGCTTGACCTGCCGCTTACCATGCGGCGTAACCTAGCGCCTACTGCCGTTCGCTGCGCGCCTACGTGCAATAAGCTGGCCGCCACGAAGCGAGCGTTTCTGGCGCTGACCTGCTTACCGTTACTAAAGGGGGTCGCGAGTCCGCAGCGTGATTTGGAAGCGAGACACACAAATTGGGGATTTTACTGAACTTTATTCGCAAGCGCACAAAGTCGCTGCGCGTCTAGTTCAGCTTTATCTCTACACTCCTCGCACGTTCTCAACTGCACTAACACTCTTGCGAAGGGAATACTCCTCCACACTAAGCGCGACCCGGACCCTAAACCCAATCCGGTAAACTAGGAATCCGTTTCCACCTGTGCCGAGGGAATACCCCAAACACGCCAACTTAAACACTTTTGCTGAGGGAATACTTCTCCACACTGAAGCGCGAACCAGAGTCTAAACCCTACCCGGAGAACTAGAACTCGGTTTCCACCAGTGCGACAGGAATACTCCACACACGCCAACTCAAGCACTCCTGCGGAGGAAATACTTCTCCACACTGATATATCTTCACACTGAAGCGCGAATCGGAGCTTAAACCCTAACTGGGGAACTAGGGCTCCACACACGCCAACTACGCCTCGCTCGCACCGGCAAATCCCTATGCCGAGACCACGTGCTAGCTCGCACACACTCGACACAAAAGAAACACAAAACACGAAAGAACACACAAAATGCCAGCTCGGGCGCGATACGACCGTATTCGGTGGAGTTCCACCGAATCCTCCTAGCGCTGTCTCGTCCATTTCCGTCCATCGTCGGCGGACCGCCCGCCCTCCTCCCTCGCTTTCAGAGAAACGAGTGCGACGGGGTCGAAGCCGGACCAAAGACAAAAAGACCGCAAGACCAAGAGCGAGCGTCGCTCGACTCTTAAATACCTAGCTGAAACAATGGGGCAAGAGCTTAGTGGTATTGGGTCCGGACACCTTGGCCCATTACGGAAAGGAATTAATACCGTCCCCAGGCCACTGGAAGGGCACCTCTGTCCAGCTTGAATGGCGAATTGGTTTCAGACGATTCTTCCTTGGAAAGAGGGAAGGCGGGGGTTGACACACCAGCCAACATCTATCAGCAGCTTCCTATCGTACCGGACCAATTCTAAAGGCCGAATCGCCGCCGCTCGTCTCAGAGCTTCCTGGCTTGCTCTTAAGCGCTTCCTCTCTAACCGCACTGCCGCTCCTCTCTGGCTCACTGCTCCAGAACAAGGGGGCTCTAGCCCGCCGCCGAACAGCTCTTGTTCGCGCTAAAACTCAGCCAAGGCCATTAAGGCGCTACACATTCTCTCGGTATCGATCTACTAACCCCAATCAGACTGTTGACAACAAGGGAGAATATGGGGCCAGGTAGTAAATACCCGAACGGTCAGTCAACTTAATCGGTGGGGACGAATGTTATAACCCCATCCAATAGGCCACCATGAAAGAGAGGAATCTTCAACTACGTACGGAATTGAACGTTAGAATATCCACTCCACCTCTGCTCGTTCTGAATACTGATAGGCTCCAACCGCTCTAAGCTCGACTCTATTTCGTTTGTATCTGTCACCGTTACCCTCTGTTAGACCCGGGGCCATGTTAAGCTCCTGACATCGCTTCTGCAGTCCTGAAAGTGTCACTCATAGGTGATGGTTTGGCTACCACATGCCAGAGCATGTTCCGTCTAGCCGACATCGGCGTGACTCTGTCGAAAGCCGACCAGCAGCTGCTTAGCTCGCTGGTGCTACCGACGGCTATCTGTAGCCACGAAGTCTTCACGTCACAGTTCTGGCTAAGCAGAGTGCCGAAGTGCTATACACCGATCTTAATCTCTACATCAAAATGCTCGAGCAGCTTATTTTAGACAATGCAAAACTAACTTTCCAATAGAACCGCGAGAAATACTTCACGACAGACGAAAAATAGCAATGCTAAGCCTGTCTACCTATGACGAGCCGACGCTTTTGGCTAGTCTGTAACTACTGCATTTTCGTAGACGCACGGGTGGGAGGCGCCTTATTACTGTAAGGGCTTGCTCCATTGAATCTCAATCGAGAGACACCTTGACGAGGAAGTTTAAAACACAATATGACACAAATATTCAACAGAGGAAGTAGCAACGACAACCGTTAAAACACACTTCCTCTCAAGTATGCTGGGTTAGTAGTTACATACAGGCAATGGCTTTGAACTTAGATTTCGCCATCTGCGAAACGTAATACAAAGATAGCATTTGGCGCCGGCAAACTAAGCATGTGACTGGTTGAAACGGCTCGAATGATGTGGCCTGGAAAACTGGCTCACAAAGCCCGGCGCAGTCCTATAGGCCAAGTAGGACTGGGTTCACAGCAAAGGTACAAAAAAGAGTTTGGTACGATAAGCCTGCTCCACCTGCTTGAATTCCATGGCTGCGTTGAGCAACTACTCATGCAACCGAGGTCAAAATTAGCTCAGCCAAGAAACCTTCCCGAAATACTTAGAGACTGGAACGAAGATGTCGCCATTATTTCGGCCATGCATTCTCTCGGCATCGTTCTCCTAACCCCAATCGGACTTTTGACAACATTGGATAATATGGCGCTAGGTAGTGAAACCCCGAATGGCCAGTTAAGTTGATTGGTAGGGACGACCCTGATGATTCCATCCTATAGACTTACATCAAAAAAAGGAAGGGTATCCAACTACGTACGAAGGCGAACGTTAGAATACACTTTCCACCTTATCTCGGTCTGAATACTGATAGGCCCAAACTGCTCTAAGCCCGACTCACGTACGTTCGTATCTGTCCCGGTTACACTCAGTTGGACTCAGGGCACTTTTAAGCTCCTAACATCGCGTCTGCAGACTTGAAAATGTCATTCGAAGCTGAGGCTTTGGCTGCTGCATGCCAGGGCGTGCTCTGTCTCTCCGTCATCGGCGTGACTCTGTCCGAAGTCGACTAGCATATACTAAGCTAGCTGGTGCTACAGAGGGCTATCTACAGCCAAGAAGTCTTGATGTCACAGTTCCGGTTAAGCAGAGGACCGAAATGCCTGAGACTGAGCGTGGGCTCTACATCAAAATGGTCAAGCAGCTTATTTCTGACAAAGCAAAATTAACTTTTCAATAGAACCCCGAGAATAACGGCACAGAAGACAGAAAGTTGCACTGCTAAGCCAGTCTTCCTATGACGAGCCGATGCTTTTGGCTAGGCTGTAGCTAGTGCATTTTTGTAAGCCCATGTGTGGGAGGCGCCTTATTATTAGAAGGACTTGCTCCATTGAACCTTAATCGAGAGACACCTTGACAAGGAGGTTTATTACACAATATGACACAAATATTTAACTGAGGAAGTAGCAGCGACTACCGTTAAAGCACACCGCCTCGCAAGTATACTGTGTTAGCAGTGACATACAGGCAATGCCTTTGAACTTAGCAATCGCCATCCGTGGAACGTTATACAAAGAATTTATTTGGCACCGGCACACTAAGCATGTGACTGGTTGATACGGCTCGACTGTTGTTTCCTGGAAAACTGGCTCGCAGAGCCTGTTCCAGTATTAGAGGCTAAGTAGAATTAGGTGTAGTGCAAAGGTGCAAAAAGGAATTTGGTAGGATAAGCCTGCTCCACCTGCTTGACTTCCATGGCAGCGTTGAGCAACTATTTTTGCAAGCGAGGTACAAATCAGCTTTGCCAGGAAACCTTTCCTCAATACTTAGAGACTGGAACAAAGATGTCGCCATTATTTTGGCCATACATTCTTTCGGCATCGATCTACTTACCCCAATCGGACTGTTGACAACAAGGGAGAATATGGGGCCAGGTAGTGAACACCCGAATGGCCAGTCAAGTTGATTGGTAAGGACGAATCGGATAACCTCTTTCTATAGGCCAACGTGGAAAAGAGGAAGGACATCTTCGTTCCAGTTTCTAAGTATTCAGAAAAGGTTTTTTGGCAGAGCTAATTCGTACCGTTAGCACTTCCCGTATCCGAATCAGTACCGGGTGCCACCTGCCACTGTCAAAGTTATGTCGCACTGGCGACTGTCACCAGTACAATCTTCGCATAGTTAAGTTTTGCATGTACCCTGTAAATTGTCACACAGCAAGTGTGTGGCTCTCGCTTCTAAGACTAGTTGCTCAATGCAGCCATGGAAGTCCAGCAGGTGGAGCATGATCATTCTACAAAACTCCCTCTTGCGCCTGTTCACTGAACTTAATTCTACTTGGCCTATAGAACTGGGAAAGGCTCCGTGAGCCAGTTTTCCAGGCCACAACAGTCAAGCCGTATCAACCAGTTACATGCTCTGTTTGCCGGCGCAAAACGAATTCTTTGGATAACGTTCTATGGATGGTAATTGCTGAGTTCAAAGCCATTGTGTGTATATCACTGCTAACCCAGTATAGTTGCGAGGTGGTGTGCTTTAAAGGTAGTCGTTGCAAGTTCCTCAGTTGAATATTTGTGTCGTATTGAATGACGAACTTCCTTGTCAAGCTCTCCCTCGGTTTTGGTTCAATGGAGCACGCCCTTCCCATAAGAAGGCGCCTAATACACGTGGGCTTATAAAATTGCAGTAGTTACGGCCTAGCCAAATGCGTCGGGTTGCGACAAGTAGACAGGCCTTGCAGTGTTATTTTTGTTATCTGTGCCGTAAGTCTCGAGGTTCCATTGGAAAGTTAGCTGTTCTTTGTCGGAAGGCAGCTGCTTGTGCGTTTCGATGTAGAGCCCACGATCGGTCTGTGCCACTTAAGACCTCTCCCTAGCAAGAAATGTGACGTCAAGACTTCTTAGGCCGACTTCTTGGCTGTCAATAGCCCTCTGAAGCACCGGCGAGCTTAGCAGCTGCTGGTCTGCCATCGAAAGAGTCGCGCCGATGTCATTGAAACAGAGCATGCCCTGGCATTCAGTAGCCAAATTCTTCTCTTGAAGTGACACTTTTAGGTCCGCAGAGGCGATGCCGTGACCTTAAAAATTCTCTGGGTCCCATCGAGTGTAACAGTGACATATAGGAAAGCAATAGAGTCAAGCTTAGAGCAGTAGGAGCCTAGTGGTATTAGGACCAAGCTGAGGCGGAGTGCTGCTTCTAACGTGTGCTGTCGTACGTATATGAGGATGCCCTTCTGCATTTTATTGTTGACCTATAGGACGGCGTTATCAGGTTCTTCATTACCAATCAACTTGAATCACCGTTCGGGTTTTTACTAACTCGCTCCTTATTCTCTCTTGTTGTAAACACTCTGATTGGGGTTAGTAGATCCATGCTAAGAGAATGTACGGCGAAATTGGTGGCGATATTTCCTTTCCAGTCTCCAAGAATTGAGAAAAGGTAAGCTCGCAGAGCTGATTTGGACCGATAGCTTTTCCCGTTTCTGAATCAGTACCGGGCGCAATCCGCCACTGTCCAAGTTATCTCGTACAGGCGTCTGTCAACTGTACAATATTCGCACTGTTGATTTTTAAATGTACCCGTAAATTTTCACACAGCAAATGCGAGGCTCTCGCTTCCCAGAATAGTTGCTCCACGCCGCCATGGAAGTCAAGCAGGTGGAGCAAGATTATCCTACAAAAATCCTTTTCGCACCTTTGCACTGAACCCAATTCTACTTAGTCTATAGGACTGGGCAAGGCTCTGTGAGCCTTGTACAGTTGGGTTCAGTGCACAGGCCCAAAAAGGAGTTTGGTAGGACAAGCATGCTCCACCTGCTGGACTTCAGTGGTTGCGTTTAACAACTGGTCTTGCAAGCGAGAGCCGCCCAGTTGCTGTGTCACAATTCACTGGGTACATGCAAAACTCAGATGTGCGAAGATTGTACAGATGACAGGCGCCTGTACGAGATAATTTGGACTGTGGCAGGTGGCGCCCGGTACTGATTCGGAAACGGGAAGAGCTAACAGTCCAAATCAGCTCTGCCAGCACACCTTTTCTCAATACTTGGAGACTGGAAAGAAGATATCGCCACCATTTTCGCCGTACATTCTCTTGGCATCGATCTACTTACCCCAATCAGATTGTTGATAATGAGAGAATATAGGGCCAGGTAGTGAAAACACGAACGGTCAGTCAAGTTGATTGGTAGGGACGAACCTGATAACCCCATCCTATGGGCCTAGATAGAAAAGAGGAAGGGCATCTTCAACTACGTGCAACAGCAAAAGTTAGAAGATACACTCCGCCTCAGCTGGTCTGAATAGCTACCGCTGTAAGCTCGACTCTATTGCGTTCTTATCAGTCAGTACCTACTTCGATAAGACCCATGGAAGCGATTTTTAGCCAGTCACAAGAGCCAACGGAACCGTACGATCTGGTTTGTGAGACTGAGCATTAAAAAGAAATAATGGATGAGGGTGCTCAAATAAATATCATTATAATAGCTCTTATTTAGCCAGGAATCATGATTTAGCTTTTTCGTTTAAAACCCAGGACTGACAATCCTTAAGCTTCAGTAATAAAGCAGGAATTGTGAATTCCGCCTTTGGGCAGGATCTCTGGAGTCATCCTTTGCCGTTTAAAGTATAAGCATAAACCAGTTTGCTTCGTTAGAAGCATTGCATAGTATCATGACGATAGCTCGACTGTAAACTAACTGCTTATGACTAAATTATAGCTATTGTTTTAAACAACTTTCGATTGTGTATAAACTAAAAGTGCCGAGCTGGTTTGGTCGAGCGGTTAAGGTGCTCGCCCCGACCAAGGTCTGACTGAGGTCGTGGGCTCGAACCCTGAGGCATATGTGAAGCGCCTGAATAGAGATTAAGTTCTTTTGGGGCGCTATATAAATGAATTATATTTTTTAAATAAAACGAGCGATTGAATAGCCATATCGTATTTACTATTGAGGCACCATAATTTAAGTAAACAAGTGTGAAGTTAGCGAAAACCTCTGAGAGGCCGTTTAGTCACTAGTTTAGTCACAGTTTAGTCACACTGCTTTAACCGAAACGCGTGAGCCATTTTTAAGATTGCTTTTGCTCAAGGTAAGGGCTAGACCCAATTGCCACCAGTAGGCTGCTGCCAGCCTTAGCAAGTGCAGGCTCCATTGCACACACAGGCCATAAATACTGGGTTAATATAAAAATACATAATGGGGCCGAGAAGGCTTGTGGCTGGCCTGTCTTAGAGCGCCTGGGGCACATACTGGATACTGGATACTGGATAGGTTTGGCTGGAGACTCCTTAGTGTCGCCTATGGTTGTGAACGTAGCCTCTCCCGTGAATTGGTTACGTCCACACATATACGCGAGTAGCATGAAAGATGGTAGCTCCACTCGCTATTAAAACCCTGCACCCTACGAAAAACGAGACACGGAATAGCACTGCATGGCCTGTCTACTCGTGACGGGCCGACGTTTCTCACTAGGCCGTTACTACTGGACTTGAGTAAACCGGTATGTGGGAGGCACCTTCGTATTGGAACTGGCTGCTTCGTAGAGCCTCGATATAGTGACCGCTTGATAATAAAGTTCATCATGCAATGTGACACAATTATTCAACTGAGGAAGTAGCTAGGACCCCCTATGAAAAAACCGACTTGCACGCATACTCGGTTGCCATTGACATACAGACAATGGCTTTTAAATCATTTACTTGAGTGATTCGTTCAATTTAGAATAGCTGCAGTACGGGTCGAGGTCGAGCTATCCCCCATTTGTGGTACAACGTCAAAGGAATTTGTGCAGCACACTAGTTGGGCATGCAAGTGGTTCTCACGGAGCAAACGTTGTGTCTGGAGAACATGCTCACAGTGCCTGGTGCCAGTTCCATATGCCTAATTACTCATAGCTCAATGCACAGGCGGGAGAGGGAGTTGAGTAGGCTGACCTTGCTCCACCTGCTTGGCTCCTATGGCCGCGTTAAGTACCTAGTAATGCAAGCGAGAGCACGGCGCCTGCCGTCCGACTAGCGTTTATCCCGAGCCCGGCTTCTGCAGCTGCAGCGACCGAGCGCCCGCTGAGCATGCTGGAGCGGGCAGCCCTTCGAAGTACGGGCAGCGTATGCGCGCTAAAGGGATGAACGTATGGATAAATAGCGTTGTTTGCTAAACAAAATAATAACCACATTTGATTGACGAGCAACAGCAGGTAAAGCATAGCAATGCATATCCTTGAACTGGTTAGGATTGAGGCAATCTGCCTCAAACCAACCGGTTTACCGTCAGCGAAAACATGTGAGAGGTAGTTTTGACTTACCCACGGCTGGAAGTAAAACTCTAGAGCTTGTCTCAGGTTGCTGTTTCTTCAGCTAACCCTCAAGCAAAGTGTCGCCAACCTGTGCCAGCCAGCGTCAGCAAGTCCGTGCTCCATTGCATTTACAGGCTCACCTGCTGCCCCTCAGAATGTCGCCTAGAAAGATAGGACAAATTGAGGCACGCCAGACTGCCTGTGTAACCGAGGTCTTACAGCGGTGGCAGAATGAAACCATATGAATAAGATGAGGCAAGTGGTTAATCAAATAATCCTTGAAGCTCTAAAAATGCGAATACAGATGGTTAAGTGTCTTTGCATACAATTTACCGGCGGTGTTGCTAAGTTTAATCGACCATATGTGTCTTTTGATGTAGAAGGAAACTCGTGGGTGTAATGCTTCACTCATGTGTTTTTAACAAGCTACTGAAGCTTGTATTAAATTTATGCCTGCGCAGAAAATATTGTCTTCTTTAAGCACACTAGCAAGCCAGGCACAATTACAGTGCTAGTGACCTCTGTCAAGCATGGATGATCAGTGACGATATAGTGAGTACCTCCTTAATGTTCAGACAACTGAATCACTGACTGATCTATGCTCGAAAAAGTCCTAACTGGCCACGAGATCGGGAAACCAATTAATAATAATAATGCTCCTGATAAAGCACCATCAGACAACTCAATCTCGTTCTAGGCACTTTCCATTTGCTGCAAAGGAAATACAGCCGTAATGGTTGTTGGTATCATGCTTGAAGAACAACATGAATAACGTGGTTAGGTGTGACATGAACAAGGTCAGCATGCAAGAGTGGTCAGTGGCAGCTTGCACAGTGTCGGCATGCATTAGGACGGAAAGAACGAATTACAGGGACCCCTAAATGCCGTCATAAATAGGTGTGTTTTCAAGTTCTTTTTAAATGAGGTCAAGTCAGGGGATGTCGCGACGCAAGTCGGAAGTGCTTTGGGAGCATACACACTAAATGCAAGGTTTCCAAAGGATTTAAGGTATATACGAGGAATAATCAAACACCTAGACTCCGAAAGGGTGCGGTGAGAAGCCTGGTGCGGGAGTAGATCTGACAGGTAGGCTGGAGCGAAAGAATGAAGTGACCTAAAAGTGTGAAACAAAACCTTGAAGTCGATCCGTTGTTTGACTGGTAGCCAGTGCTAGTGGCGAGAAGTGGTGTGACGTGGCAGCTTCGACGCTCACGACATACAAGTCTAGCTGCAGAGTTTTACACTAGCTGTAAGAGCATGATTGCATATGCTGGTAGGCCAGCAAGCTGTGAGTTACAGGAGTCAAGAGGGGATGTCACAAATGTATGGACCAACTTAGATGCAGTATTCTTACCTAAACTAGCCTGATGTTTAGTAATGTCATGTAGCCGAAAGTACTCAGACTTGATTTGGGGCTGAGGTGCCGTCTAACAAAAGGTCACTTTGGAACATGACATCTAGATTGTGTGCTGATTCAACAAGAGATATGCTGGCAGAGCCAATTTTTTGCGTTAGCCTTTCTAATTTCTGAATTATACTCGGCTTGCCCATAAGTAATGAGTTTGTTTTTTATCATCCTTTAATTTGAGAAAGTTTGCTACCATCCATGTGAACACGTCATCAATACATGCGGCAAGGGAGTTGAGAGAATTTTAGGTGCTTGAAGTCTGTTAGTGATCAAAGCAAAGGTGCAAATGAGTGTCATCTGCATAAAAGTGGGGCCCTAGATTGTGCTTGGCAATCACATCAGCAACAGAAAGAGTATAAATCATGAATAGAACCGGACCTAGCAGGGCGCCCGGAGGTACCCCATATTTCAGAGGTACCTCGGATGGTCGTCGTCCTTTTATATCAATACTCTGAAGTCCACCACTGAGATAGGACCTGAACTATTGCAGAGCAGTGCAGCGACGCCCAGGTGAGTCAAGGGGCGCTCAAGAAGAACTTGGCGATTGATAGTTTCAGAAGCTGCCAAAAGATCGAGCAAAAGTATCCGAGTGACAAATGATAATGTAAAGACCTACCTAAAATATTGCAACCACTGAGTATGTGCAACATGTTCTTGGTGTTAATGCAAGGCTGGAGAAGGTGATAGCACCCTCCCACCACCAACAGACAGGCAGAAAATTCGACAAGCTATAATTTGCCATTCGCTTGTAAGCCAGGTTATGGCAAACAACTTTTCGACGACCAGGTTTGCAACGAACAAATTTGGTATTGGCAATGAGCATGCATGAACAAGAGAACGGCACGTCTAAACGTCTAGGGCTGCTTTCAGGATAAAATTGAATTGCCATAAACGTGCATCCCCACTAACGTCTCAATGCGGCTGCTGCTTTTGCTTAATTATTTAGCATGAGGTAACCTACCCTAAGGTCCTGAAGATGTTATCCTAAGTTAGAGAAGAACTTTTTGTCTCGTGCAATCCATCATTAAACTTTAATTCATGTGTGGACTTTAAACCTCACGATATTGTGTTACTAACAGTCCTAAATGGTAAGATGTGGCCTGGCTGGTTAACGGCAGGGACCGAACTCGTATTTTTTGCAAAATTGAGTACCCAACATAAGAACAGGACATTCGAGTTATGGGAAAATGTAATACCCCGTCTGAGATTGGAAGAAACCATAGCTGCCGCTTGCGTTTAGAGCTTTGATACATAGTGGCTGGGAAATGCCATCACAAGAGCAGGCCCATTTGTGCAGTGACGACTGCTTATACATTACGAATCACACCTGTGAGACGCAGTGCTGCCGTGAAGCCATTGAACAGTCAATGGGCGAGATAACTACAACCTTTAATGATAATAATGATAATGATGCACTTTCTAAAGCGCCCTCAGAAAACCCAATCTCTTTTAGGTTGCTTTAGATTTGCCGCAAAGGGAACCGTTAGCCGACAAGCAGAGTGTAAACCATACCACACACGGACAAAGACATAGAATAAGTGAGAAACAGGCCTAATACATAGGAGCGTTCAATTATTGCTATTAGATGAGCAAACCATCATGCGTAGAACCTTCATGCTATCGGCTTCTCTTCATGATCACTCTCTGCTCGACCGTAGCTGATGAGGCCTTGGCAGAGGCCTATTGGCCTAGGTGCACGTGACAGTTGGCCAGTCAGCAGTGATCGGCAGCTCCGAAAATAGACATGATGTCCTGAGTCAGCCAGTGCTGCACTCAGGTAAAGGTGAAACCACCTACACACTCCCTGGCTGTGAAGCCGATTCAGCAAACACCTCCCCTAACTGAACAGCCACTTTCTGTCCGTAGATGTACAACGGTAGTAGTACAAACTGACAATTTGGTGGATCTAGAACTGGTGGATCTTTGGTGGATTTTGATGGATTTGGATTTGGTGGATCTGAAACCATCATGGCAGCGTTGGACAAGGAAGTTCTCAGAGACTAGCAGTTGACGACTGCCTAAAACTTCTCTGTGAATTTGTTGCCATCCACCTGAAAATTGCCTTGACCAAAGAAGTAACCCACTGTGACCGACTATCAAGCAGTAATTGCACTTACCGGTAAACTTGTAGGTATGCTGTTTTCTGTCAGCAATGGGCACAGCCGCTGTGCGGTCTTTCCAGACTTCGTTAGAAGCCACGGGAGCCATCTCTTGCATGTTCTTTTCGTGACAAGGTCGATTTTTCCACCACAGACGCTCATGCAGTAGCCTGCTCTGCAAAGTCAAGCGTTAAGTCGCGCATGTTCCTTGCTTCAAGGGCCATTATCAGCGGCTGCCACGACTCCGATAGCCCATTAAGCAAGTGGATGCCGATCTGTTCTTCTGGTAAAGTGTCGCATGCTGGTTGAAGCACATTTGCAATTGGACTTAACTTCGCTTGCGTAATCCTGGAAACCCTTCCGACATTCGTATAGATTCAAGCTTCGGATGTAGGAGTAACCTTCTCATCAGCGTTCTCATAGCCTGTATGGCATCTAGCTCCCGCCATGCCTCCGAAGCCATTGCCGTGGTTCCTATACCGGAACTCAGTAGCCCAGAATCCGAGACAGCCGTGACGAGCACAGACAAAGCATTCGCCGTTCGCCGATCAAGCTCTCGCTGCGCCTTACCGTCCTCTTTGTCTTTCTTGATACTGTCGCCAGCAAGAGATGCTACCTACACGGCCACCTCTCGCCGTCACCGTTTACGACGCTCCGTGGGTCGTCGCTGATGAAGTTTAATATCGCCCAGGTATGTCACAGCTTGCAATTCTCAATGTAAACTTCTCGAAACTAACGCCGCCAGTGAGCGCTGAGCACATAGCCCGTGAGACGCAGTGCTACCCTAAAGCTGTTCACCAGCCAAGGGTTGAAAAAGCTAAAAATTTTAATAACGCAGCTGACAAACAGAACGGGCACAATAGCAAATACCGACAAAAAATAAGCGACAAAAAGCTTCGATATATAGTACTCCTATGATTACTATTGGCAGAGCGTGCCATCATGTGTAAGAATCTTAATGCTATCGGCTTCTCTTCCTGATCACTCCGATAAGCCATAGTTGAGGGCTTTGGTAGAGGCCTATTGGCCTGGTTACACGTGATGCTCAGCCAATCGGGAAGAATCTGCTGCTCCGAAAATAGACATGGTCTCCAGAGTCAGCCAGTACTGCACCCAGGTCAAGGTGAAACTGCATGGCACATTCATTGGCAGTGAAGCTGATTTAGCCGAACATAACTTGTAAAGCGCCTAGAAAGAGAGTGAGTTCTCTGAGGGCGCTTTATAAAGTGTAATATTATTATTCTATTATTAACTGCATAGACATGCTTACTGTTTTGCTAATTTTAGCAACAAAAGAGTGCCCTCCGAACACTATTGCAAGGCGAATAATCTTCTCTACACTTAAATTCAAATAAGAACAAAGTAGTACAAACAGTCACAAGCTACAGCTCAGGGTAGAAACGACGTTTTTACAACAAAGGGATTACTCGCAAGAAACAAAACAAATGTACATCAAGCCTGCTAACACTTAAACGAATTAGTAAAATTGGCGGGGAAACGGACGTATGACATAAGGTACGCGAAGACAGCTGATTGGGTGCTGATATTGACAGCTCTGCAAGATCGCAAAATTAAAGGCATCCCAGACAGCCTATGTAACCAGAATGTTATAGCCTCAGCTTCAGAATGGGACCACTATAATAGGCTGAGGCGAATGGGTTGTAAAAGAGTCCTTGAGGCCGTACAAATGCCAATGCAGATGTTCAAGTGTAATTCTATACAAGAGACTGGGTGTGTTGCTAAGCGTTGAACGGCAATGCTTGTCTGTAAAGTTGGAAGTCAAACATACGGGTGTACATGTTCAAGCCTCTGTAGCCAGAGAACTACTTACTGAAGCTTTCATTAAATTCACTATGACACAGAAAACGTGAACTCGTTTAAGCATACTAGTAAGCTTGACACGGTTACAGTGCAAGTGATCTCTCTTAAGCATGGAGGATCACTGACAATACAGTGCATACCTCCTTAATGTTCAGACAACGGAATCAATGACCGATCTACACTCTACGAAGTCTTAAGTGGCCATAAGATAGGGGCAAAAAATAATAACGTAAAAGCCGGCCTAAACAATTGCCACCACTAGATATATGCAACAATTTTGTGGTTTCAAAGCCAGACTGGAGAAGGTGATAGCACCTTCCCACCACCTAAAGACAGACAGAAGATCAGATAATGATTAGCTTGCCATTTGCATGTAAGCCAGGCAGTCATCCACACTTTTTGATAGGGAAGATTTACAATAAACAGAAAACAATGATGGCTTTTGACAAGGAGCACACGACCACTAACAAATGTTAGGTATTAACTGGAGCACAGCTGTCTTGTAATAAATTGAATCGCAGTACAAGTGAAGCCATACTATCGTCACAATACGAATGTTGCACTTGCTGAATTATTTAAAATGATGCAGTGCTCTCCTAAGGTCCCGAAGAGGTCTTCCAAGTTATAGAAGATTTTTATTAGCTCGTGCAATCCAACAGAACATTGTAAGTCAGGTGTGGACTCTAGACCTCACGATATTATGTTACTAACAGAGTCATCAACGGCAAGAAGTGGCACAGGTCATTAGCAGCAGTCACCGAGCTCACATTTCCTTGATTTCGAGGAGAGTACATAAGAGCAGGGCATTCGAGTCACAGCGTACTTCAATAAAAACTGGCGACTGGAAGAATCCCTAGCGGCTGCATGAATTAAGAGCCACGATACACAACGTCTGCGAAATACCGTCACAAGAGTAAATTCGTTTGCATGGAATACTGCTCCTACACCACGCGTCCCAACAACTACGTAGACGTGCTTAGCGTTCGGCTGATTTCAGCAACAAAATAGTGCCCTCCGAACACTGTATTGAAAGACACAGAATCCTCCCTACATTTAAATTCAAACAACAGCAACGTGGCACCGACAGTCCCGTGCTACAGCTCGGGCAGCAACAGTGTTTTCACGTGAAAGGGTCCACTTACAAGACAGGTAAGAAATGTACGTTAAGCCTGCTAGCACTTAAGGGAAATTGGTAAATTTGACGAGGGAAAAGGACATGCGACGTACGGTATATCAAGGCAGCTGATTAGGAGCCGTTCTGGAGCTGTTGGCATTTTCCTGAACCAGTAGTTTCTATACAGCGTTCTAAGCCTGGGCTCATTTTTTAGCCTAAGCACAATGCGTGCCTTTAATAAACTCCGATTCCATAATCTAGGCATATCATGTACACACTCCCGACACATATAATGCAATCCAGTTGCCGGCAAGACCAGGTGCTGTTAAGCCCTTCGTTAAACGTGGATGATCAAAATAAGCGGCAACATGCCAGCAGTCGCAATCGAAAGCACGAAGCTGAGAGCAAAAGCTAAGTGCGAAGCTAGAGGCACAAACCTGAACCAAAATTCGGAAGGTCACTGCCAAAGCACACGAGGACGAAACGATTGAAACGAAGACTTATGCTATCCCGCTTAAACTGCGTCCACCCGGCAAACTACCAGCGAGGTTACAGGACAGCTTACTTACACTTCCTGTGGGTGGCGCGGTTACTCCGCCACCCAACAGTGTCACAGTGACCGAACTAACGGTTTCCTTTTTGCATAAATATGCCATAAGTCACGTGGATTACGGTAAGGCAGGAATACAGCAGCTAGTCATTTAGTGCCAGTACACAGAATAGGTTAGGAAGAAAAAAGATTCCAGGTAGAGAGAAATTCCTACGCCAGTCACAAAGAGAATGTGCGGATTGGTACAGCACGGTACCTCTGTAGCTCTTCATTTGGCTCATACTAGGCTGCTAAAGCTAGTTCTCAAGCTCAATAGATGAATTGAGTGCCAAATGAGGCAACTTAGGGTGAGAGTAGTAACAACAATGTTCAGCTGTGCGCACACCACCCCTACTTTACCCCCCCCCCACACCCCCCCCGGCGTCGTCCTAGCAGACAGCGAGCAGAGGAAAAGACCGGAGCTTTTGGCTAAAAAAATCTGGAGCTGGTATTACAAGCAGCCAGTGTAAAGGCTAGCTTGTTGTACGTGTACATTCTGGCATATTCAACCTGCAAAAGCATGGTCAGTAGCCACTAGCGAGACCTGTCTCTTCTGACTCAGTGCAGACAGAGCCTTTGGCTGACCAGTTGTATCTTCTTATCCTACAGGAAACGTGCAGCCGGTCAGCTTTTCATATGGGATAGCTTAGTATAAAGTCTCTCACGAAAGCAGCACCAACAATTGATCGATGCACTTGATTCTCCTCATTGTTCTTATGTAGACTTCCCACTTATAACAGGTGGCTTCACAGCTTCATCCGGTCAATGGGGCCGTCAAATGTTATAGATCCCCATTGACTAGTTAACTGCTACAAAGCTGCTTTGCTACATTGGTAGTAATAACAATAACACATTTACGTAGTTCACTCAGAGAACTAAATCTCTCCATTGGCACTCTAGGGATGCTGCAAGCTAAGCATTACTAAATGTTTGCTGGCAATATCAGAACGCTGCACGCATCGTGTATGCACATACGTGCATACGGAGGACAAATCACAAAGACCCGCAAAATGCTGTAGTGAGCATTGCATTTGAAGCTTCTTTATTATTTCATCATGTCGGGGGACGCTGTGCCGAGCATTAGTTGACAGTTTCAGGCTTTGGGAGCATGGGAACTAAAGGCACGATTTTGACGTTCGTATGAGGTATGGCTATGCGACTCGAGTCAGAACAGTGGGTTTTAGGACTTTTTGCCTGGTGAAGGAGTAGTTCTGATAGGTAGGCTATAGCCAGAGAATGAAGAGACCTAGAAGTAACCGCCATTGGCTCGATGGACTGCTATTTTTATTAACTTTGGCACAATCAGCCGTTTTTGCCTAGAAAATTGAATTTACATATAGTATGAAGTTGTTATACCAGACCAGTTGATGGCTGTTCTGAAAGGATAGTCATTTAATGAAATGCATCTCTATCTGTAACTCTACAAATCCCCAAAACTGCATGGGTGTTAGGTAGGAGAGTTTTCTATAGCCCACTCGCAGTTTCAGCTGCTTTCGCTATGCATTCGGTAGCAAACAGGCTTCCTCTCAGGTGAATAAGAGAAAGTGGAAAGCATAGCAGAGTCAGGACAGCAGATGAAAAAGTGAACAGAATGAAAGTAGCATCCCAGGACCACTGGAAAGGATGTGCCATAGTTGGCAGCAGGAAAGTAGTTGTCTTTGCGTAAAAATAGTGGAAACGAGTTCCGCAGTCTAAGACCTGCACAGACCTTCCGTAGCCAACGGTCTTTACACAGATGAATGGAACGGCTAATTTATTGTCTATGCTTGCCTGAGGGAGATTGGAGGCTAAAATGGTGTAGCAGTTCAGCTAGGTCCTAATGAGCCAAGCCGTGTCGGGCCTTGTGGGTCATCGTAAAAAAAGAACTGCTTTCTATCCGTCGATCAACCGGCAGCCATCCTGGCTAGTTTTGCAAAGGAGACACTTGGTCAAACCTCTGGGATTTAAAAACTATCTTTTCAGCCATATTCATAGCCAGCTGCAGTGGCCTAGTGGCTTTTTTCGGTAGCTTAGCCAAAGGGGAATTACAAAAATTTAGCCGAGGCAAAACTTAGGAGCAAGTTAACTTTTTCAAGCCACGGTGGAAGACAAGACCTAATCAGAGACAGTAATCAGACATAATGGTTAGCTGCAGAAGAAGTCTTCTTAGCGAAGCTTTCACAATTTTGGCAGTTTTCGCAGATGACACCTAAGTTCTGAGCAAATGACGGATGCACCAGAGCAACACCTATTTAAAGCACAAATCCTTCTAGTCAAGCGACACGCTTAGGGTGTCCTATGAGCAGCTGTTCAGCTTTATCGTCGGTCAGTTTCAAGAAACCTTTCGAAATCCAAGATCAATGACGGCAAGAGGAGGCACGTTATTGACTAAGGTCTGTGCCAAAATGTGATATAACAGCTGCTTTTTTCATTTGAAACGGCAAATCGGTTCATAAAAAGAGGGCAGCAAAGTTTCTAAAATGTTCCCTTTTTAAATTAGCCTGCAATTTGGTTGAAGAATTTAAAAATGTCACCCTGTTGAGCCCAATACATCGGTCGGTGTTTATGCATTACGACATGCATGTATGTGCATAGGATTGCACACGCGAGTTTTTAGATGCATCTTCCAGTAATAGTACAGCTGCTGCATGTATAAACCAGTTGAGTATGGTTTTGCTTTACTTGTGCCTGCTTTCGTGATCGGCAAGAATTTAATTGTTATAACCGCCCAGTCTCCCTTATACTCTTCCTATCAAAGACACTGCAACGAGTAGTGGCAGAACAGCTGAAATTATATATTGAAACTTCCAACTTCACCAGTAACTTCTGGTCTGACTTTAAAGCTAGCCACTCCACAGAGTCAGCATTGCTTCGGGTGTACAGCAACCTACGTAGGAATGCAGACAAGGGTAGAGTATCTCTACTTGTTTCGCTCGATGTTTCTGCAGCATTTGATACTATCGATCACCAAGTTCTTCTGAGCGCCTCTAATCTCGCCCGGGCATAGCTGGCACTGGTCTGCAATGGATCAGATCTTATCTAAGTGGGATTGATGTGAATAAACAAAGATCATGACAGAAACCTCCTAAATACGGAATACCTCGTGGTTCTGTGCTTGATTCCATTCTGTTTGCGGTTTATGCTCTTTCCCCTGCCGATGTGATTACCAGGCACAACAAAGGCTTCTGCTTCTATGCGAATGACACTCAGTTGTACCTTAGCTTTGATCCATCCTAGACTTCCTGCACTTCGAATCATCTCAACTTCTTTGCTGCATGTACTGATGACATCTACGTATAGATGTCATCAAATTTTCTTAAAATGAATTATGATAAAAACAACTTACTAGTTATGGGCACAGCAAGTCTGATTCAAAAATTGGAAGAGCTGACACAAAAAATTGGCTTAGCTGGCATATCTCCTGTCGAATCTGCACGAAATCTAGGTGTCATTTTCCAAAGTAACCTTTCATTAGACGGCCACAACAGCTCCACGGTCAAGTCTGCCTACTTTCAGCTACGTCAGCAAATGCAAAGCGCCAAGAAAGAGATTGAGTTCTCTGAGGGTGCTTTATCAAGTGCATTATTATTATTATTAATATTACATAACATTGCTAAAATTTGGGCTTTTGTAAACAAAAATACCACATCTAAACCGGTCCATGCATTTCTAACGACCAGTCTTGACTTCTGTAACCTGCTGCTTCCTGGTCTACCGGCCTTTGCACCCAGGCGCTTCCAGCTGGTGCAAAACTCTGCAGCTAGGCTTGTCTGTGGTGAGTGGCAAAGTTGCCACATCACACCACTTCTAGCTTATCTGCACTGGCTCCCACCCAAGCAACGCATCGACTCAAAGACTTTGGCATTCACTTGTTTGGTCCCTTCGTTTTTCGGCTGTAGCCTACCTGTCAGAAATACTCCCCCGCCAGGTTAAGTATAATACCACCTGCTGTTCTGAATTCGACTGTTTAGCTACACCTCGTACGAACCTCAAATCCTCAGAATATCGTGCTTCAGTTCATGTGCTTCCAAAGCCTGAAACTCATTTCTGACTGGCTTCACGACATTCCCTGAGTTGACATCTAAAAAGAAGCTAAAAACACATCTATTCATTACAGCATTTAGTGCGTTCGATGGAGTCGTCCTTTGTGTTGCTTGCTGACACTGTGCATGCTGCCACTAACCTTCATTGCAACCTGACCTGGTGCATTTCGCCAGAACCATGTTATGTTTGCTGTCATGGAACATGCTACCACTAACCATTCAACCATATTTCCTTTGCAGCATATGCAAAGTGTCAAGAAAGAGATCAAGTTCTCTGGTGGTCCTAAATAAATTTATTATTATTGTGATATGCACAGCGGCCACATCGCTCGACATATTGTTTGAGGCTATATTCTTGGTCAGTGTGATTTCTGGCGAAAACTTAAATGCGATATTAAATGTAATAATAATTCACTTGATAAAGCACCCTCAGAGAACTTAATCTCTCTCTAGGCGCTTTACATTTGCTGCAAAGTGAATATATCTGAAACGCTCATACACAAATTTGTCTCTTTATACTACACACAGCTCAGAACTCGCTTCCCATAAAGCAGCATATCTACTTCAAGATTTTCTCAATCCTCTCTCATCCGTTAATTGTTAAGCTCTAGCCTACTCATCTAAACTATTCACCAATCAGAATAGGCATGACACAACCAGGCCTCCGTACTTAAATCGTTCATCCATACCTCAAAGAAAATTCAAACCCATTGTGGAACGTGCCTATTGGTTGCTCGCTCCAAAAGCCAGGAACTCATTCGATAAGGGCATCACGTCAACCACTGAATTGACATCATTTAAAAAGGCCACAGTGGACCTGTTGCTGGGGCCTTATGAATTATAACGGAATAATATATGCAATAAGTATTACAATAACCATGAAGTACATTTGAATGACCTTTTACTTGCCAAAAAATTATCAACTTGACAAAGTATATTTTAGACGGTATGTGACCATTCGCCTGGTGATTCAGGCACCTGATCCATGCTGAAGTAAATCCACAATAAACACTGCATTACACAACAACAGAAAGTGACAATACCCAGACCATATCACTAAAAATTGCACATAATGGTTGCATGAATGATAGCTCACTACACAAGATACATTCCTTCAAAAATGTAGCACATTCATCATTACGCCTACACAGATTGATAAAGAGCAGAAAGACATGCCTTATAAAAAGGAGGCCTGAAAGTAGGCATACTTGACAGCCGAGCTGATGTGGTCATCTAGTGAGAGGTCAGTCACTGAGTAACAGGACACCCAAATTTTTTCAGGTGCTTCAGAAGGTATGCTAACAGTGTTGATCTTTAGAGCACTACTAATAATAATACATTTGGCACAGCACCCTCGAAGAACTTAAACTCTTTCTAGGCACGTTTCAATGTTAAAGTCACACCTTCTTTGCTCATAACTACTAAGTTGGTTTTTACCATGATTCAATTTGAGAAAGCTCGTTGACATCCACATGCATTGGTGAGCCGTGATGGTACACTAGGTAAGGCGGTTACTTTCACGACCTCGGTCCCGAGGTCATGGGCTCGATTCTTGTGGTGGGCGATTCTTTATCGCCACTGCAAGCGGTGGTGATAGCCGTAAAGGCTCTTCTATCGCTATACAAAAAGAGGCTGCTTAATCAGCTAGCATTTATTTTATGCAATTGTCAGCAATACATAAAGCAAGAAAGTTGAGAACATATTACATGCTGGAGGGCTGGAAGGGATAAAAGCATGGGTACAGCTACGTGACATCTGCATAGAGGTAAAAGCCTACGTAGTGCTTGGCGATTGCATCGGCAAGAGAGCGTATAAATTGAGAACAATAAGCAGAACAAGCACAGAACCCTGAGGTACCTGTACTTCATGGTCCCTCAGATGGTGTCTATCCATGTACATCAACACTCTGAAGTCGCACACTGAGATAACACCTAAACCATTATAGCACAGTGATCATGATGTCCAGGCAAGATGAAAGACGTTCACAAAGGACTAGGTGCTCTAGTAGGCTATTCTTTATAGATCAATACAAGCCTATTACGGAGCTGCAAAGGCTGTTCAGGTCCCATACAAATATGGCTGCTGAATATGTCGACATTCGCCTTAGCCGTTACATGGCATAACAAGCTCTCTTACACAAACACACGCCACAAGTTGAAGTAACTGTACATCCCATACCTTGAAATGCATGGAAGCTAAAACGGATTCAGGTCGAAGCTGAAAAATACAGAATACCAATAACTCACATTACGAGTATTTGCCTTGCACATACCTTTAGCCACGAATACGTGTATGCACACAAACAGAGGCAGACGCTTGTACTCACACGTACACACGTACACACACACACACACACACACACACACACACACACACACAAACACTCACACAAACACACACACACACACAATCACGTGTCCATGCTCAGACACCTGTACATGGACTCATGCAAACGTGAATGCCTTAGCCTCAGTACAACAAACAATTTTACGTGAAACAGACCGAACACAAACACACGTGAACACATGAACATATACACATATATATATAAATATATATATATATATGTGTGTGTGTATATATATGTATATATATATATATATATATATGTATATATATATATATATATATATATGTATATATATATACAACACATGCACAAATACGGACATTTATGCAAAAAAATGTAGCGTGCAAACCCTCATACACATTTAATGGACCGTTATAGATTTCCGTATTTTCCCAGGCCGTTGGCGTCGATTGCACGTACGTTCAAGATTAGTTGATAGGATGCAGTTCCACTTTTAATATAAATACAGCACACAATGTAACACAAGAAAAATGTGTTCGTCTCTCATCAGCTTTGTTTATAATTGTAACAGACAGTCATAGATTGGTGTATTGTCTCGTCCAATTGCCGTCGATTGCCCTGGATTGCCCACGGCTGCACGCGAAAAAGGACAGCATGTGCGTCCGCAGTGAGCGTTATGTGGTTTGATATTTATGAATTCAAACAGCCAATTTCCAGCAAATTTGAAACAGATTGCTGCAGAGACCGGGCCAGTGCCATTGATTGCCATGCATTGCCCTCAATTGTGATTGTCCTCAATTGTGATTGCCCTCAATTTTTCGATTGCATAAAAGGATGTGGCTGCACTTATAATGCAGTGTAGTGCAATACCTAAGAAAAGTTGGAGCTTCTCTCAGCAACTGCCGATCCATTTGTAACTGTCCGTTGTGGATTGGCGTATTTTTCTGGGCCATTGCCGTCGATTGCCGTGAGTTGCTGTCGATTGAAAGCGCACCATTGGTAAAAATTATGTGCGCACGCAGGTTCATGTTACGTGGAATGAGAGTTGCAGTTTATTGCAGCCAATCTTGTCAATTTTCCACGGATTTTGCCATCGGCTCCTACCATTGCTGTTGATTGCCATGCATTGCTGAGAGTAAACAAACAAAGCATCTTGAAAATTCCACGGTTTTACTTTGGATGCAGCGGAATGCTATATGTAATGACAATCGAGGCTTCCGCGCTGCCAATTTCTTTTCAATTTGACGGGAATTGGGGTATTGGCCCGGGACATTGCTGTCGATTGCCGTTCATTGCTCGCGATTGTACGTGCACGATTGGTTGAAAGGATTTGATTTCACTTTCAACCCAGTGGGCTGTGACACGTAAGATATATTTGATCTTGGTCCAGTCACTTTCCAGCAATTTGCGATCGACCATGCCGTATTTGCCCGGGCCCGGGCCATTGCCATCTGTTGCCTCGCATTGCCCATGATTGAACGGTCAGAGCTGGTTGAAAGGGTTGAAAGTAGGTGTGCACGCGGTGAGATGTTACGTGAAATGAGAATTGGAGCTTGGTGCAGCCAATTTCTCGTCAATTTGCATCGTATTGGTCCCTGCAATTACTGTAGATTGCCGTGCATTGTTGACAATTAACGTGTAAAATAGCTTGAAAGTCCTACGATTTCCCTTTTAGCAAAAAGAAATGTGAAATGCGGTGACATTGGCACTTCGTGCAGCCAATTTAGTGTCAACTTGCCATGGATTGTAATGGATTGCTGCTTCGAGCCGAGCCGTTGCCGTAGATTGCCATGCATTGCCCGATATTGTACGAGCGTAATTGCTTAAAATGATGTCGTTGACTTTAACTAGTGTGCTTTGTAACATGCATTAAAAATTGAAGCATTGCGAAACCGATCTCAGGGCATTTTGCATAAGATTGCTGTAAATTGAGGTATTGGTCCGGGCCATTGCAGTGCTTTGCAGCCGAATGATCGAGGTATTGGAGTGGAATTGTGGAATTACACGATAAACAAAAATTAGAGTAACGTGCAATCACTAATAGAGCTTAAAGTGTACGTATTTTGGTCGTTTAGGCGGGTTGCGGTACATTGACGTACTGGCCCTGGCAGTTGCATGCGATTGCAGTGCATTATCGTAGAATGGCAGAGGCGACAGCAGTAAAGTTATGAGAGTACACAATAACCGAAGAGTAGAGAAGTGTGCAATCGTGACAAGAGCTTCTAGTGTACGCGTTCTGGTCGCTGTGTATCGGATTGCAGCGGATTTCGGAGGATTGAGGTGGATTGTAGTATGGGACCGGGTCGTTGCAGTCGAATGCAATTCATTGCATGAGAGCGCGTGTGCACAATGGAGCGAAATTTCTTTTTTGGATGCACTTTAACCGAGTCTAGTGCTATATGCAATGTCAATTAGAGCATCGTGATGGCCATTGAGGATGATTTGCAGTGGAATAGGGTGGATTTCGGTAGTTTTCCAGGTCATTTCAGGCGATTGCCGCTCATTGCCACAGTGCGAGGTTGTAAAAATTTTTTTATTTTCTGTGGTTGTGCACACAGCACGGTTCACTTTAAAATGCAATAAAAACTCGGCGCAATGTATTTCAATTTTTTATGGGGTGGATCCTGTGGATTGAAGGGGATTGTGTAATTGGCCCTGGCTACTGCAGTCAATTGCAGCGTATAGCACGAGAACGGCCGTGCCAATGCAAGTGAAAATTTTTTAATGCGGTTGTCGCAGAGTGTGCTGTCATATGCAATCAAAAAAAGGAGCTTTTCGATCAGGATTTCTTTCGTTGCGTGGTGGAATGCAGTGGATTTCGGTGAATTGCGGTATTGGCCTGGGCCACTGCAATCTTATTTCACTGGACGTTGCGAGGCGGAATCACGCAAAATTCTGGGTACATTGTACGTGTAGCGTAGATTAATATTCCAAATTTTGTTGAGCTTTTTGCAGCTGATTTGTGGTGGATTTGACGCGAACTAGAATGGATTTGGGTGAATTGCGGTACAGGCGTCCGGCGTCAAAGCTCATTTGCATACGTGCACGTGCTCAAAGCGACATGAAATTTGGTGGACAGATAAATTCAAACATGTACTACAATATCAGTGAAAATTTTGAGCTCGGAAACGCTTATGTCTGGTCGTTGCTAGCCTAATTAGAGTGGATTTCGGTGGATTTCGGTGGATTGAGGTAATTCGTCGAATCCCAAAAACATATGCTTACACACTGAGCACACATTTGGCGATTCATTTACATGAAAAAACCGGGCTTTTCGACGTAGCACTACTCCTGGCTCGTATTGCATTTTGTAAATCCATTCGTTAGGGCTTGAGCACTACATTGTTTGACATGGTACACATGCCGACCACCGCTACAAGGCGGCGTCATTGAACGCTCTGCAGGCGTTTCGCACTTGACAGACAACTTTATTTCTTCTCTCCCGCTACCCTACACTCGGTCGCAGAAAAACTAAACGTACGATCTTACTCGAGGATGAGCAGCGCCGTCCAATGACCCACGATTGGGCTCGCTCCGGTGGTGAGCCTCGGCCTCGCTCAAGCGAGCTCACGCTTCGCCGAGGCCGCCGCCGCCGGGCGATCGACCATCGCCGCCCGCGGCTCGTCATGCGCTGGCTCGAAAAACGAGCGTGGCGCTCACCATCTGCAAGATGGCGCTGCCGAGCTGGTGCAGCCTGATGTAGGCTGAGAAAGGCTGCTGCACAAATAGGGAGCAGTCGAAGGCCACTCGATCGGCGGCGGCGACGAAAAACGGCCTCGTCTCGCTGTCAAACAGCGCCACCAGCCGGTCGAGCTGGCCGTCGCCACCCAGCTTAGCGCCCGTGTACACTGAGGATAGGCTCGGCGTTGTGCAGCAGCCTGTCATGGTTCGAGATGTCATCAGAGTGTGCGTTCGAAGCGCCAGCTGCACCGCCTGCAACCGAGACGCAGTGTCGTCAACATCTGCTCGCCACCGCCTGCAGCTTTCGGTAAAGAGCGGTCGCGAGGGGTTCGCTGCGGGGATGGGGTTGCTTGGGGCTCACTGCGGTGGGGGTAGCTCGGGTGGGGCGAGCTCGAAGCTGTCGACCTTGCGAACCTTTGCTTTTAGAAAAGCGTCGGCGCTTTCCGTCAGGCGAACCCCAGATTTTCGGTTATGCGGGTCGCATCGTCCCCAAAATTAGCCTAGCAAACGGGGGGGGGGGGAGCCACTCTGCGGTTTCTCGAGAGAAAACAAAATGCCGACATCCGGCAGAGCTGTGGACCCGAAATGGCGCCGACGCTCCCGCCTGCTCTACGCATTTGTATGGCGCACTAGGAGAACTTAATCTCTGTTAGGCGCTTCACATATGCCACGGGGCTCGAGCCCATGACCTCGCAGCCAGCCCTTGGTCGGAGCGATGCCTCGTCGGTTATGGCCGCTGCAGGAACCGAATCAGCAGACCCATGATTCAGTAGGTGCCGCGGTAATGGGCTCCTTCGTTACGGCGGTTCCGGCAACAGTAAACGCTCAATAGATTGTCCCCAATGATAGTCCACCTGCCAAAAAATAGTCACTTCCGGCTTGCGAGCCGACGTAAACATACCAATGTAAACATGTTTCTGGCAAGTAAATAAGGAGTGGCGGCCTTAGAATGCCGTTTGCAGCAGGATGCTTTGAGCCGAGCTGCGGGACGGCGTCGAGGCCGATCTGGTGTACACTTTCTGATTGTTATTACTACCAGTAGAACAGCTGACCTCAAGGGGACGTGTCGTTATTTTTAAAATTTAACGTTCGTTTTTTTCATATTTTGAAGTGATGTTCTGCTCGTCCGTTCAGGGCTGAGTACCTAATACTTACCAAGTCCACCACGAATGCTCGGTTCGGGAGGTCGGGATTTAAAAAAAGTCATTTCTGTGAGGTCAATGCACTATTTCCGGTGTAAGGTTTTACAAAATAAATTTATTTACCACGTTTAGGTTATCTGTTAACCACCAAAATTTGGGATTACATTTATCACTAGTTTGTCTTATAACAGAATTTCCAAAAACTAAAAGTTGTGCCTATTTTCGGCCTTTCCTGACACTGGACCAAACCAGCAGCAACATGATCGAAGGCTTAGAGTAGGATCAGAGGAAATGTAAGCAATCACATAGTTCAATTCGCACCGGAGTTCCATTCGCACCTGACGTCGTCACTGCTGCAAGTTCGAAATGCCCCAGCTCGCTTGCAAGGTTCTCGAGAGCGCCACCTGGCGGAGCTTGCTCGAAGCCTCCACCATCGAGAAAGTCGAGCTGGGTGGGACGGCGGAGCCGCACGACGGCGAGAGTTTGGCGAGAGGCGCCGTAGCCGCCTGCCGCTGCCGGTTGGGCTAAGCTTTCGTAGCTAAGTAAAGGTTAAGGGCATCGCTAAGCTAAGTAGCTGAACGAGCGAGTGCAATGAACCACAGAGATGCGCCGACACTGAAGAGGCGGGGTCGTCGACGGTGAAGCCGCATGGCGTTTTTCTCAGCGGCCACCGGGCAGACGATGCAAATGCGCCGTCTTGCTTTGCCAGGCGGCTGCTTCTCAAGGGCGAACAATGAGGGCCAGCAGTGCCGTGAGTTGACGCACTAGACGGACCAGATAAAAGCCGAGGCGCTCATTGCCACAGACGCCTGGGACACCGGACATCCGAACAGCTCTCGAGCATTGTTTCGAGCATTGTTCAAAGAGCCGTTTACTGCTAAGCGACCGCCGAATGGAGCTTTCGGGCCTAGCGTCTATCTGCCCATGATTGTCTCGTCTCTTGATACTAGCCCGCTGCCGAGCGCGTGGCTCATGGCGTAGACTGAAGCTGTTCAGGTATCGGCTGAGCAGCTTATCGTCTCGCCATGTCCTACTGATCGTCGAGAGCGTCACGGCAGCGAGCCCATTTCTTTCCACTTCGCTAGTTGGCCAACGTCTTATGGGAAATTCTGCAGTTGTCGTTGAAAAGTCAAAATGAGAAGGCGCGGCTCGGCTTTCACTGTCACTCCGAACATTCGAAGGAGCTGCTTCCTTCCTCACTTACTTCAGCCCGTAGTCTGCGTCGTTGTTGCCAGGGGCTGTGCAGGTGAGGGCTGGGAGGGCAAGAGGCCCACCTTGGGCGACCCTACCCCAATGAAAGCTGGCCGATTAGGTTCGTCGAGCTTAAAGGGATCCGCCGTTCAGCATATATTAACGCTCAGAACAATAACCGCTAGAATAACCGGTCTTTCATTAAAACAACTCAGCTTCCAAGAGTTATGCCATTTAGGTACGATATTAATTTATGCACATAATTTATGCGCATACGGCTCAGAGGGAGATGGAACAGATGGAGCAGACCAGACGGAGCAGAGCAGACGAAGCGAAGCAGACGGAGCGGAGAAGATGGAGCAGAGCAGACGGAGCAGAGCAAAAGGAGAGGAGCTGGCGGAGCGGAGCAGATGGAGTGGAGGAGACGGAGCGGAGCAGACGGAGTGGAGCTGGTGGAGCGGTGTGGTGCGGTGCAGCTGGAGCGGAGCAGACTACTGAGCGGAGCAGCTGCCGCCATCGCCGTCTTTTCTTCTGAGCCGAGCTCTCGAACGAGCTGCCGTGACCTCGTGGCCGGAAATTTGCTACAGGAAATGCCGACACAAAAAGGCGGCGAACGAGCTCACTCGCCGTGTATACCCTCGGCGTTCGATCTCAGCTTCAGCTGCATTACCGAGATCGGTGAGCGCTGTCAGGGAGCTAGGCTGTCTGGCCGCAAGATGCCTGGCACGCGAGGCGATCCGGTCTTACCGCGTAGGCCTTGATGACGGGCCACTTGCCGTAGTAGAGCGCCAGCAACTCGTCGCTTCCGCGAAGCACCGTCGTTACTCGAAGGTCGCTCTTCACCGACTCGAGGCAGTGGCCAGCGTGACGCAACATGGTTAGGCCGAGCGAGCGGACTCTTTCTGCAGTCAGGATGAGCAAACACAATGGCCGCAGCCGCTCGCTGCACGCATCGCCGGCGTGCTAAATGTCGCCGCCGAGAATAATGCAATGCAATGTATCTCCGTCTGTAACTCCACAAAGTCATTAAGACCATGTGGGTGTTAGGCAGGAGAGTTTTGTATAGCTCACTCACAGCCTAAGCGGCTTTCGGTATGTATTCGGTACCCAACAGACTTCGTCTCACGAAACAAAGAGAAAGTGGGGAGCATAGCAGAGTCAGGAGAGCAGTTGAGGTAGTGAGTATCATAGAAGTAGCAGCTCAGGACCGCTGAAAAGGATGTGCCATAGTCGGCAGCAGGAGAGTAGTTGTCGTTGCGTAAGAATTGTGGAAGCGAGTTCTTGAGTCTAGGACCTGCAGAGCTAAAGCTTCTGTCGCCAACTGTCTTTATAAGGACAGCTAGGTAGAGGTTCGCTTAGCAGCCGCGGCATTATTGACAAACTCGCCGAAAAAAAGGCGACAGCAATGCCCTTAATTTCAATTACAGACATATTGTTGAGCTCGACGTACTACTTCCGGTGTAAGTAGGTCTATAGAGTACTTTTATTTACTACGTTCCGGTCGTCTGTCGATCACCAAAATTTAGAATTGCATGTGTTGCTAGTTTGTCTTTAAATTGGGCTAAATTTCACTGTTGTCCCTTTTTTCGAACATTCCGTATTCCCCCCCTTTAATATATCGGCTGGCAGAGAAGTCCGAGCGACTGTCGCCCCGCTGCAAGCGGATGGCCGATGACGATTGACCGCATGCACGCTATACTGCTCGATCCGCTCGAGCACCTGAAGGCGAGGAGCCTCTTTTGCAGATCCTGCAATCGCCAATTAAAAACACGGCACTCCAGCGCTTGCCGCAGCTCTGCCGTTTCGACGACTGCTCGCGAGCACCCGCCCGCCGAGGGCTCTGTGAGGCGAGCCGCCGCACATGCGCACATGCCTCCTCCACTGCACGCTGGATGCGAAAGAGCAAGAGGCTGAAGGACGAGCTGCGCTCTGCACGCCAATTTCGCGCGCGCCGATTCACACCTGATGCTAAATGACTGTAGTCCTGCCAAACCTGCAAAAGAGGCAGAGACGCCGTCCGAGCCAATGCGGTGGCCGCCCTCGGAGCGGGGAGGCCGCGGCAGAGCGGAGAGGCTGAGGCGGAATGTTGGAGGCAGGCGCCTTTCGGCTCTTACCGGCGGCGTATTCGGAGGCGGCGGGTTCTTCTGCGGAGGCTTTTGAGGCGACATCTTCTCAGCTTTAGAATTGGAGATCACGTATTCGACGACGCTCAATGCCACAGTCTGCACGTCACTTTTCATGACGACGACGTCGGCCGTCGTGTAGTTGGGCACAGACGAAGCGTCTCGGTAGTCGACGAACAGTATTGCAACTAGTCTTTTGCCAATGACGCTGAGCCGGTTGAGTGCGGGATAGAACTTCTGATGAATGCCGTAGATGGGTGGCGGGTAGTTGTATTCGAGGCGATCGTCCGAGCCACTCAGCAAGGAGCCGTACGCCCACAGCTGAAGAATTTTCAGCCACGACACGGTGATCTAAAACAAACCGATGCCGTTGTTAATTTCTAGCGAGAAACAATTGCCAAACGTGGACGCACCGACACACAAAGGGCGCGAGCCCCCCCCCCCCCCCGCGAGTCATTACTCGATGCACAGCCACGCTGCTCGGACCTCCGAATGACTTTCAATCCGACCGGGCTTTAAATGCGCATGCCCGTATCTACTTCCGTCCGAATCTCCGAAGCCCAGACTTGAGCGCAAACTACGCTGCAGAGTTCGTCCAATTGCGCATCCTAAACCTGAGCTGTTTCAGTGCGAATTCTGCAGCCAACAAACCCCATTTCGTGCATCAAAGGGAAAAAGAGAAGAAACACTACGTCAGATGAGCAGGCGATGAAGTGAGTAGTGAAGACGTAGCAGCTCAGGACGGCTGGCGAGGAAGCGCTAGAGTTGGAAGAAAGGACATTTCATTGCACAGTGTGGTGAATTGCGAGTTGCCGAGTCTCTGGCGTGGTAAGCAAACGTTTCTGTCGCCGACAGTCTTTAATTGAAACAACGGAAGACCTAATAAATTCTGGAGCTTCTAATGCTTCTAATGAAAGAGCTAAGCATTTCTCGCATTATATTGGCCATCGAAAGAAAGTATAAGGCTTTACGACAATCCGTTCGGTCAATTCAAGCCTCGACATGAGCCGTCTGCAAGCCCGGAAGAAGGAATAAGGAACAAGGCCAAGGCCGGACGGAAGTGCATGTCAATCAACATAGGCGCTCTCAGTTCATGAAAAGAGCGTATCTTAATGTTGCACAAACTTGAAGATGCCATAGCACTTTATTATAAAAATTGCTTATCTATGCGAACAAATTGCGCATTTCTGTGAGAAGTCAATGGCATGGCCACGGGCCGGCGAACGTCGGCGACTTTTAAGCAGTTCATTTTGTACTTACAATCTTACGATCGGTGATTTTCACTAAGCTATCACGTGCACTATGTTGCTATCAAATTGAAATAGAAACGTGCAAAGTGGCTATTGAGATGTTAGCGTTGTTTCGGGGTCATCGCTGTACAAACGTGGTTCTTGTTGCATGATTGTGACAAATAATTTCTCGCGACTTCCTGCTTTACATGAGCTCATTTTTACACACTCTGAAATGATTGACATTCGCTGCGCGAACCGGAGCTTTTCGGAAACAGGGGTACGCTACTTCCTGAATCTGTGGCAACAGTCCGCTTCGGCAAACGTCCGGGCCCCGCCGTTGGTCCCTTCGACATCCGGAGCATTCGGAGGCGAGGAGGTAGTAGATCCCCGGATTCGGTAGCCTCCAATCCTGGCGCCGCCGATAAAAGGGCCCCCGATCCTAGGTGCCTGTCCTGCCACATCAAAGAGTGGACCAAGGTGGCGGAAATTGATAGCTCTGCTAATGAAAACTAAAAACTCTGAGCGAATAATGTAGGCGCGAAAAACTCAATCACACGAATCTCGAGCCTCGAGATGCTAGAGAGGTTTCACAGCCTCGCGGCAGTGGCGACAGCTGCCCGCCGAGAGGTATGTTCGAGTAATGAAATGAGTGCTGAGAAAATTGCAAGAAAATGCTTGCCGTATGCAGTGCTTTCCTCGATGGCGCATCTGCGGGGTCTTCTGGGACTTTGTGCGGCGGCCGAAATGGCGTCCCGACAAGGAGGCATCCGGCGCCACCTGTCATCCAGGCATCCGGTGGGGCATCCGAAGCGCCGAGTTGACGATGACGTACTCGGGCTTTCGCGCCAAGGCCCTCCAACGGCCATCGCGATCCAAGGGGCCATCGATCACGATCCATGCATGGACCATCGATCGCGACCCTGGGGGATCCAGGAGAATCCAGGGGCAATCTGGGGGCGATAGATCGCGATCTGGAGGCGATCAAGGGGTGATCCAAGGGCGATCCAGGGGTGATCCAAGGGCGATCCAGGGGCGATCGATCGCAATCGGTCGTTACAAGTCGTGAGAGGAAATCTCCGTATGTCACGCTGGGCGGTGGGTCAGTAGGAAGAAACCGACAGCTTTCGTCTGTCAATATCCCACACGGTTTTTTCCTTCACTTAATCTTAAACCCGCCACCGCATCACCATTGCCTACTATTGCTACCTTCGGCACGTAGGATTTTTAATACTACTATCGCACGCCCTGATCGGGCAACTCGCCAAGAAGACGCTCGCCGAGAGCTCGTGGCCACGTTGCTGCCACTTACGAAACCGCCAAAGACGCACTCGTCGCTTGCGTGGCTTGAACCGCGAATCCTCAGTTGTCCGGTTTTTGAACCGCCTAATATCGACCGCCGGTTAGCTGCCGCATTTTGCAATGCCGTAAACGCGGCGATCACGAAGCGATCCTGTCTTTCGCGCTAGGAAGACAGTACAAGCATGTCAGCTTTGTGTCGACCGAAGCGTCAACGAGATCTTTCGATGTACCTGAAGAGAGAGCGAGAGAGAGAAATAGAAGGAGAGAGAATAAAGGATAGAAAGAGAGAGGGGAGAGAAAGAAGGAGCGAGAGAAAGAGAAAGAAGGAAAGAGAGAAGGAAGGAGAGAGAGAGAGAGAGAAGGAGAGAGATAGAGAGAGAGAAGGAGAGAGATAGAGAGATAAAGAATGAACGAGGCAGAAAGGGTGAGAGAGACCATGAGAGTGGGAGAGAGATAGAAAGAAGAAAGAGAGAAAGGATGAGAGAGAACCAAGGAGAGAGAGAAAGAAGGGGAGAGAGAAAGAAGGAGAGAGAGAGGAAGGAGGAGAGAGAGAAGAAGAGAGACAATAAAAAAGATATAATGTGAGATAGAGAGAGAGACAGAGACAGAGAGGACGACGGTTGCCGCGCTTTACCTGGTACAGCTTGATCATTGCCCAGTCGCACTCGAACGGCTTCCCCGTGAGCTCCTCCATGCAAGTAGCCTCGTCTCTCAGTATATCATTGAAGTACTTTTTCATTTCGCTCTGCAGATTCAGTTTCGGGTGCTCTAAAAGCAAAAGTTGAACACTGATATGAGAGTGGATGCGGTTGGACATTCCACGCGTTCTTGCGGCCTACGTTAAACCGTAGAATAGATGCAGAGAGTCGGCGACCTTCGGCTGATGATGGAGTTCGTGAGGGGACGGAGATGCGGTGGAGAGGTGTGGGAGGCGGAGGGGCAGAGGCGTCAGGTAGGGCGCGCTCCGAACCGAGGTCCATACGGGCAAAGCTCTAAGCTCTAAAGCAGTCAAAAGTCTTAAAGTGGTTGAGGCTTTTCGCCATGTGACGTCAGGATAGCAGACTGCGTTTTGCTGCAGAGTTTACTTCCGAACTTGACCTATTCATGAGGAACCCGGCGATGGTGGCACTACTCAGAGATACGTCTGATCGCGCCAGCTCGTTTCATCGCCGCTAGCTCCAGGTGCTGTAGAGGCTCTCTACATGGGCCCAACCTTGAACTCGAGCGCCTGCAATGAGCTAAAGAATTTTCTTAAATTTATTGGGCTCACTGACGTGCCGAACCGGTATACAAATTTCAATCGGCTGCTGCTGACGCTTCTGTCGATGTCGGTTACAAAGGCATTTAGATTATGTTAGATGATGCAATCGGATAATTAGCGCCAGCCCGCGGCTTCACGGCAATCTCTATTTTGAGCGTCAAACGCTTTCAAAGTCAAGCGCTTCTTTCTTTGGAACGTCCCTGCCTCTTTCAAAGCAGCCTGAGCACAGGCGAAACCAGGAGGGTGGCAGGGGTGGCAAGCTGCCACCCCTGCCAGGCTCCCTGGTAGGCGAGAGCCGAGTCTGGGACATGGTCTAGCGGCGTGTTTGAATTGCGGCTGGCCCCTTGGGCACGGCATCATGTCGGGCAATTTTCGCTCGCTGCAGGTGCTGATGTGACGCCCTTAGGACCCGAGCCCTCTTTAAGGGAAGCTCCGCCCCCCTGACCCCTCCGCTCAGCTATCGGCCACGACAGGCGGTCGATCGAACAGAACGGTGGCGGTATCGGCTGAACGTTCGAAACCTACTCTGCTGGTGAATTGGCGACCGTTGAACCGGAACCTGCTCCGGAGACTGGTCGAAATCGTCGCTGCAATCCAGGCCAAAGCATTCCACCTCAACCTGCGTATCTCGACTAGCCTTCGTAGGCGGCAAGTGCTCGAAGGGCGGCGAGATCGCGATCGGCGATGGCATGAGTGGCACGGTCGGTGGCGGCGTCGTGCACTTCGTCGTCTGCAGCGTCGCGTTCAACGACGCGGGCCTCGTAGAAGCTGAAAGAGTGGAGGCGGGAGGCGAGTGAGCGAACTGTCGGGTGCGAGAATAGCCGGAAAAGCCCCTAATATGGGTCGCCATTTTGAAGTTTTTGGAAGATTGACTGAATAAAGACAAACTAGTTATTATTGCTATCCGAGTTTTTGTGACTGACAGATGACCTGAACATTGTAAATAAAATTATTTTAAAGACCTATTTACACCGGAAGTAGTCCATTGAGCTAAAAAAATATGACTTTCTATGAAATTAGCGATACCAAGCGGCTTTTTTGGTGAACGTTGTCACTAAAAGCTACTTAGCCCTAAATGGAAGAACAGAAAATAACTTGAAACTATGAAGAAACGTTAAACATTCAAAATAATGGCACGCCTTGAGGTCAACCATCTGAATGGTAGTTATAAAAAAAAAGGGCAAATCTAATCAGAGCGAGCATAGTCATGCCTCTGTAGGTCAGAGCCCCACCTGCGGCAAACGGCTATCCAAGATTACATGTCCGTCCTTATTTCCTTGCCAGACATAAGTTTACACTGATATGTTTAAACGGGCCCACAAACCGGAAGTGACTATCGTTCGGCAACTAGACTATCGTTTAGGATAATATATTGATATTTTACAACGCCGGGGCAGACATAACAAAGTAGTACCACCGCAACTGCTGAATCCAGGGACCACCGATCGACTTCAAGGTTTAATAATAATAATACACTTGATAAAGTGTCCTCAGAGAACTCAATCTCTCTCTAGGCGCTTTACATTTGCTGCAAAGGTTTCGTCACTTGTTTTTAGATCCCTTTATTCTTTTGCTCCAGCCTGCCTATCAGATCTACTCCCCCACCAGGCAAAGCATCGTACCATTCGCTTTTCGGAATCTAATCGTTCGCCTACACCTCGTTCAAACCTCAAATACTTAGGAGATCGTGCCTTTAGTTCGTATACTTCAAAAGCCTGGAACTCACTCCTGACTTCCATCACGACATCTCCTGACTTGATCACATTTACAAAAAAACTAAAACCTATCTATTTATCAAAGCGTTTACTGGGTCCCCGTGATTCGTCCTTTAAGTGTGTATGCATGCTGACACTGTGCATGCTGCCACTAACCACACTTATATGCTGACCCTATGCATGTCAACCCTAACCGTGTTATTTTTGTTGTTTATCGAGCACGCTACTGCTAATCATTCGGTCGTGCTTACTGTGCAGAAAATTTAAAGCGCCTAGAAAGGGATTGAATTCTTCGAGGGTGCTTATCAAGTGTATAATTATTTTAATTATTATCATTGGCATCATTATTCAGTATGTACAAGTAATGCCTGTCACAAAAGTCATTGGGCTTCAATTGTGATGATTTACAAAAGTTGACATGCCGAACTTTTTTTTATTCATTTTCGGAAGTTAAGAATGTGAAGCTAAGTTTCCTGAAACTTTTGAAGGGTTTTGCAAATTTTCATAATGACCAAAACTAAATCTGTTGATCTTATAACATACCATGTTTGGCTGAGGTCCAATAAAGAACGTAACCTTGACTCTTATAGGTCTTCAGAAGGTCAACATGACAGCTATGGTTACATCAAATCATAGCTTATGTCAACCTTGTTGTTTGTGCTAATTTGCATGCCCATCGTTCTATTAGTCTTTGAGAAATTTCAATAAACGTCTTGGCTGCTTAATCCCATCCAGTGGGGCATAACTTCCCACCCATCGGTCGAGCGCCGCGGTTCTCAACCTCTGGGTCGCAAACCCTTCGGGGGTCGAACGACCCTTTCACAGCGGTCGCCTAAGACCATCGGAAAATAAGCATTTCCACATTTTGCACACAATAATTTTATGGTTGGGGTCGCCACAACATGAGGAGCTGTATTAAAGGGTCGTGGAATTAGTAAGGTTGAGAACCACTGCCCAAACCCGAAAAAAGCGCCGTTCGAGACGTCCTTTACATCGAGGTGCTTCTCCTGAGGCATTTTTTTTCTTTTTCATGCTGCCTTGTGCTTCGGCCGCTTTAAAGCCGACCGAGGACGCCGCTTCTGGCGAGCGTCTCGTCGCTCAGCTATCGGCGGCGACAAGCGGTCGATCTCGAAAAAAAAGGCGGCGATATCGGCTGAAAGTTCGCAACCTACTCTGCTGGTGAAATGGCGACCGCTGGCTCTGGACCGGCTCCGGAGACTGATCGAGTTCGCAACCCAGTCCGAAGTGTATCACCACGATTGGCGCATCTCGACTAGTCGGCGTCGGCGGCGAGCGCCTCGGCGTTGACGTCGCTAACGGCGCCGACAGCATGAGCGACGCTGCCGGCGGTGGTGTCGAGCACTTCGGTGTCGAGCTCTTCAGTGTTGAGCTCCTCGTAGTGTCTGAAAGAGCGGAGGGCGGAGAACGCATGTTACGAGCTGTCGGGAGCTCGTGAGCTCGAGAGGCAGCCTGCTTTCGTCGACTCGAACTGGAGTTCGCTCACTCCGACGTGCCGGACCGTGGCCGCGGAATCGAGCCGAAGACGGTGAGAGCAGTCAATATAGCCAAGCTGCCCGACGCTGCCGCCCATCGCGACAGGCCTCGCCGGGAAAGGCGAGCGGCTCAGCATTCGGCCCGGCACCCTCGCGGCGGAGAATCGTGGCACCGGAGACTCGCCGGTCACCACGTCGAGCCCCCACGCGCCTCACAACCCCCGCCCCCTGCTCGTCACCTCGTGCCAATGCGACCGAGAGGGTCTAGCCTGCACTCAGCAGAGAGACTCACCAGCAGCACAGCCCCACCTCAACGTCCGCAGGAAAAGCAAAAAGCGTGGGCCACGAACGGCCCGAGCGCGGTCTCGCGGCGGCCTGCCGGCAGTCCGGGTGCTCCCGGCGGGGCCGCTCGAGGCTTGTCGCCACCCCGCCTCTGCAGATGGCGCACACCAGTGATCAAGCGGCTGGCGTCCTCCCAGCGACGTCGCTGCGCGGCCCCAGCGAGCCCACAGCTCTGGCTTGCAGGCGGCCTGCGAGTTCTCGAGACCGCTCACCGTGATCGGGCCGAGCCATGGACTGCTCGAGGCTCGACCTTGTCGGAGGCGCTGCCGCTGGACGAGCCCTCGGCGGCTGCGCCGTCGTGGCGAAGCTGCCGAAGCCACTGCTGGCGTCTTGCCGGTGCTGCTGAGCTGGCGATTGTGATTTCGACGACGGCCGCTCGTTGTCGTCGTCGAGGAATCGGCATAGCGGCTCGGTCGGCCCGCTGGCTCGTTCCGGATCCACTTTCGACGACTGAGACTTGGGCGACTGCGAGCGGCTCGTCTGACACGATCGCGGCGACGGCTGAGTGGCAGCAGTGGCGACTGCGGCCGCCGCCTCGAGCGGCGACGGAGGTGACCTCGCTGTCGAGCGGCTCGCGCTCCGCGGAGTCGCGGCTCCTGCGCGGCGGCACGAAAAAAACGAGCCGTCTCGAGTAATGAATGGCTCGCCTGGCCGCGACGAGACCGCCGCCGCGAACGCCGCTGCTTAACCGTCGAACGCAGGCCGCCCCACTCCCGCAACCGAGCCAGCTACGGACCAAAGCCGCATGCCCCTGCCTGACACGTGCGCCCGACCGAGGGGAGAGCACTCCGCTGAGCTAAGTGGCGCTTGCTCGCCAAACGCGGCTTCAGATGCCGGCCTCAGCTAAACGTGTCGCTGCACTCGCGGCCAAGGCCGCCTGCCTCGCGGTGGCGAACTCGGCGGCAGCGCACCCTTCAGCGCTCGCGGCAAATATCGGTGAGTTGTAGCGGCCGGCCGCTAAGCTCGGCCAGCGAATCGCAGCTCGACTTTACCCAAGTACTCTGCCGACGGCAGCCGAGCGCTGTAGCAAGACGGAGCCGAGCCGAGTACGAGGCGCCTGCTCCTCCGGCGTGGCCGCCACGAATAGATGGGCGCGAGATTAGAGAGACTGCAGCCTCCTTAAAGGCGCATCCTTCAAGCCACTTCCTTCCTAGTCGTGCCCTCCCAGGAATACGCCGGGTAAGAGCTACGTGGCACGCCAGTGTCCTCTATCATCCAATGGGCTACGAGCAGTTCATCTTCTCCTCAGCGAGCTTGGTCATCTTTTCATCGTTGCTGTTGGAGCGCCCACCCTCGGGGCTCTGCGTTGCTTTCGGCGGAGCGAGGCTCGGAGCCAACAGCAATTCGTCGGAACGCTTTTACAATATCTCGTTAGCGGATCTTTCCATGGTAGATTGCCCGCTTTTTCTCGGTCATTGTCTGAGAGCAATCTAGACAGTCACTGCTGACTTTGACCTACACGGGCCCACTGGTAAGAGTATGCTCTGCCTCATTTCCGTTCAGCACATTAGTGAACGGGTCTCATACTTCCGGTCGAGAGGTAAATTCAGTTCGACGAGCTCCTTGACGCTTACAAAAGAGGCAACGGCCTCCACCAAGCCGATCTAGACTCGTGAAAGACTGCGACACGTTCTTCAATGTCGGCAGCGGCCATCGGCCGTTCAACGTACGTCAATGCACAGCCGGAGGTGCCACCTCCGGCATTACGCCGCTCAGCCTGCTACTGGACGCACAAACCAACCAGAAGGCTGAGGCTGACGGCAAGCGATCGTCAGCCTCAGCCCTGCCTCTCCGGGGCTCGGGCGATGAGCTGGCTGATTCACGAGACTGACGGCGGCTGCTCGATGTCCCGCCGTCTGTCTGCCGCTGTCCTGGAGCGGGAGGGTACTCCTCTTACTTTTCTCGTACTCTTACTTAATGACAATAATAATAATAATAATACACTAGATAAAACGCCCTCCGAGAACTCAATCTCTTTCTGGGTGCTTTAAATCGGCTTTCTGTTTTAACTTTATGTTTGGCATAAAATCGTGCTTTAATCTAGTGCATTGAGTCGACCTTTGGACAACATTCCCTGCATTTCTGTCAAGTCGTCAGAAAGTTCACTAATACCCGCAGAGGTTCAAGGAAATGGGAGTACGAATTCCAGATTCAGGCGGGAATGCAGACGCTGCCTTCTAGCCAATCCGTAGAAACTATAGAGACTGAGCTGGGTGTCGCCAGCATCAGAACGATGTCGTTCGTTTGTCCTCTACCCACAAGAAGTTACGCTCGGGAAGAAAAAATGGGGTTCAGCACTTTGTTAACTGCAAGCGACGCCCTGCAGTAAAAGCAGCGGAGGGTCAGCGTACACAAACAGTTGGTGACTCTTAGCCGCCTCAAAAGTAAAGTCCAATTCGAGTCCGCCAGTCGATATATCTGAGCCAATAAAACGCAGCACAGCCAAGCTCGAAATGCCTTCGAGGCGAGCACGAGCGATGCTCGGCAAGTGCTCACAAGCTCCACGAAGCTTTCCCCACCTATTGCGCTAGATGCCGCCGACAGGAGACATCTGTTATCCGCCCGCTGCCCGTCGAGACTGGGAACGAGTGGCGGCAGAGTCATCTAGGAGGAATAATATAGTATCCCTCGCCGAAAGTCGCTCAACCTCCCTGTGCATTGCGGAGAATTAGCCCGTTCATTAAGAAAAAATCTAAGGCAGGCTGTCTCAACAGCCTTGTATCTGTAGCGGCAGAAACGTGGTGCTTTTCAACTGGCTTACAGCCGGCCCCGCTCACTCGTACGCTGCTAGGCGAGCGCGGTGCCAAAGGTCAAGGTCAAGGCTGCGGCCGAAGAGCGCTCACCGGACTCGAGCCTGCTGGCGGACGACTTCTCGCTGGGCGACTTCTTCGCCTCGACTTTGCTCGTCGGGTCTGCGTCCGCGTCGGATGCAGCGACCTTTCTAGCGAGTCCGTCTCGTTCTGCCAAGTCGTTCGCCTTTGTCGACTCTCGCGGGGTAGACCCTGACGCATCAGACTTCCGCGAGGCGACAGGAGAGCCGGTCCGAACCACTTGCTGAACGTTGTTGGTCGCAGCTGAAACAGCGAGCGGAAAATCCATAGGGTTGCAGTCGGTTTTTACCTCAAAACAGTAATGGCGGCAATCGCCTCGGTTGCACATCCCTGTCTCGACGACCTTGCACTATTTAGTGAGATACAGTTAACGAGCCTTTCACATCAAACTGACGTCAAAATTCGATGCTGTGGCTAGCGTTAATAGGCGTTATAGTTAATAGGCTAATGCGACGTGTCCAGCGTCATAAGCCTCTTTGAGGCTACTCTCCCTCATGGGGCGCCTTAAACATAGGACTGTGGCTTACTCTGCGACCGCTATCAGTTCCCGTTATCAAGTATCAAGTGCTTGCTATTTGGATGTCTTCTTTAAGGTGGTTTTAAAGTTGGAACTATTCAGACGACTGCTGCTACGGCCAGTCGACGTGTCAGCTTATCGTACTATTTAAAGCTGAGCCTGAGTAAAGATCTTACTAGCTCCTTGGTCCGATGGGACTGAGCTACAGCGCTTCCTTTTTAGCTGGGCTACCGAAAAAGCATTAAGCCTTTACCGCTGTTGATGACTTGGTCTGCGATGTTGTACGGCTAATCTGACAGGTTTGGCATGTGTCTCATTTTCCGAAGGAGCTACGATGGCTCCCGTTCGATGCTCGGCTGAACTACTTCGTCAGTGTCAACTTCCTTGTGCCCACAGGTCCTCTATACACTATGTAACGTATTTTAATGTATCTCCTTCTGTAACTCCACAAAGTCATACAGACTATGTGGGTGTTACGCAGGAGAGTTTTGTATGGCCAATAATAATAATAATAATAATAGTAGTACACTTGATAAAGCGCCCTCAGAGTCTCTTTCTAGGCACTTTAAATTTGCTGCAACGGAAGCACGATCGAATAGTTAGTGGTATGATGCTCAATAAACTACAAAAACAACATGGCTAGGGGTGGCATGCACAGGGTCAGCATGCAAGTATGGTAACAGGCAGCATTAAGTGTCAGCATGAATGAGCACAAGGTTGAATCACTGGGACCCACTAAATGCTCTGATAAGTATGTGCGGTTTAGTTTTTTAAATGTGGTGAAGTCAGGAGATGTCATGAGCGAAGTCGGGCGTGAGTTCCAGGCTTTTGAAGTATACAAACTAAAGGCACGATCTCTCAAGGATTTGAGGTTTGCATGAGGTTTAGGCTAACGAGTAGATTCCGAAAAGTGAATGGTACGATGCTTGGCCTGGTGGGGTATTAGATCTGATAGATAGGCTGGAGTCAAAGAATGAAGGGACCTAAAAGTGAGCGACAAAACCTTGAAGTCGACGTGCTGCTCGACTGGAAGCCAGTGCAGGCCGGAGGTTAGTTGTGTGAAGTGGCAACTGCAAAGCTCACAGACAAGCCTAGCTGCAGAGTTTTGCACCAGCTGTAAGTGCCTGATTGCACAGAACGGTGGACCAGCAAATAGTGAATTACAGAAGTCAAGGCGGATGTTAAAAATGCACGGACCAATTTAGATGTGGTATCCCGGTCTAAACAAGCCCGAATTTTAGCAATATTGTGTAGCTGAAAGTAGGCAGACTTGATTGTGGAGCTGATGTGGTTGTCTAACGAAAAGTCACTTTGGAACACGACACCTAGATTTCGAGCTTATTCAACGGTAGATATGCTGGCAGAGCCGACTTCGAGCGTTAGCCTTTCCCATTTCTGAATCACATTTGGTTTGCCCACAATTAGCAAGTTGGTTTTATCATCCTTCAATTTAAGAAAAAACTGTTCTATCCATTTGCTTAAGGCAGTTGTGAGGGAAGTTTTTGTTTTGCATGTTCCATAGAGCGCAAAATAGTTGCACAAATGTGGCTCTATTCCATGCTTAAAACTCTTGCGCATATTTTCCAGCAGTCCTGATCTACAACTTCCGTGCTACTCATTTTTGAGCTGCAATAAACTGTATTTTTTCGAGCATGCCTAAATGATTCTGCTAGTGCACCGAGGAATATATGCATAGAGTCTTTAAGCACGCTGTTGTGTATGCATATTCAGTTTGCACGAGCGTGGATTACTGTGTGCCTGAGCACGGGTGCACACATGCGGAAACGTATGTGTATGCAGCTCAACCTGAAATCTAGTGACGAGCTGCGATTAGGCATGGGAAGCAGAGCGTCTGGTACAAGCCGTAGTGCACAAGAAGCAAATGCGGGAAACTGTCGAAATCAAACTCTTCGTGGGCTAAATACTCACATGTAGTTTTGACCTTGACCTTGACTGCCGAATCCCCTTTCACGGCTGTGCTGGTGCTGCTGCTTTGGCCCGCATTACTCATTTTGATGGCTGAAATAGGCACGGCCATACGATTACGTTGGCAGAGAAGCAGAGGCACGATTTTCCTGGGTCACACGACTAAGGTGACATCTCTATTAAACCAAAGAAAGTGCCATCGGCTGGGGGCACTCGCTATTAGAAAAAAGACTCGTTTTCAAAATAGGACACGCTCGTTCAGTGGTCATTGCATTGGTCAGCATCACTTTATCGCGATACGCTGCTGACGATTTCTTTTGCCATGTGCACTTATCGAAAAAGTTAGCTACGCAGACTTACTTTTTTGTGTGCTTTTTTTCGATGTCTGCTTCTTTATCATCTGAACTTTCGTCGGACTCGCGGGCGCCTCCTTTTGACTTGCGGCAGCCTCCTTGTGACTTGCGGCAGCCTCCTTGTGACGGCGGCGTTTCTCTGTTTACCAAAAGACCCGTGCGAAGCTCTCACGCGAGCAGCCAACAGCCGCCTTGGAGCGCTTCATGCGTTCGCGAGTCTGAGACTGCGTCCAACGGTGAGCAACTTCCAGGCTGCTCGTCTCAGAGCGGCAGGAAAGCAGGAGCGGAAGCGGGTGCGACGAGGCGATGGCGGGCGCCATCGACCCGGAATTTCCACGATGGATGCTAAAGCCTGGCACACACACACGGGGAGTATATATGTATATGTATATATACATATATATGTTTAAATATATAATATACATGGTATATTATGTGTGTTATATTGTATATATATATATATATATATATCCATGTGCTTATGCCCATGATATGATGTGTGTGTGTGTGTGTGTGTGTGTGTGTGTGTGTGTGTGTGTGTGTGTGTGTGTGTGTGTGTGTGTGTGTGTGTGTGTGTGTGTGTGTGTGTGTGTGTGTGTGTGTGTGTGTGTGTGGGGTGTGTGTGTGTGTGTGTGTGTGTGTGTGTGTGTGTGTGTGTGTGTGTGTGTGTGTGTGTGTGTGTGTGTGTGTGTGTGTGTGTGTGTGTTGTGTGTGTGTGTGTGTGTGTGTGTGTGTGTGTGTGTGTGTGTGTGTGTGTGTGTGTGTGTGTGTGTGTCTATAAGCCATTGCCCGGTCTTTTATGACCGCTGGCTACCGGTTGTTGGCAGTAGCGACAGAAGCTTTAGCTCTGCAGGTCCTAGACTGTGGAACTCACTTCCACAACTGTGCAGCGACAACTACTCTGCTGCTGCAGACTATGGCTCATCCTTTCCAGCGGTCCTGAGCTGCAACTTCCATGCTATTCACTACCTCCACTGCTCTCCTGACTCTGCTATGCTTCCCACTTTCTCTTTGTTGGGTGAGATTAAGTCTGTTGGCTACCCAATGGGTACCGAAAGCCGCTAAGGCTGTAAGTACACTATACAAAACTCTCCTGCATAACACCCGCATAGTCCTTGCGGCTTTGTGGAGTTAAAGACGAAGATACATTTCGTTACATTAGTGGTGACCCCTTCGTGGTCGGGGCTCTCGACAGCTGGTGGCCAAACAATGAAGCTTACCTCGCCGGCCTTAGCATCTCACGCGCGGAGAGGACGGCATTCAGGCGGCACTGCGTCTCTGACGCCAGTACCGGCTCGAAGACCGCACGGTCCCATTTCCTGAGCCGGGAGGCCCGGGTAACACGCTCGACCCCGGCAGGGCAGGGCAACGCCGGCTAATGTACATATACCAGCTAAAAATCTTTTTCTCGATATAAATAATATATATATATATCTACATATTTATCGAATTCTGGTGAGTTTCGGCAGTATGGAATTGACTGGCTTCCTTTGTTGCTTGCTATCTCATCGTTGTCTGCGTGCGCTCTTATTCTGCTCACTTTGCTTTTTTTCCTCAAATTCACGTGCTGACCATCTTTACAAAAATGTATTCTAACTTTATGCCCACGTTCGGAAGACTCGAGGGCAGATTATATGCCTGCCCATCGCTTACCAAAGGCGTGCGCAGAAAGGCGTGCTTAATTTTAGCCAAGCGAGTGCTTGCTGCAGCTACACATGAAAGCTAGAAAATTCTGGCGAGATCCAGGTGCAAAAATCCAGCGCCGCCGAAGTGCTTGCGCGCGCGCGCGCCCGGCGCCCTGAGCGCGCCGCCGCACCTGGGCTAGAGCAGGTCGCCGGTATTGGCCTTCCGTGGGCGTCGACCGCTATGCTCACCGGACATCCGGCGACGTCCATCACTTGCAAAGACGTGGCGGCACTGCGAGAGCCTGCAGCGAGCGAGAAGCAGCGCCTTGGAATCAGTCGTCGTCAATCGTGCGCTCTGAGCGCGCGCGCTCAGAGCGCACGCGGCGTCGGGACAGGCGGAGCCTCTTTTGAAGCACTGAGAGCGATTTTCCGAGCCCCGCCATTTGCAGGGCCCGAAGCGGCGGCGCGCGACAGCGGGCGCACCGCTTCGCGCCGCCTCGTCAAGCCTCTTCTGAAAGCAGATGAAAAATAAAATAGAAAATAAAACAAATATAAAAATAAATGTACAATCTGCATGAGGTGCAATCACAGCCCGAGTATTTGGCCGGCTCCTTTCGTTGGAGCGACACCTAAATCTACGATCTCGACTTTGGCCTTGGTGGGGGTAATTGTGCGATACCTTGGAGTAAAAATGGTTGTTGGTAAATTCTTAAGGCTGGCATCTCCATCCTGGAAGTAGCATAGCCCCAGGGAAGTGCGGACGGTAGGGTGTTCATAGATATAATACTTAGCTGGCCTCGCTATGGTCATGCACTAAAAAATAATAATAAATACTATGTTTTACCAGAATCTTTTTGTATAGCGACTGAAGAGCCTTTACGGCTATCACCACCGCTTGCAGTGGCGATAAAAAATCGCCCACCACAGGAATCGAACCCATGACCTCGGGACCGAGGTCGTGAAAGGCCTTACCCAGTGAGCCATTACGGCTCACCTCTAGATCAAAGCGGGCGACGTGGCTAAATGTTTACATTCTTAGACGACTTGGGATGGCTAATATCCATAGATCGTCACTATTAGCAGCCTACATGATTCTTAAAGGGTAAAATTTTTTAACAATTCAATAGCTGGAGGGTTCTCAAAGCATTTAGCTCCACTCACGAGAGCAGTGCTTCTCAATGTTTCTAATATGCTGCGACCCTTTAATACAGTTCCTCATGTTGTGGCGGCGACCCTTTAATACAGTTCCTCATGTTGTGGCGACCCTCAACCAAAACATTATTGTGTGCAAAATGTGGAAATTCGTGTTTTCCGATGGTCTTAGGCGACCGCTGTGAAAGAGTCATTCGACACCCAAAGGATTCGCGACCCGAAGGTTAGGGCAATTTAGGAGCCCCCCCCCCCCCCCCCCCGCCGCCGCAGCCCCTTTAGCCAGACCTAGGCCGTGTGGCTCTTGGTCCCTTTTCTCCGGCACCCTTGTCCCAGTAGCGTCGATAGAGCCGACGTCGCCCTCGTGGTTTCTAGCGATTTCTCATCAAGCATCACGTGTGTCCCTCGAGGCACTGCGCAGGGCCTCGGCAGCCGAATCCGTCGCCGCCGCCGCCGCCGCCGTCGCCGCTGGGCGAGCGCGCCGCCCGCTGGACCAGGCAGCCGCTCACGTTACGCCTCGCCGCCGCGTGAAGAGTGCAAGGCGACGTGGCGGTCCGAGCGCCGCCTACTCACGACGCGTCGGGCTCGCGGCGCTGGCGACGGTGCACGCGCACGAGGCGTCCCGATACTGTTGCTGCTGCTCAACGTAGCGTCCGCCGTGCGCAGGCACGCCCAGCTCCACCATTGGCTTCACCAAGGAGTAGAGCGACTGGCGGCGCCAGAGCTGCAGCTGCCGCGGCGGCGAGCAATACTGCGACGGCAGCAGTGGCGACGGCGGCAGCGGCGGCAGCTGAGAACTGTACACCAGGGCGCTCGGCTGCATGGAAATGGCGGGCAGCACGACGGACGACGCCGCCGCGACGTAGGTCGGCTGCTGCCGCTGCTGCAGGCGATGATGACGATGCTGCCGCGGGCACGGCGGCAGCATGCTCCCCGGCGGCGGCAGCGGCAACCGCAGCACGTGCTGCTGCTGCTGCTGGTAGTGATCGACGGCTGTGGGATACGAGCACGATAACAACTGCACCACATCGTTCGACCGCGACCAGCCATGTCTGGCATGTCCGGATGTCTCCTGCGCGAGAGCGAGAGAGCGATGACTGCGACAGGCTCGGCGACGGTCGCTGCGGGCTGCGGCCGCTGGCCAGCGAGCGCGCCGCCCACCGCCAGGGGGCGCGCGGCGGTGCGCCGCACACCCGGCCGAAAGACTCCTCGCCAGCGACGGTCGCCCTGTGTGCAGCGTCTTCCGGCGGCCATATCTGGCCGCCGGAAGCAGAAGCGCGACCCTCACCGCAGGTCGCGCACCGCGCTCAACGATGGACGACGACACTTTGACCGTGCGACGGGTCGTGTGCCGGTGCCTTCTGGGCGACGTCGCCGGTGTCGCCTGTGACTCTACCGGCGTCGTCGTGCGAGAACCTAGTGCAAGTAAAGTAGAGTAGAGGTCAGCGGATTAAGCCACCTCGTTTCCACAGCAGCGATAGAGCTTTAGCGGCTATCTCTCCCTTTGCACTGGATAATAGAGAATGGCCTGCTGCTGCGCAGCTCGAACCCACGACCTGCGGTCTTAAAGCGCGAGCTCCTACGACCCGGCAAAGACACCGGGTCTAAACTGGACAGACAGCGGAGAGCCCTCGTGCTCGTCCGCTTCATTTGTGCAGCAGCAGCGGCGGCGGCGGCGTCCGGCCGGCCGCCTACATCGGCAAGGCTGGACCCGACAGATCTAGCGCCTACTACTACATCTGCCGCCGCCGCCGCCGCCGCTGCTTCAGCCACCGCTGCCGCGATGCTGTTGCCGCCGACGCTGTTGCAGCTACCGCTGGCGGGCTGTTCAATATCGCTCATCGCTCACCAGCGTCGGTATCGGCATCGCTCTGTCGTGTTGACCGGCGGGTCGTTTTCTGCGCACGTGACGACGAGCTCTATCGAGAGAAAAAGACCGCTCTGCGGCGGCACAGCTGCCGCTCGACGGCTTCCTCAAGCCATCTCCCTCTAAGCGGTCGCGCTTGTTTCGCTATGGCATTTGTGCTTCGGAACAGTTGCGGGCCGTCATAAGGAGCGTGAGCGGCGGTCGTGGCTTCCTTTTACGCAGCGGCGCTATCTAAGCACTGTTCACACAGGGGTGTAATGACAGGAAAGAAAGTCCTGCTTTGCCGACCCTCGGAAGTTTTCCTAATAATAAAAATAAAAATAATAATAATAATAATAATAATAATAATAAATTTGATATAGTGCTCTCAGAGAACTTGATCTTTTTCTAGGCACTTTACATTTGCTGCGAAAAAACACAATTGAATGGTCGGTGGCAGCATGGTCAATGACAACAATCATAACATGGTTAGGGGTGACATGCACTGGGTCACCATGCAAATAGGTTAGTGGCAGCATGCACAGTGTCAGCATGCATTAGCGAAAGCAAGTAAATGACAAATCACACGGACCCACTAATCGGGCGGCACACCTGCTACGCGAGTCGAGTCGCAGTAGGCAGACTACCGTCGGCCGGCGACTACAACCGGTACTTGCCGGCTTATCTCGGAGCGGGAAACGGGCGAGACGGGCAGCGGGGCAGATCGGGCTCGCTGTGACTCCTCCCCACCCCTAGGAGCCGGCGTTCGTCCTGCCAAGCGAAAGGCAGCAGGATTCGGCTCGGTGCATGCCTGTCCTGGCAGTCATCCCCCCATTGCTGATGCTACCCACACCCTGACTCGTCCAATCAACTCGAGCAAGTGTCTCGCCACCAGGGAGCTCGTCCTACCAATCGCAACGATCGCTGACCCTTCCGGACGACTCACGGTTTGATTGAACGTATCCTCGCGATAGCTGAGACGCGACTCGTCGACGTCGGTCGCGCTCATCGCAGCAGCCTCAGCTGGCCGCCGCTCGTAGTCAACTCGAACTGTCCTCTGTCCCGCTGTCACGGAGGCACGAGTGAGTGAGTGATTAGTGAACGCGCGAAGGCCGACTTCTGCAAAAGCACAGAAGACACTGGACGCGGCTCGGACGCGCTGTTTCGGGAAATTAGCGGAGCTCGGTCGCCGTGCAGCGAAACTAGGGTCAAAACTCCGGCCGAAGCTCCGCTCGAAGTATATCCGCCGCAGCTCCGCTGTGTATCGCTCCGCTGTGTATCCGCAGTATATCCGCCGCAGCTCCGCTCCGCTCGCAGCCGTGCCCTCTCGCCCGCGGGCGAGACTACTTCGCGAATGAAATGCACGGCCCACGACTAGACGGCAGCTCTGAATGCACGGCTCACTGCCCGACGGGAGCACTCTTACCTGACTTTGACGCGCTTTCTAGATTCTCTATCCGCTCGGCATGGAAGCGCCTCCTCTTGGACCGCTGCTGAATGTCGTCACGCAAACCGGAAGTGGTTTTTCCTTTTGTACGAAGACGAACGTCGAAAAGCAGCGGGCGGTGCCGCCAACTTGTGTGACGTCACCTCTTATTTTCTGCCCTCGCCTGCAGCAAGCTCGCATTCATTTTCTTAGCACAGCCTAAAACTTAGTATGCGCATGCAATTACTGTCAATATATAAGTATAGTAAGTTTGGCTAGAGCGGATCACCGAGTTCATCGCGCCCCGCCCCCCAGCCACCGCTCTTCACGGACTGCAATCCTGCTTCGCTCTTCATTAAAGAAAAAAGGATCGCGAATGATGACGATGACAATGTGATGGATTTTAAACATAATAATAAGTATTACTCCCGACTACCACTAGAACTGCGATCAGGAATCTGGTATGCAAGCGATTCACCTGGGATGATGCCGATGCTCAGTCGGCCAGTAGGATTAGCAGATTAGCCGGATTAGCAGATTAGCAGGATTAGCAGAGGGAGTCGGAGTCGCTACTGCGCAGGGAGGGCCTATTGCATAGGGGGCGGCTTGGCATGAGGAACCAGCTTATTCCACTGAGAGAAAAAGGGGCGTGAAAGGAGCGTTTCGGTGCACGGTATAGACGTGACAGAGGCGGAGGGGAGGAGAGGGCAGCCTGCGATTCTTAACTTTTCCGACCGGTGCGATGCATTGGTCACCTTCGTATATTAAGTTTAGGAACAGCATTAAGTAAGTGCAATTTAAGCTTCCAGTAATTTTAAATAATAATAAGCTTTAGTAATGATGTGGAATGATTGTTTTCAGCCTTTTCATTTCTAGTTAATTTGATGCTGTCCTGTTTTCGCACAAGAGTTAAGGTGCTTGCCTTTAACAACCGCGATTAATGCATGCTGACCCTGTGCATGTCATCCCTAACCATGTTATTCATTTTATTTGTTTATCAAGCATGATTTTACTCACCATTCAATTGCATTTCCCTTTGCAGCAAGCAACAAAGATCATTCCAATGGCAAGATACCTTACATTACATTAATGGTGAAAGTCTATACAATACCTCTAAAATTTTCCGACAATTGAATATGAATTTTGAAAAAATTGAAATGTTTATGGTACCTTTCGAAAGACAAATATGTTAGAACTGGGATGGAAGGTCTGATGACTTCCACGTGAAAGGGAAAAATTCATTATGTAAGCCACACCTAACCCGGATATAAACCGGAAGCATAAAATCTACAAATACAAGATTTACCTATCTCTGCATCATATGCGACTTGTATCCCAAAATGTCAAACCTTTGTATATTGCTATAGATGCTTGAAACTTTGTGAGGTGAATACTTGTGACTTGCATACACCTTCATTTCCAGGGTTGGTTGGTGTCTGCTTTCCCCCTATTTTTAATATTTTTGATTTCTGTTTCATACAATTGGTTCTATACGTCCACGATTACGGAAAATAAAGCTCCGGGACGTTTGATGACGTATACAGCCAAATGCATATCAAAAATATTAAAAACTAGGTTAGAAAAATCAGAGCTGAACTCGCATTTCAAAATTTCATTCCGATGCGTGAAATATTATTTGAGCAATTTAATTTACAAGGCACCAACCAACCCTGAAAATGAAGGTGTAAAAAAGTCACAAGTATGTACCTCGATACGTTTCAAGCATCTATAGCGATCTACCAAGGTTCGATAAGTTGGGATAGAAGTCGCATATGATGCAGAGATCGGTACATTTTTATTTGCAGATTTTTTGGTTCCGGTTGACATCCGGGTTAGGCGTGGTTGGCATAACCAATTTTTCTTTCACGTGGAAGTCGTCAGAACTTCCGACCCCAGTTCTTACATATATGTCTTTCGAAAGATACCATAAACACATATTTGATTGTCGGACAAATTGTGTAGGTATTTATTTTCCTGACATTCCCCCTTAAGAAGCAATATTTTGAGATCTTTAGTCTCACAAGCAAGCAGGCAACAGATTCCATGCGTAAGCAACACATTAGTCAATTGCCAGCGTGTTTGTCGGACTTACGAAATGTGTAAGGATTTAACAGCAGTACTTTAAGGGCGAGTTTCGTTCTTTTCATAAGAATTGGTTGTGCAGTAAAATAGAGCAAGCCAATGTCAATTTATAAAATAAAATATATATAATTTGTTTGTATCACGCCTTAAAAGCAACTTGAAATTTAGCCAGGAGCTTTACCTGTGTCGCGTAGTTTGAGCCCTCAAATTTAGTAAAATAAAAGCGTAAAGGAGTAGCGCAAATAACGTAAAGCGTGACACACAAGACGGTCAGTTTGTATCTATCACAGCTCAAATGGAGGATTGGTCACACTTGGTGAATTTGGTCACTGTGCGAGTAATGAATACAGAGCTTGATCATTTGTTGTGTCGTAATTGGTGCTATCAAAGACAATGAAGCGAGTGGTAGCAGACCAGCTGAACTCATTTCTTTGAAACTTCAAACCTTGCTCGTAAGTTTTAATCTGGTTTTAAAGCTAACCACTCCAAAGAGTCAGCACTGCTTCGTGTGTATACTGACCTACTTAGGAATTCAGAATTAGCTATAATATCTCTGCTTGTTGTTTTGCTCGATCTTTTGGCAGCTTTTTACACTATCGATCACCCAGTCCTTCATGAGCGCTTCTCATCTCGCCTGGGCATCACTGGCACTGCACTGCAATGGTTCAGGTCCTACCTCAGTGGTAGGCTCCAGAGTGTTGATGTGAATGAACAAAGACCGTCTGAGAAACCTCTGAAATATGGGGTACCTTAGGTGTCTGTGCTTGGTCAAGTTATTTTCACGGTTTATGCTCTCCCTCTTGCCGATGCGATTGCCTGGCACAATCTAGGCTTTCACTTTTACCAGTTGAAATTCAGTCGTACCTTTGCTTTCATCCCTCCCAGTCCTTCACATCGAATTCTCTCAAATCTCATGCTGCATGTATTGATGACATCCGCACATGATGGGAGCAAACTTTTTTAAATTGAATGATGATAACACCAACCTACTAGTTATGAGAAAACCAGAGTTGACACAGAAATTAGAAAATCTATCGCTGAAATTGTCTTTCCCAGCATACCTCCCATTGAAACTGCACGAAATCTAGGTGTCCTATGCAAAAATAACCTTTCATTAGACAAAAACAACGGCTCCCTGGCCAAGTCTTCCCGGTCATTTTTAGCTAGAAAATATTTCTAATAATCTCGCTTTCTGAGACATAGATAATACAGCTAAATTTTCCATGCATTTGGGACATCCCGTCTCGACTTCTGTAAATCACTGCTTGCTGGTCTTCCGGCCTATACACTCAGCCGCTTACAGCCGGTGCAAAACTCTGCAGCTATGCTTGTCTGTCGTGAGCGTCGCAGTTGTCACATCACACTACTTCAACGCCGACCTGCACTGGCTACCATTCAAGCAACGCATTGACTTCAAGGTTCTGTCACTCACTTTTAGGCTCCTTCATTCTTTGACTCCAGCCTACCTATCAGATCTACTCCCACACCAGGTTAAGCTTCGTATCACCTGCTTTCTTTATATAATCGTTCACCTATAATTTGTAAGAATATCAAATATTTTGGAGACGGTACCTAAAATTCCGATGCTCCCAAAGACTGAAACTCACTTCCGACTTACCACGACATTGCTTACTTCTGACTACTCACTTCCGACTTCCACGACATACCTGACTTGACCACATTTAAAAAGAAGCTAAAAATCCATGTATTCTTCCCAGAATTTAGTGGGTCCGTGCGATTTCTTCTTTTTGTGCTTATGCATGCTGACACTGTGCATGCTGCCACTAACTATATTTGCATGCCTACACTGTGCATTTCACCTCTAACCATGTTAAGCTTGTTGTCATTGAGCCCGCTACCACTAACCATTCGATCGTGCTTCCTTTGCAGCAAATGTTATGTGCCTAGAAAGAGATTGAGTTCTCTGATGACGTTACAAAAATGTATTATTATTACTATTACTTGTTTCCGTAAGTTTTGAGGCTGAATACTCAAGTACACTGTGAGTAGTGAGTATTCCCACTATTGCTGCCAGTCTATTTGGCCGCCTTCTGCAAAGAATTAAATATACATAATACAGTAGCTAACAGCCTGTAACTCAATCCCGCCTAAACTGACGTCATGACTTAAGCTGCGTAAGTGATAATAAATTACTTTAAAGGGTCACATTAGAGCAAATGGCTCAGCTCAACTGATAAAATCTGGATGCCACCCGGATGCTATCAAGTGCTCGATTTGGGTACTTAGGGCACCAAGATACGATACCAACAGTAATCAGACAGCCTTTCACAAAGTAGCTGGAAATTTCTATTAGAAGCATGTCCTATTTCTTGTTGTTATTTACAGTCGGTATGCCATCAAGGTGAATTAAAGATCGAAGCCCCTTGGCTGCTTCAATGCTTTTGAAGACATATTAGTGGGCGCAACAGTATTTCCTTTGAATGATGCTTGGTTAATACCAAAAAGCCATGTTATGTAAAATGCCTATAACGAAATTGAGTTCTCTGAGGGCGCTATTTCTAATTTATAATAATAATAATAATAACAAACTTGATAAAGTTGTAATGCCGAAGGCTCGGCGGAGTAGGCTTAACCTGTCGCTTACCTAGCGGCGTAACCTAGCGCCTAATGCATGCCGTTCGGTGCGCGTCTGCGCACAATAAGCAGGCCGCCACGAAACGAGCGTTTCTGGCGCTGACCTATTTATCGTTACTAAAGGGGGTCGCGAGTCCGTGGCATGAATTGGAAAGCGAGACACAAATTGGGGATTTTACTGAGCTTTATTCGCAAGCGCACAAAGTCGATGCGCGTCTAGCTCAGTTTTATCTCCACACTCCTCACAAGCTCTCAACAGCACACGCAGTCTTGCGGAGGGAATACGTCCCTGCACTTATGCTACCTAAGTCTATTGTGGGGAACGACCCAAATAAGACGAGGAGCCCAAACCGGAGCACCTGACCTGACGGAGACCCTGACTGGAGGACTAGGGCTCTGCCTCCACCTTAGCCAGGATTTGGCGGTGCGAGCTAGACGTAGTTGGTGTGGTCTAAGATATTCCGTTGGTTCGGGCTCCTTTGTCTATTTGGGCCGTTCCTCCAAGAGACGCTGGGAGCCTAAGTATGGAAACACGTCTCCACACTCACACCACACCAACTACGTCTAGGTCGCACCGGCAAATCCCTGTGCCGAAACCACGTGCGAGCGCGCACACACACAACACATAAGAAACACAAAATGCTAGCTAGGGCGCGATACGACCGTAATCGGTGGAGACCACCGAATCCTCCCAGCGCTGCCTCGTCCTGTCCCGTCAATCGCCGGCGAACAGCCCGCCCTCCTCCCTCGCTTTCAGAGAAACGAGTCCGACGGCGTCGAAGGGAAGCCGGAGAAGCCGAACAAAAGACCAAGAGCGAGCGTCGCTCGACTCTTAAATACCTAGCTGAGACAATGGGGTAAGAGCTTAGTGGTATTGGGCCCGACACCGTGGCCCATTACGGTAAGGAATTAATACCATCACTAGGCCACTGGAAGGGCACCCCTGTCCAGCTTGAATGCCGAATAGGTTCCAGGCGATTCTTTTTGGAGAGAGTTATGGCCGAGGTTGACAGGCCAGCCAACGTCAATCAACAGTTCCCGCGGGTATCCGACATATTCTAAAGGCCGAATCGCCACCGCTCGTCTCAGAGCTTCCTGGGTTGCTCTCTAACCGTACTGGCGCTCCTCTCTGGCTCACTGCTCCAGGACAAAGGAGTTCTTGCCCGCCGCCGAACACCTCTTGTTCGCGCTAAAATTAAGCCAAGGCCAGCGAGGTGCTAAAAAGTGCCCTCAAAGATCTCAGAACTCTTTCTAAGCACTTTACATTTGCTGCTAAGGAAACACGATCGGGTGGTTAGTGGTGGGATGCTCTATAAACAAATTGAATAACATGGTTAGGGGTGACATGCTCAGGGTCAGCATGCAAGTGTGGTTAGTGCATTTTTATTTTTATTATTACGTTTAATGGACTTCTGATATTTAATAGAGCACATTTATTTAAGCATATTCAGCGATAGAGAGCCTTCATGTTTTAAAGTGCCTCTGATAAATTTTTAGGAGCACCTTGACAATTCTGAGCACAATCGGTTAACCAAGTCTACTGTTTAACCTATACTCGTATTGATAACAGCTTTCCAAAATTATCCTACGACTTATTGTTAGCGTGACTGCAAGTTTTTTTAGAATTGACTTAAAGTTATTTTAAAATTGTTCTCAACTGACTCGTTCCAAGTTTCAGTATGCCAAGCTCGACGGTGACGCATTACGATGCTCACAAGATTGCGATCATTTGGCAGCGACCATTTCGTCGAAATGAAGGAATGCCAAAAATAAAGTGCCTTCCGTTGCCACTTTTCTTTCACTTAGTATGCCGCTTGCCGATTTTTCTAAGGGTCTTCGTTTTACTGCAGATGTCCTGCTCGAGTAATTAGAATAGACGAGATGAGAGGTTGGAAAGTGTCCACATAATGTGGCTAGGCTGTAGAGATGAAGTGAAAGTGATTCGAGAGACATTGCTGTGCCACAACGCAACAACATGACCTTGGGCCCATGTCTCTCAGAAGCAAAGCACTCTTTCTAATCTCAGCTAAATACGCATCTGTATCGGTCATGCTTTTCTTCGCCCCGGTGAACCGTTCGAATTTTCTTTGCACTTGTGTGCCTTTCATAGGCAGCTGTGCTTGTTTGGCCGAATCTTTTGGCCGAAGCGTTTCAAACTACTGATCACCAAGTTCTTTTTTTGAGTGCCTCTTATCTCGTCTGGGCAGCACTGGTGGCACTTCGCTGCAATAGTTTAGATCTTATCTCAATAAGAGACTTCAGATGCTGGATGTTAACGGTCTACTGTCATTCGAGAAACCTCTGAGTTATGAAGTAGTTTCCAGGGATCTGTAATTAGTTCGCTTCTTTTCACAATTAATACTCTCCCCTTGTACGTGCATATAATCTATAAGCACAATCTAGAATTTGTTTTTTATGCAAACAACGTGTAGCTGTTCTTGTTTGACGCCGAACCTCACCGACCTGCGGTGGTTTCCCACCAAGCAGCGCATAGACTGCAAGGTTTTGTAATTAACTCTTGTGTCCTGTCATTCTCTTGCTTCGTGCTATCTCGCCGAACTACTAACCAATCAGGCTAGGCATCGTAACTACTGCTCTTCTGATTCAAATCGTTAATAAAAGTTAAGAATTGAAATATAATTCCTCCGCATAGCACCCTAAGAGAACTTTATTTTCCACCTAAAAACGACACCCCTGACTTTACGAAATCGGAAAAAGATGCTAAAACCTCACCTATTCCTCATAGTATTGGCTGATTCCGTGTTAATTGCTCTTCGCGTGCTAATATAATCGCCTGCATCGTATTAAAGCATCACTTTTTGCCCTGGGACATGTCGAGGGTCCACTGTATACGGATATGGAGAATCTAAATCAAACCTCAAAACTTCTGCTGCTTGTAATGCACCTTGTGAGTTTATGTTCCTGGTTGTTTCGTGACATGCTTTGTTCCAGTGTATATTCATTGGTCCGGTCACGAACGACCCTTTGCTAGCCAAGACAGCAAAGCACAATTGCCGGCCGGACACGCCCAGGCAGCTGCTGCCCGAGGTCAAGTCACTCACTTGCCAACCGGATGCTAGGGCAGAGGAAGATCAGCTGATCAGTGAGGGCTGGCCCACAGACCATGTGCGACCACAAAGACCAAGTGCGACCGCACAGACCATGTGCGACCGGTAGCGAGATTTATCAAGACGAAATAACTCGTTTGCATCGACTAAATTTATTCGACTGATTGCATCATAAAACTACACATCACGGCAACACCAGGATACCATCTGGCGGCATAGAGGAATGTCGCAGCAAAACGTGCTTGGGCTAAACGTTAGCAGGCTAGGCTGTAAACATACATACACATACACCACTATGTGAGCTTATCCGATCGGCCGAAATACGAAAAACCGTCAGGCCGACGTACGAGGGAGACCTGGCCACTTGCTGCAATGTGCATCGCTCTCACCTGCTGCTGCGGCTTCAGGCGACAAACGGTGAGGCTGCATCACGACAAGGCTTGAGGTGCTGCTCCCCCTCCCTCACGATGCACAAGCCACGATCGCAATGTACGTCGGGGTAGGGGACCGTGAAAAACGTGACGACACGGCAAAAGGTAAGGCGCGTCCTCGACGTCAGGGTGGTGGGCGTGTCTCAAGAGTTGGATCAGGGCGACATGGTTGGCCCGCGAGCGAGCCTCTTCTGCATCCCGGACGCGACGCCGAGAGGGTTGCCACCGAAGCAGTGGCAGCAGCGAACTGGCTGAGACCGGCAGCCACCGGCTGGGGGCACCTCGCTAGGTAAGCAGCTGCTCACTAATCTCTTTGAGACGCATGTTCTCCTCCTTTAAGCGAATGTTCTCTTCCTTCAGCTGCATGTGATACTGGATCTTCTGCTTGAGGTTCTGGTGTCCGACGAGCGCAGCATTCTGCTTCTCTGCTCGGGCCAGATCGTCACGCAGTGCGTCTGCAACGTCGGCCTGACGGCTGAGCCTCTCCAGAGACATCTCCAGCTCCGATTGCAGGCGCATCAATTCCCGATGATCGCGGCCGGCTATCTCCTTCAGACTACAAGCACAGCACGGTGCTTAAGGGAGCTTTGGGCAGATTGAGCACAACGAATGCCAGTAATATATTCTGGGATGGAAAAGTGCTAAGCAAATCTAGGGCAAATGCTACGATTTCTGAAAACCTATTGGACAAGTTGGCATCGTAATCTACTTCATCATCGTTTAACTACTGCTTTGAATACAGTTAGTGACGGCATATAGATCAAGTACCTGCCACTCACCACGCTCTTCCACGCTGCCAGGCTCACATTTGCTCTACAGCAAGTCCACGGTGACAAAGACAACCCTACATCATCCCGACACAAAATGTACAACTACCGCAAAATAAAAGATACACAATCGTACACGCATGCGCACACACAGGCACGCGCGAAGGCACACACACAGGCATGCACTTGCGCGTACACGCACGAACACACACACCCAGGCACATACATGCACTGCGAGCGCTCCTAGCCGGACGTATAAATTTGCTGCACCAGTCCGTCGATTGGGGCCAAGCCGAACCATTTCGACTCGTCTTCTTGCATGTCAGACATTTCAGCAGAGAAATTCATCGGAGGTGACACAGAGAGCTCCGGCTGAACACGTAGGTCTCGCAGTAGCTACGAAATCGACCGTTCAACAACCGAGTTGCCGGAACAGCTGAAGTTCAGATTAGTATACGCTTCGAAATTGCCTAAGCGACAGGCCTTGCTGGGTTTTATTAATTTCCGTTGTACGTCTTCCTCTCTTGGACTTTGCACGTTTGTTCAAACCTCAACAGCTACGTTGCCCTCTGAAATTCGTAACACTTGCAGACTGGGCACGCATACGAGGAAATCGCAATACTCTCAGTACTTATGCTCGTGCTTCAAAACACATAGAATCGAGCGAACAAGATACCCAATCTGCGCCTGAACTGCGCAAAAAGAACAAGGTCTGTTTATCTTGGTCACTGAAACCGGACTAGTTCGCAAGGGGCTGGACTGGCATCTTAATCGTTTCCTCTTCGACCAGAATGCGGGTTATTTTTGCACAAAAACTGGGATTGGAAGCATCTGCACTCACCGCTCTGCAGCAGCTTCCAGGACCAGCTTCTCCGAAAGCAAAGCCTCATACTTCATTTGCAGATCGGTAAGCCTGCACAAAGACACAAGCAGCGCAGCATGCTTAGGATGCTCGGACGTCTGAATGCCAATGACTGGAACACTTCACTGAGCCAAAACCAAATTGAAAGCCTGCCGCCGGCATTGCAATAAAGACACTCAAAAAGCAGTAACCAAGTTCCCGATAAAATACTACTACTACTACTACTACTACTACTACTACTACTACTACTACTACTACTACTACTACTACTACTACTACTACTACTACTACTACTAATAATAATAATAATAATAATAATACACTTGCTAAAGCACCCTCAGAGAACTCAATCTTTTTCTAGGTGCTTTACATTTGCTGCAAAGAGAAACGCGATTGAATGGTGAGTAATATCATGATTGATAAACAACACGAATAATGTGGTTAGGGGTGACATGCACAGGATCAGCATGCAAGTGTGGTTAGTGGCAGCATGCAACAGTGTCAGCAGGCATAGGCACATAAAGGACGAATCACATGGACCCACTAAATGCTGTCATAAATAGGTGCGTTGTTAATCTCCTTTTAAATGCGGTCAAGTCAGGGAATGTTGTGATGCAAGTCAAAAGTGAGTTTCAGGCTTTGGGAGCATACGAACTAAATGCACGGTCTCCAGAGGATTTAAGGTTTGTATGAGGTATTGGTGAACGAAAAGCTGGTGGTATGATGCTTGGCCTGGCGGGGGAGTAGATCTGAGAGATAAGCTGGAGCCAAAGAATGAAGTGACCTAAAAGTGAGCGACAAAACCTTGAAGTCGATCCGTTGCTTGACTGGTAGCCAGTGCAGGTCGGCGAGAAGTGGTGTGATGTGGCAACTGCGACAATCACGACAGACAAGCCTAGCTGCAGAGTTTTGCACCAGCTGTCAAGCCTGATTGCACATTTCGGTAGGCCAGAAAGCAGTGACTTACAGACGTCAAGACGGGATGTCACAAATGCATGGACCAACTTATGTGGTATCCTTACCTAAACAGGCCGAATTTCAGCAATGTTACGCAGCTGAAAGTAGGCAGACTTGATTGTGGAGCTGATGAGGTTGTCTAACGAAATGTCACTTTGGAACATGACACCTAGATTTCGTGCAGATTCAACAGGAGATATGCTGGTAGAGCAGATTTTGAGCGTTAGCCTTTCCAATTTCTGAATTACACTTGGTTTGCCCATAACTAGTAAGTTAGTTTTATCATCGTTTAGTTTTAGAAAATTTGCTGCCATCCAAAATAGCAAGAAAGCAGAAAAAGGTAGCAGACAGATCTGATCAGCAGCACCAAATGCACAATTCTACGTGATTTCATATACGTGACGCGTAGACAAGAAACCTGCCAAGAAGTTATTCTTCAAAGAGAAACCAAACAGCCTAGCCTTGTGAAGAGACGGTAGCAGCCAATATTCGAAAGAAAACAAGATGCTTGTTTTTCTTAGCCAGAAACAGATATCGTGGCTATTAGTGTCGGCCAGAGACCCAGAGACTGGGCACACTGGGCAAGCACCAAACTATTGGGCTACCAAAATCCCTAGATTGAAAACCGGCTGGCGACCTGAATAAGGAAAGCTATTTTTCACCAAAGGGCTAATTAGGAAATCAGTCTAGGTCTAGGCAGATGGAAAGTCAAGGGAATCAATCTCTGGGATCAGCTCAAGCAGCAACATGTGAAAATCATAATAATAAAAATAATAATATGTATTTTAATATACCACTAACAATAATATGTCGTTTCTAAAGCACTCTGAGAGAGCTATATCCCTATCCAAGCACTTTACAATTTGCTCCAGAGAGATTCAATAACCAGACTATAATGACATGCACGTATCAAGCATGCAAAAGCAAAAAAGTATCAAGCTTTGGCCAACATGTCAAAGTAAACATGACAATACTCATGGCTACCGGCTAGTAAAACTGCTGGGCAATAAAATGTAATGAATCATGCACAGGTAATAAAATAAATAAACAATTTATTTGTACAGTGCACTAAGAGAACCCAGTCTCTATTCAGGCGTTTCACATGTACCGCGAGGCTCGAGCCCACGACCTTGGCCATCAAATACATTCACCTTGACCTTGGTTCGAGGCATGCACCTTAACCACAGGGTAAAACCAGGTAACCCAGAGCACAAAAGGAACAAACTGGACAAGTCCACTGAGGCGAAGGGAAACTTGATCTGAACAGATGCATCTTTAGCTGAGAACTGAAAGATACAAGGTCATTGCAGGTAGTGATTGCAGCTCGACGTGAGTTACCAACTTTCGGTGCATACGAGCTGGAGGCTCTATTATCACAAGATTTCAGATTTCAACTCAGTGAGTGGGCAAGACGATTGGCAGCCAAGGAGGAGAGGTGGTAAGATAGAACACTGGACGAGCGATGAGGTCGGATAAGTAGTGTTGTGAGCAAGAGTGTGTGCGTATTGCTAAGCAGCAAACGACTTAATGCACTCGGATGCAACCGAACTCAACAACGCTTGATAATCAGCGTTCTGATTGGCTAGTAAAGATCGGGAGGGCCCCAGCCCAATAACGGCAGACAACAACATTTACGTGCAGCACTGCGATAAGGCTGGGGTATGTGCTCTCTATCACGATCTCAACAGCAGGCTGGTGCGAACGAGTGAAGTGACCTGTGAGCCAAACAAGGGATCTTGAAATCGACTAAATGCTTGATACGAAGCCGGTGAAGCTCAGACAGTAGTGGTCCGATGTGGCAGCTATGCCGTTCACGAAATACAACACAAGCTGTTTTGAACGAGTTTTGAACGAGTTGCAGATGATTAAGGAGAGTGGCAGGGAGCCCTAACCAAAGAGAATGTCATCTAAGCCCTAACCAAAGAGAATGTCATCGAATGCCTGAAGCACCTGCATGGACTTTCGAGAAGAACGTGGGTCTCACAGATTGTGTCAAAGGAGAAATTAAAAATCATAGATGCACATGCAAAACTAAAGTAACACAGTTTGGCACTATGCCAGTGACAACCTGGGCGTGTGGAGAGGCACTCCAGATGGATCAGGTGGTCGACAGATATCGAGTGCACTAAGCAACTAGATACGTTTGACAAAATGCTGCTATCGTGTGGAGCTACTCATAGAATGGACCGTGCATCTTTCAGAAATAGAACAAAAATTATAATAACAAATGATATGATATTTGCAGAGCACCCTAAGAGAACTAGATGTCTTTCAAAGCCCTTTTTCATATTGCTGACAAGGGTCTGTCCCCTTTGCTGGCTTACTCCTAGCAAAATGCACTCTTGGACAGATACACAAAGACCAGTATGCCACGCACTGCCGGCCAGGCAGCATTTACTGCCTAGCACGGCAGCCAAACCTGGCTCACCAAGATATATACTTACTCAGTATATGCAGCATACTTCTCGGCCAGGGCTTCGTCTTTACTTTTTTCGACAGCCTGCAGAGCTGAGCGGGCTGAGGCAGCCTCCTTCATGTTCAGGCTTGCCTCACTTCGCCTGGACGAGACAGATGCAGGGTCGTGCGTTCGTTTGCGCTCAAGCGGGCTATTCTTCTTTGCATGTTGCAAACTGGATTGACGGCCGCTCGGCTTCGGCTCTTCCACCAATGTGTGTGTGTGTGTGTGTCTGTCTGTCTGTCTGTCTGCATGCATGCATGCATGCATGCATGCATGCATGCATGCATGCATGCATGTATGTATGCATGCACGTGATGATGCCAAATCAGCAAGCCTTCACTTTTACTTTACATGCAGCAGTGGCCGCTAGCGGCGCCACTGCCTCACTCGGCTGCCCTGCCTTCACACCTAACGCGGCACACAGAATGTCACTCGTTACTTAATGGACAGAAGCTGCAGGGTAGGAAGTGCTCACCTCGTGTCAATCTCCTGCCGAAGCAGAAACAGCTCGCTCTCCAGCGAGCTCATTCGCGCTGCTCGGTCAGCGTCGGCTTTCTCGTACCCAGCCAGGCGGGCCTTCAAGATGGGGCAGTGGTCGGTATGTCACGTGACCGAGCCTAACAGCCGCCGCGGGCAAGCCGAATTGCAGGACATCCCCACTCACGTCGGGAACAGGCGGCCGCGGCAGCGTGGCACAGCCCCTCGGCGGGTGGGTCTGGGCCAAATCGAGCCTGTCTACAGCCGGCGAGTGGCAGCGGCAGGCCGAAGTTGCTCTCACCCTCAAATCGGCCAGCTCACGGTCCTTGTGCTCGCGGCTGCACTCCAGCTCCTCCAGCAGCTGGCTGAGCGACGCCTGGCGGCTTCGGTAGGACTCGTTGTCCCTCTCCAGCGTGGCCACGGCGCCAAGCAGCCCATCGCCGCTCGCGCCGCCGGCGGGGCTCGCATACCTGCCGCGCTGGCTGCTGCTGCCGGCCGCGACCAACGCAGCCACACGCGGGTCGGGCAGCGGGGTTGCCGCCGGAGCCCGGGCGGCAGCGGCGGCTGCTGCCTCCGAGGCGCTTGGCTCGCGCTCGGCCTTCAGCTCGTCAAGCTCGCGAGCCTTCTTCTCCACCTGCAAGCACAAGAACTTTCGGCTACAGCGCGGCAGAGCGGAAGCGTTAAGAGCGCAGGCGCGAGTGAAGACCGAGTGTCGCCGTTGTCGAGCTCCCTCCCCACCGTATAGAAAGGGTATGCAATAGCCAGCGAAACTATGCCCGCAACATGCATAGAAAATAACGAGTGCACAGGAGAACCCCAGAGCCACGGAGACCAGAATGGCCAAGATGGCCGCCACCGGGACGGAACAAGCAAAGCTGCTCGCCACATGGCGGCCAGACCACCGCCGGATTATGCAGTGAGCAGGGGTCGGGCAGGCCAAGGGCAAGGCGAGGCTGTACTGGGGCATAATGTTTCACAACAAAGCGGCAGCACGAGTCACCGCTGCCTGCGTTGCACGCACCGATGGAGGAGGAGAGCACCAGACCCAGGCACGAAGCAGCTTGCATGCAGCGCTGCCATCGCATAAGAAAATACGTTAAGGTATGGCGGTCGGATAACCAGAGGCCGCACCAAGTGTGGATTCTCAATACGGTGGCCTTGTAGTGCAGACAGCACAGAGCACTGAAAAAAGTGGGACAGCTGCTGGCCTCCGTGCCGGCCACGACCTAACCCGTGGTATCGATAAAGCAACATTAAAAAGGTCAAAGTTGGCATATTCACCAGCATCACTTATGCAGTGGGCAGGCAAGTCTTGGCAGCTATTATCCAACTTGCAACTGCCAATAAAGGATTGCTTGCTGCAGGACTTGAACCGTCGACCTGGATAGTGATCTGTGAGCCCCTTAACCCTAGGCTAAGACCAAGAACTGATGAAAATGTATTCGTTGACAAAGCAATCCTGCCTAGAGCAGATGATTCAATTTGCTCACCATACATGTCTGCGAATGCACAAATACATGCATACACACAGCTCGACGTGAAAGATGCAGACGTGTACAGCATGAGGCCTACAAGGGAACACAATGCTACAGAGGGTTGGCTCCAAAATTCTGGCAATCGCTTCAGCCACTCCTTACTTCTTGGCATTCTAGTCTTAATCATATTAACACATTTGTATAGCACCCCCAGTGAATTAAATCTTTCTTGGCAATTGACTTATGCTGTAGAGGAAGCACGGCAATATGGTTAGTGATAATTTACACAGTGTCAGCACGCATGAGCACACAAAAGGCAATGCACAAGGACCCAGAGAATTTTTTCAGCTTATTTTAAATGTCAAGTCAAGGGATGTTGCGATCTCAGTCTGGAGTGATTTCCAGGCTTTGGGACCGCAAAACCACGAACGCGCACACCCGGGCAACACACAATCACGAGAGAGCACGTAGGCGCTCGCTCAATCACGCAACACAGTGCTACACACTGACAAGAGCTCACCGACCAAAGCACTCACACGGGGCTGCATCTTTGCGGTGTGCCTCAACGGTGGACAATTAAACCTCTGATTTCTGGTAGGGGTACTTAACATGCCAAGAGTCGTGCATCGGTGCGCAGAGCACACGCCACACAGCAGCGCTGCAGTCCGATCCAGTCATGTGGCTACGCCCCTTTGGCCGAACTGCTGCTCGGAGCCAGCACACTTGGACGGAGCAGCAGCAGACAACGAACGGCTCAGCCGTCCGACCGATCGAGAGCTCCGTGGCCGAGCAGTCAGCGAGCGAATCGTTCGCACGGTAAAGGCTGGGCCGCCGTGGCGCTGTGCAGCAGGCAAGCCGGAGCAGGCTAGGATCCGGAAGGACAGCGAGCAGCTAAAAGTGTTACCGAGCTGAGTGGCATTTGAGAGCGAGCCAATCACTGCTGTGCTCAACTCTGGGTTAAAAAAAAACAAGTAGAAGCAGAATGCATTGCAACGATGGCACGACTCGAAACGAGAGGAAAAAAAAGAAGAAAAGAAGAAAAGGCACGAGCAGCACACTCGGGCAGCACAGGGTGGGAACCGAAGCAGGCGTCCTTGCCCAGCCGAAGGGGATTCACCTCGACTAGCGTACATTTGCCTTAACCCACAAGCAAGTGCTGGAGACTTGGGCGCGTGCATGTCCGCCGACCGGCCACTTTGCTGGCTGGCCGGCCAGGGCTAGAGCAGCCGACCGCCGCGGGTCCTCACCTCTGCCTGCATGGTCGATATTACTGCGCTCTTTTGAGCAATCGTCGCCTATAAACGAGTGGACTGAGGCCGTGCACACATGGCAGCAGCCGCTTGGCCACGGTGGCTCGTGCGGGTCGCATGCCATGCCATGCTGGATTCCTCACATGTCCTTCACTCACAGCTACAGTCTAAAGTAATGTCGAGGACCCGGCGATATCAGTGGCAGGACCAATCAAAGTTACCCCACCCCAACTGCAACATTTACTTAAGGAACAGAAAACGAAGCGTTTTTTATGCCCAAGTTTGCTCCAATGAGTCACAACAACGTTAAAGTCTAAACTAAAGTCTAGAAGAACTCAACTAAAGACCAGAATAAGAGCAAGATTTTGTTTAAGGGGCTGGCTCACTGAACTGTCCACTCCAACACCCACAAAATCTGAAGTAAACACTTAAGCTGGCATCACAGAAACCAGTTGCAGCAAGTTATAGAAGTTAAAGCTGTGTCCTCTCATACTCTCATAATGTGTGTCTACATGTGCCTCAATCATGCACAGACGTTCACAGCCAGACCCGATCAAGAGGTCTCGAAGTTATTTGCCTGGTTGGTGCTGAGCGAACGAAATACAATTTAGCCAGTGAGAATCTGCTCATTTAACGGCTGAATTCAATTACATCCAGCTGCCAATCTGACTAGTCGTGGTTATTAACCAGAAAAAAGGCATTATTAGTGGTCATCTAGTTCAGAAGGGCATCCGGTTTGACACACCATCCGGACGCCATGTAGATGGCGGCCCTCAACAAGATAAACACAGCAGCAGTTACTTCGACTCATTAATGCCGACGAATTCGGCATAGCCGAGCAGCCTTCTATTTTTACATACAGCTGTTAGCCAGCTTTCATTCTCGTGCAACATGGTTCACGAGATGAAGACTGGAACCAGTGCTTAGTGGCATCATCCTCAGAAGGCAGGGCAACGGCCTGCATATGGCATCGTTGGTGTACAGCTGCATTACAAGAGCTTGGCAGATAATTTATCAGAATTTAAAAAGAAAGGCAGGGTAAAGAGTTTAATTCGTGTTAAAAACCGTTTTCTGATGCTCCAGTAGAATAGAAACGCTTTATTTCCGTGAACTCCTTGTATATATGACTTTGTCAGCATCCCGTCGTGGGGGTCAGGCTTCGAGTCCCGGATGTTAAGCGGGCAGACCATAAAATGATCAACAGTAAACACAGACGCCGAGCCACAAGCAGAGCATATGCAGCACAAGCAGAGCTCTCACGGCCATCATATACTCGTCATGCGTCGGCTCTACTTAACCTTCGACCCGTCTAAGACTCGCTCAGCATCCAACTCACCAGACTCTCTTGAAGCCTACGTCGTTGACATTTATATTTGGATGGCTACGAGTTTCGTGAAGCTTAACAAAGATATGACTAGCCTAATGGTTAAGGGAAAAGGTCGTGTCACTCGAAAGTTGGAGGACACGCTTACCTTGGCCTTGAGCAGAGCCTCGTTGACGCACGCCAGCTCGGCTCCTAGCTTCTGGCACTCGGCGCTGACAGTGTCGTACTCGTCCTTCATCATGGCCATCTAGAAACGAGCACGACAGGACGCCGGGCAATGGTGACAGTGCAGCGGCGGCAGCAGCATGGCCGCAGCTGCCCTAAGACCTGCACGGCCGCAGCTCACGGCGCTTCCGGATTCCGGGTGCGAGTGACAAGCAGCTAGGCACAGCAATAGCAGGTCGGCGACAAGAAGCGATGCAGGTGCTCAGGTCAGGTGATCACAGGAGCCGAACAACGGGCTTGGCCCAGTGACACAGTGGGGGTACGGCAACGCTTGCACGACAGTGCTACGACACCTAAGGAAGTGAGAGCAGAAAAAGCTCAAGCCCTGGTTAGGCACGGATGCCTCATCCAAGTTGATCCGTGCATTCATGACAACTCGTCTCGGCTTCTTTAACTGACTGCTCCAAGGTCTCCCAGCCTTGCAGTGAGGCGTTACAGCTGGCGCATCAGTCTGCAGCCAGGCATGCATGTCGTAAACGACAGTGCAGCTGCTACATTACATAAATTTTCATAGTAATGAATAAATAAATGCTAATACATTTGTATACCGTCCTCAGAATTTAAATCTCTTTGCAGGCACTTTACATATGCTGTAAAGGCACGTGGTTAGTGGTCACATGCACAGTGTGAGTACGCATAACCACACAGTCGACCTGCACTGGCTCCCCACAGAGTAGCGTGTCGACTTCCGAGGTTTTTTCACTCACTTTTGGGCCTCGAATTCGTTCTCTTGCTCCAGCCATCTTATATAAACTACTTACCAATCATACTAAGTATCGTAATAAACACTCTTCTGACTAAGGTAGTTGAGCTACGCCTCTAGCCAACCTCAAATCCTTTGGTGACCGTGCCTTAAGTTCTATGCTTGCAAAGTCTGGAACTCAATACCAACTGATGTCACGATCCCCCCCCCCGACGAGATTTAAAAAGAAACTAAAAGTGCATCTGTTCTTTGAAGCATTGTGTGGGTCCGTATGAATTGTCCTTTATGAGCTTATGCATGCGGACATTAGGCAAGTTATCACTAATCATATCCCTTAGGGCATTGTAAATGTCTTATTATTATTTTTATAATTTCTTCAGTGCTGTTTGCAAAGAGCTAGCAGAATGGCCTTAGCAAGGACCCTTGCCTCCTTAGCCTTCGGCTCGTTGCAGTCGCATCGCTTCGCATGCGACGGACCAGAAGAAAGGAGGGATGCAACTGGCCCAAAGATCATGAGCATCTCCCACATTCTCTTGCACTAAATACTAGCATGTTAATCTCCTTCAAGGCCTGATTCTGCAAAAGTAAGGAGACTTTAAAAACAGCAAACTATGCCCAGCAATCGGTCGATCGTGTCCATTTCTGTGCAAGTACCTTATCACAACCATGCCTATATGTCTCCAAGTGGCTTGATCCGACGTTTCCCTTGCTAAAGACATTACATAAAGTAACCCCTGTGCTGTTGAGCTGTTTGTAGCCTTAATGGAGTCGGAATACGGCCTCTCCATGGGTGTGTAAATACTTACGGCCCTGTGTTTGTGTGTGTGTGTGCGCGTGCGTGCGTGCGTGTGTGTGTGTGTGTGTGTGTGAGAGGTGTGTGTAAAATGTGCGCCCTCGAGGGCATGAGTGTGATCGTGCACACACAAATGCTGACAGAGACAGACAGATAAAGAGACCGAGGCAGGGAGACAGAGAAAATCGCCCGCTACACAGCATCCTAAACACCAAATAGGTCATCCGGTAAGCGCAAACAGCGAAGACCAGGAACCAACTCCGCCAGCCACCAGACCGTTGGAAACGCCTCTCGTTGCGAATGTACTAAAACTGCCGCTGCCGAGAACGCACACTCTGTCTGCTCTCACCTCGACCTCGAACTTCTTGCCCCGTAGCTCGGCGCTGAGAGCCAGCGTGTCGAGCTGCTTCTTGAGCTCGTTGACGGTGTGCAACCGGTTGTCGGCCAGCTCGTGCGCTGCCGTTAGCTGATCCGACTTCTCCGCGAGCTCGCGAGCCAGGGCGCTGACCGAGTGCTCGAGCTCCGCCGCGCTGCAGCGCTGCTCCTGCAGGCGCGCCGTCAGCCGCGACGACGAGTCCTGCAGCGGAGGAGAGGTGATGTGTGCAAGCGGGCACGGCCAAACGGCCAAGCCTCGCCGGAGCATCTGCTGGGCGCCACGCCCAGCCCAGGCAGGACGGCGATATGCTGTGGGCAGAGCGGCCGGGATCGGCGCTAACAGGACAGTGGCACAGAACGAGACAACTCGGAGCAGATGCGGCCATCGGCCTGCGGTCAAGCTTCGACCCAACGGTGGCAACGAGGCTTGCTTGGGGTGCGTGCTCGCACGTGCTCGCTTGCGCTCACCTTGTGCAGACTGAGCTCCTTCACGAGCGTGGCGCCCTCGGCTCGAAGCACGTCGGCCTGCTTCCGGACAGCATCCAGCTGGCCCAGGCAGTCGCGAAGCTCCGAGCTCAGGCGCTCGCGCTCGGCGCCGAGCTGCTGGCAGCGCTCCGCGGCCTCGGCCAGCTCCCTCGCCTGGGCGGCAGGCGGAAAAAATGGAAAACCGTGCGTGCGCGTTGCGAGGGCGCGACCCGAGCTGCCGGCGCGCACTCTCGCGCTGGCGCACTCTCGCGCCGGCAGCTCTCTTCACATACCTGTTCGTCCTGCGCCTGCGACAGCAGAGCGCCGCAGCGCCGACGCTCGGCCTCGAGCAGGCGAAGTGTGTCCTGCAGCTCGGCCTCGAGGCGGCCAGCGCGAGCACGCTCGTGCGCGAGTGACTCGTGCGCGGCAAGCAGCCGGTCTTCGTCGACCGAGCGGGCCGCCTGCACCGAGTCGAGGGCCTCCTGCGAAATCGACCGGACGGTGACGCTTACCGCATGGCGTCAGCTCGCTCCACTCTGCGCTGGCTGGGGGCGCTCGCCGACCTGAGACCTTCGGCCCGAGCCGAAGACAGCAGCCGTGTCGGCGCACGAGCCGCAGCTCAGGCTGAGTGGCAGGCGCTTGCGTCAAGTCACACTTAGCGACCGAAGCCACGGTGCTCTGGGGGCCAACCTGCATTTTGGAATTCTAGAGCAGATTTTAAGAATACGCGCTGCTTCGACAGACCCCAGGTCGCAGCCAAGAGTCATACAAATGAAGATACACACGACCGATACACGTTCCGCTTTGGGTTCTGAGTTATTTGCGTCAACTTTTCGTCTTTGGACGAAAGACCTGGCATCGGCTTGAGCGGCTGAAGCTGGCCTTGGTACAAGCTAGCCAATCGTAAGTGGCACTTGAAGACATAAAGGCCACCACCCAGCCCCCCCCCGACAGCTGCTCAAGTCTCCAGTCAATGTAATGTAATGTAATGTAATGTATCTCTGTCTGTAACTCCACAAAGTCATAAAGACCACGTGGGTGTTACGCAGGAGAGTTTTGCATAGCGCACTCACAGCCTAAGTGGCTTTCGGTACGCATTCGGTAGCCAACAGACTTCGTCTCACGCGAAAGAAGAGAAAAAGAGAAAGTGGGAAGCATAGCAGAGTCAGGAGAGCAGTTGAGGGAGTGAGTAGCATAGAAGTAGCAGCTCAGGACCGCTGAAAAGGATGTGCCATAGTCGGCAGTAGGAGAGTAGTTGTCGTTGCGTAAGAATTGTGGAAGCGAGTTCCACAGTCTAGGACCTGCAGTGCAAAAGCTTCTGTCGCCAACGGTCTTTAAGCGGAGGAATGGGACAGCTAATGTATTGTCCTCACACGACCTGAGGGTGCGAACAGGCTGAAACTGATGCAGCAGTTCAGCTAGGTACGAAGGAGCCAAGCCGTGGCGGGCCTTGTGGGTCAGCGTAAAATCAGTCGTAGAGAGCAAGGATTGTCCATCGAGAGCCTGACTCCATAACGGGAAATCTGGAGTCAAAAGCCGTGCGCAGCCTAATAAGGCCGGCCTCAAGGCCGTCCGGCTGAATAGCTGCATGCGCGAGTACACGGCCACAGCAGGCCAAAGAAGTCGAGACAGCCGCCGGTGGCAGCCACCGACACGGCAGGCAGAGAAACAGTGCTACGAACCTGCAGGCTTGTCCTCTCGAGAGTCAGAGTCGACTGCTCCAATCGCAACGTCTCGAGCTCGCAGCGTGCTTTCACCAGCTGCTCGGCGTCAGAAAAAAAAAACGCAGACACTGACTCGAGAGCCCAATCGCGATTCTAAGATGAGCCTGGCGCTCGCAGGCGCTCACACGTGGCCTGCCAAGGTCACGTGGGACTCACCTGCGACTGCAGCGACTCGGAGAGCCGGGCGGCGGCGTGCTCGCCCTCGATGCGTGCCGCCTTGTTCTCCTTGACCTGCCGCTCCGAGTAGTCCAGCATGACCGTCAGGTCGTCCACCTTGCTCTGCAGGACTGCATGCAAACAAGCTAGTCATGCCGGGCGGATGGCAGGTCAGCGAGCGCACTGCGGCGCGCTCGAACGGCATGACTCGGCCGCTTCGAAGCACTAGTCCTGCGGGCTGCTGCTTCGGGGGGGGGGAACCAATTCGACGAGTCTTTCCGGCTGCAGTTGGCACTCACACTCGTCGTTGGCGGTCTTGGTGGCGAGCACTGCGGACAGCTCGGCCACACGCTTGGCAGCCGCCTCCAGCTCGCGCGTCCTGGCGTCGTGCTGCTCCTGCAGCGACTGTCAACAAACGAAACAGCGTGAATGACGAAAGTGAGCGATCCATCACTGCTGCACCGACGGCAGCCGGCATCGAAGAGGCACGTGCCGTCGCTTGCAACGATGCCAAAGTCTTCCGCTGCCTCGCCGCCAACGCCGATCCGACCGAGCTCAGCGCGGTCAGAGGTCGCCTCTAGCGAAGCGAGATGCGGCCGGGCTCGGGCGCAGCCGCGCTCACCTGGCCGACGTGCTCGAGGCGAGTGATCTGCTGTCGACACTTGACGACCTCCGACTCGGCAGTGTCCCGCCTCTCGTGCAGCTCATCATTGGCAGCCTGCAACGACAAGAAAGTAAATGGGGGTAAAACCATCAGGCAAGTGCGACCGAACCGCAGCCACCAGAGGTCCGGTGGCAGCTGTGCTACCGGCGAATGCATGCCCTATCGCTAGTGGAGAAAATAAAGTATCATTTGGCAATGGGCACCGTTTAGTGACAGATTATTTCGGAACAAGACATCCTGATAATTGCATGCAGGTGCTACAGGAGAGGTTGTTGGCCGAATTCAATATGAATAATTTTTTTCAATATCTGAGCAACAATAGCTTTGCTCATGCCTAGTAAGTTGGTTTTATCCTTGACTCTAGATTATTGCAATTGCCATTAATTAGGACTGCTGGCTAGTGCCCTTAATCGTCTGCAACCGTTACGCACAACAGAACAGATCGTCTCAGCAGATCAGTCGTCAACAGCGAAGCAGCAACATCACACCACTTCTGTCGGAGCTTCACCGGGTCCCTTTCAATAATCAAATCGGTTTCGAGATCCTGTTTGGCTTAGAGGTCACTTCACTCGCTTGCACCAGCCTGCCTATCCGACAATGTAATCGCCCAGTGTATTCTTGCATCACTCCCTCCTCGGTATCTAGTCAGCTCGCCGTCCCTCGCACTTAAGTGAAATCTTGTGGTGATCAAGCCTCCAGCTTGCATGCATCGAAAGTCTGGAACTCGCTTCTAGCTACAGTCACAGGCGGCAATGACCTTCACTCATGTGTCAGCTAGAGATACGTCTGCTTCAGTCCGCTTTCCCTTAAGTAAATATTAGCTGATTTAAAAGCCTCATTTGTATAGTAGCAAAAGATCTTTAACAGCAATCACTACCACTTGCAGTTTGCAATAAAGAATTGCCCACATCAATGTTCGAACCTACAATTTCGGCCGTGAGCACCTTACTCTCAGGCAATCACGAGTCAATAGCCTCGGTGAGCTTTTTTTTTGTTCTGGTGTGCATTGCATGCGTATGCGTGCATTATTCAGCTACTACGCACAGGTCTAGCTAACCAATGGCCTTGAGTGTCTTCCTGTTTGCTTTCGAACGCCGGCCCAAGCATAATAATAATAATAACAACAACACATTCGATAAAGCCCCCTCAAAGAACTCAATCTCTATCTGGGCTGCACTGGAACTGCACTTATCCAACCTGGAACTGCAGCTTATCAGGGAAAAGAGGGTTGCAATTTAGCTTCTACTGACAGGACAAGCCAGGTGAAGGTTGAAGGACACGTCCTCCGATGCATATGATCCCATGCTAGTAACATGCACCGAATAAAAACAAAAAACACACAGCAGCAAAAAGACAAGTGCACTGGTGCACAGGGAAAGCAGAAAGAAACAAATGCATCTTTAGCTGAGACTTGAACGGTGCCAAGTGGTTGTAGGTGGTGACTGAAGCCGGAAGCAAATTTTTTACTCTTGGTGCATACAAACTGAATACCAAAAGATTGTAATTCAGTGCTGGGGCCGGCAAGAATACTGCAAGTGGAAGAGCAGGTGGTGGAAGTGCTTCTTTGAGAAGCAATGGGGTCGGATAGATAGGCTGGAGCAAGTAAACCAAGCACCCTGTAAGCTGGACAGAAGATTTTGAAATCAAGAGAAGAATAGGTGGTCGACGAGAGGCTGCAGACAGGTAAGACCGGCAGTGAAAAGATACGGTCCCTACCTAGTCCTTCTATCTAAACTTCGGAGAATTTGGAGTCGCGAGGCTAAGCAGCCACTGGGATCACTGGGTCGTACGCTTGCTTGTTGACTACAAGTTTCCATCGAGAAAATTATCCTTTGTGGATTTCCAAAGTCAGCCTAAAGACTCGTATGTGCAGGGGCAGCGTAACGTCAAACAACGGCAAAAGGGGTAAACGGTTGATCTTCAAAGCAAGCAAAATACCTGCTCGGGTGGACGAGACAACAGTTGCCCAAATAGGGCTACAATTGACACAACAACACGGCGAAGGGTCGGCGCCGAAAGAGACCACCGGCCCGTGTGAACAGCAGCTTTATACAATGCTTCGAGCATGCCCAACACTGTGAGCAACCACGCAGAGCTACCTGCAACTTTCTAATCTGCTCGGCCAGCGCCTCGGCTGCAGCAGCTGCTGCAGCCGAGGCGGTCATGTCAAGTTCCACGCTCTCTAGCTCTGCTGCTGTTGCATCGGCGGCGGACGCCCGCGACGAGGACAGATCATCGAGCGCCTCCTGGAAGTCAGGCGCGGGCAGCAGCAGCGGGGACGCGCTGCTGGCCACGACCGACTTCGACGAGGACACGGTGCGCGGCGACTTCTTGGGCGTGGCAATGCCCAGCAGTGTCTGCACGTGCGCCTCGCCGGCAGCGTCGCGGTCGAGCCGGCTCTGCAGCTGCTTGGCGGCGAGCAGACGCTCCAGGTCGCCGTATGAGTGCCGCAGGGCGGCCAGCTCGCACTCCAGCTCGGCCTGCCGACGACCGGCGCTGTCGCGGTCAGACGCTGCCTGCAGCCGCACCTGCAGCAATCCAGCAAAGCCGAGGCGTCAAAGCGGAGAAATGGGTCGCTGCTGCTAACGGCGCCAAGGCTTTGCGACGCAGCGGCGGCAGTCCTCAAAACGGCAAGTCTGACGGATATAGTTCAAAGCAACAACAGAATCGACCACTCCCGTGAGACTGGCCCACTTGCCAACGGCACGAAGGCATCGGCTTGGGGCCGATCGGAACGGGCGTTCAGGTGTCGCGCGCTCTGACACGGAAGTGGTGCTGCGTGCTGCAGCAGGCTGCCTGCTCCCGTTATCCAACGGGTAGCTAGTGGTGCAGGCAAAAGTTGGGGTGGCAATCTGGACCGTGTCGTTACGAGTGATCTGCGGAAAAGGCTTCGCCGAGCCACAGGCAAAGCACTAACTGCAGCATGCATCTGTACGAATTCCCCCTCTCTTTTCAAGGCAGGATTGCTACGCACAAGCAAACAGCAGCTAAACCAGGCGCGGCCAAGTGATTATCTTAATAATTTCAAAACACAGAGCAATCGGAAGAGCCGTCTGCCGTGCGACTGAGCACAGAAAAAATGAGCTCGGCGACGAGCTTGGAACGACCCCACGACCTCCGAGTTAGTGGTGCTTTCGGTGCTCTGCAATGTTGATCAATCGAGACGACTTTGCGTTCAATGTTCAACATAGCGCGTGCATAAATGAACACGATCATGACTGCAAATTTGGTGCCAAGCTACAATGCAACATTTACGTAAACGAACCCTAAGAGTACTAGATCTCTTTTTTTCAGCCTTTAGCTTAAACTGGAACGAATGTGTGACAATGGGCTAGTTATTACATGCACAATTTTAGCCACGAACAAGCACACAGAGGACATTTCACTTGGGCCTTGCTAAGGCTGTGAGGCACTAGTATGCTCTGGCTTCTTTCAAATATCTCCAAATCGGCCAAAGCGAATACTAAATATGACTTCCTCGAAATAATCGGTCAGCGAAGCCGATAAAAAAATATTGCAACAAGCACAATACCTTGCCCCCCCCCCCCGAGAGTCCATGGGTGGTGCTGTTCACACAGACACCTTACTCCATTGGCTAAGGGTGGTCTGCAGCGGTAGCAGACACGAGCGTCCTGCGACACGGCGCCACATCCTTCGCAGCAACGAAGCAGCAGCACTCACCGACTCCAAGGTCGCCTGGAGCGACTGCACCTGGTCCCGAGATCTCTCCAGCGCAGCAGCGCTCGGCAGCGGCGCGCGGTCCAGCTGCGACGGCCCAGCCTCGCTGCCGCCGGCACCTGCAGGCACGAGCGAGCAAGGCTATGCCGGCGCGCACGCGTCAGCCGAGGCGCTCAAAGGCTCAGGGCAGCCGGAGGATGAGGGGGAGGAGGCTCGCAAGCGAGCTCCGCTTCGCAAGGATTTGCGGCAGAGGAGGCACGCTGCTGCGCCACCTACCGGAGTCGACGGCAGAGGCGAGCCTCGGAGCGAGCTGGCTGTAGAGCGCCTCGAGCGCCTGGCGTCGCTCCAGCGCCAGCTCCTTGGCGCTCGTAGCTGCGGCGGAAGTGAGCAGCCGCTGCAGCTCGCTCCTCAGGCTCTTGTTCTCGGCTGCGTACTTGGCCAGCGCCGGGTTCAGCTCGAGCTGTGAGCGCAGCAGCTCCGCCTCCTTTTGCAGCTCTGCCTGCAAAGCGACGAGTCTCGAAGTCTCGTGTTTGCTGCATCATCGGAAGGAGGGAGCGATGCAGGAGAGAGACCGAGCTTCGGAACAGACAGAGGAGAGACGGATGACACGCTGAATGATAGTAATAATAATAGTAATAATACATTTGTATAGCACCCTCGGAGAATTCAATCACTTTCTAGGTACTCTACATTTGCTGCAAAGACGAACATAGACGAGGACAGAGAGCTATACAAACAAAAAGAGAAAGACATAGAGCCACAGACAGTCAAAAGGACAGAGAGCTGATAGGAATGCAATATAGTGCCGATGCAAATTTCACCTGCTATGCGCCCCACTTGAAGCAACGGCTCACTACTGCTTCCAGCAGAGGGATGCATCAAGGCAAAAGCTCCATTGACGAGACGGTGAAGATGGCGGCACAACCGAGGTGTAGTAGCACACCATTATTTTTGGCAGCCCTCGGCAGTTGCAGCTTCCTGGGCTCATCAGGCAGAACTAAGATATGAGTATACACCCGGTCTCGGCAAAGCAAAGCTGGGCATATGCTGGGTACCATCGCACTGTGCAAAACGTCCTTACTGCTTGTCCTACGAAAGTCTGGGCATCATTCCATGCTCACAGAATCGAAGCTCGGCCCGACATGTTTTGCACGCATGGGCTGCCGCACTGGATCGATCAAAGCTAAGGGGCTGCTAACTGGTGGAAGGTGACTTTCTCGGCAGCCCAGACTCCTTGCCTTCTTCCCGCGAATCGTCACTGCTCGACTGCACTGAATGGGGCGGAATGAACCGTGAGATACGCCCCCTCGCCCCCAACAGTGACGTCGCACACGCTTCGCTCACCACGACTTCGTCGCGCTCCGGCAGCAACTTGTCGGTCTCCAGCCTGCGAATGCAGTTCTCTCTGAGTTTGATTATCATTTTGGTCGACTGCAAGAACTTCTCGTGCTTGGCGCAGAGGTCCTCAGCTGCAGCGGAACGCTGCTCGATTTCCTGCAGAGAGGGCGAAGCACAGTCACGGGGCGCTTTTGCAGAAAGGTGACGTCACGTGCGAGAACTTACAACAGCGTCACAGCTTCGGCAGATCGTCGGTCAGCTATTAGCGAGCTCACGAGCTTTTCCTTTTCCATCTTCTCCAGCAGAAGCATGGCGTCGAGGAATGCAAGCTTCCAGTCTTTCGTCGGAGCAGCCGCCTCGCTTCGAGGCTCGATCGGAGCGGTGCGCCCCGGCGAGCAGTGCCCTGCGACAATGCAAGCACGCACGGCCAGCGTCACTAGTAATACAAGCGAATTATATATGTATGTGTGCATGCGTGTACGTGTGTGTGTGTGTGTGTGTGTGTGTGCATATATAAAACAGGGAAATGCAATCTGTTTAAAGTCACAAAAGCGTGCAGGCACAGTGCATGGCAGTGAACACAATGGGAACGGCCCTGGTGCTTAAGCCTGACTGCGAAAAAAAAACGGTTTGGTTCAGCTGGGCCAGAACTGCCACATCACTATGGGCAGGGGCAGAGTGGTGAAGTAGCAGCAGCCTACCGTTGATTGTGTGCCCTGGACGAGCTGGGCCGTGGCAAGCGCTGGTGTTCAGCGCTGCGGTGGGTAGCTCACAGCCCTGCTGCCATTGCACCAGTTCTTCCTTAAGCTTGCGTATTTCCGCTTGCAACGCCACCATGTTGCCGTGTGTATCCTCGTTGACGATGGCCTACCGAACGACATTAGTCCAGCCACGCTGAAAGCTCATGGCCATGCTCAAGAGGGGGAGCCAGGCCCCCCCCCCCCCGCCGGTTTTTGACAAAATGAACAGCGATATAGCACGCACGAGAAATCTATAGCAACGAGGAAGCTAAAACGCGACCGATCTCAAGTCAGCGTACGGTGATCTACAATTGGTAGCCTCGGCGACCCCAACAACTGCATTGTTCACTATTTGAGGCAGCAACTCCTTGCTGAAGGCGATTTCGAGGGAAACCTGGGCAGAGGCAGTAGCAGCAGCAGCAAGGACAACAGCTTGATGCATAATAATAATAATAATAATAATAATAATAATAATAGACTTGATAAAGCACCCTCAGAGAACTTAATCTCTTTCTAGGCGCTTTACATTTGCTGCAAAGGGAAATGCAATTGAATGGTGAGTAAAATCATGCTTGAAAAACAAACAAAATGAATAACATGGTTAGGGGTGACATGCACAGGGTCAGCGTGCAATTATGTTAAGTGGCAGTATGCACAGTGTCAGCAAGCATAGGCACAGCAAGGACGAATCACAGGGACCCACTAAATGCTGTCCTAAATAGGTGTGTTTTAAAGTTCCTTTTAAATGTGGTCAGGTCAGGGGATGTTCTGACGCAGGTCGGGAGAGAGTTCCAGGCTTTGGGAGCATACGAACTAAATGCACGGTCTCCAGAGGATTTAAGGTTTGTACGAGGTATTTGTAGACTGTTAGATTCCAAAAAGCGGGTGGTACGATGCTTGGCCTGATGGGGGAGTATATCGGAGAGATAGGCTAGAGCCATAGAATGAAGGGACCTAAAAGTGAGCAACAAAACCTTGAAGTCAATCCGTTGCTTGACTGGTAGCCAGTGCAGGTCGGCGAGAAGTGGAGTAATGTGGCAACTGCTACGCTCACGACAGACAAGCCTAGCTGCAGAGTTGTGCACCAGCTGCAATCGCCTGATCGCACATGCTGGTAGGCCAGTAAGCAGTGAGTTGCAGAAGTCGCATGAATTGGGCTCAAGCAAAAGTGCTGCATTATACAAACTTGACGATGGAACTATTCATAATCCACTTTTTGCCTGCGAAGTCGGTGGGGGGCATCCCAATATCGTCCACATTGACGCCACCACAGCCGAGCACATCTGCACGCGGTCAGTCACAGCATGCATGCTCGGCCTTGCCCGACAGTGGCCAGCAGCAAGCAGCGACTCAAACAAACCCGCCTTATTTGCCTCCACAAGACGTCGCACGAATCGCTCACTTAGTTACTTGGTGGGTGTGCCCTGTCCAGCAGTCCAGCGGGCTCCAGGGCAGGTGGCCTATTTACCAAGTCGCCAGTGGGCGCCGACCGCTACGCGCTAGTAAGATAACTCACAGGTGAGGAAGTCCTCTTTTGGGACAGACTGCGCTTTTTACTTTGCCCCGCTTTTCTATCGCTGACCACCAGCAAGCGCTTAAAAAATCCCCAAGCTCCCTCCGGCTGCGCGTCGGCTGAGACCTTACCCAGGGATGCACTTATCCAGAGCGAAAGAAGAAATGCCTGTGCCCAATGAAAGCCAGACAAAGCGAGTGCTTGCAAGTATGTGGGCCGTGCACCTGGCCTTTGCACTTTCACCTCTACATTTGACTATAAAAAAAGAACAACAGCTGTTCCTTGTGAATACCTCACCGGATTCTAAAAGGCTGCCAGTTGCAACTGGCAAAGCAGCGCTGGCGTAAAGTCAAGAAGAGGTAAAAATTAGCTGATTCAACAGCTTCATTTATATAGCAGCAGAAGAATCGTAGCAGTTATCACTCTCGCTTGCAGTGTAGGCAATCGAGGATTGCCTGCGGCAGGACTAGAACTCACGAGCGGGGTCGTGAAGCACAAGCACCATACCCCTCGGCTGAGACCGAGGGGTATCTACATGCCAGCAATTTAATCCACGCTCATGTACCGTATAACAAGTAATTGTCATGCTTTCATAACTCGATGTGATCCTTGCAATCGAGGTCTAGGCATAAGTTCGGGACACCATTACGTAATAAGATGTGGGAATCTTTCGGCACTTGCATTGCCACCAGGCAGACTTCACAAGTCAGCAATAGAGCAGCTGATGCAGCGAGGCAGTTGTGCAGCTGGGGTTGGAAGAAAGACTTTGAATCCAGGGGGCAAATGTTAGTCTGCCGGATACAGCAGCTCGGCCAAAGGATAGTGACTGAGCTTAAACGGCGCTGTAGAGCTACAGCGGCCAAGAGTGCACGCAAACGGACCTTGTTTCGAATAAGTTTGGCCCGTCTTGCGTACTGCAGGGTCGACAGGGTTTCGCCGAGGCACTTGACACCAGGGTGAATGCAGGCGACCATACAGGTCCTAGCGTTGCCGCCCAGCGAGTCCTGCAAAGAGAGCGACCGGCAGAGGTTACAACGAGGCGTGCCAGCAAACCAGCTGGAGCTAGAGTGTGCGCACACGGTCATTCTGCTTAGGGAAGTCTCACCGATGTGCACACTACAAGTAAAGCTAACAATACTCTATGGTCAAGAAACCTCAGCCTAAGGCCTAAACCAGGGGGGGGGAGGCACGGTTGCTGCTCTAGGAGCCGTGAACCGGTTCAGCTGTCGTGCGAGCTCAGAAACTAAACTACCTGTACCGAGAACGATAAACCTTGCCAGAAAAAGCAGCTCCAAACTTGCAATCTGCCATAGTTAGGCCTTTGGCAGTCTGTTATACCGAACAGGCCACGGCTTGTGTCCATCCCTTCAGCGGAGTCTGCATGCTTGGCACTGGTTTGGGAGTAACAAAAGTAACATTATCCACTGAGAATAAAAACGTACGTACTGCTGCTTAGTCCCTTCTCGGCTTTAGTCGTGCGTGTTTTGCGTTCATCTGGGGAGCAGGGTGTCTGCGGGAGTGACTGCCACCGATATGGAACAATAAATTGGTCTCGCGAGAAGACCTGGTTAAGCGTTTCAACTGTATTCAAGATTATTATGTAGTGTCGGCGTGTAGCTGGGTGGCACAGCCGGAACTGCGGAATCCTCCTAGTAATGGCTACCGCTGTGGCAGATGAAACCTAGATCTTTTGCCCATCTTTGGGCTCGGCTATAGACCAAATAAATTGGCTCGCTTTGAGCTGAATAAAAGTGCTGCTGTGTCATTTCTGCAATCTCTAAATGCACCTACAGCCTAAATGCAAGCACTTTGCACCAAAGGACCGTATTTTCTGTGAGAGTGCAGACCATATCATCATGGGAGTGGATACTCCTTACCCGTAGGAGGAACGTCAGCTTGGAGTCTCTGTATGGCACGTGTCGGCTCTTGCCGTTCATGACGTCCACGAGCGCCATAATGACGTTGCCCAGAGCTGACAGACTCTTGTTGATGCTGCCGGCTTCCTAAAAGTGCATGCGATGCAGGCGCCATGTGACAGCGTTAGTATGGCATAGCGTGAGTATGCGGCATTGCACCGAGGCAACACTGGCTCTCGAAAGCGAGTCCAACGCCGCTGCCACCTGTGCAGTTCTCTATCTCCTCCGCCTCTGTACCCCCACCTCTCTGTCTGTCTGTCTGCGCCTCCTCTGTCTCTCCCTCCCTCCTTCCCCACACCACCCGGTGCAGCAGCAGGCACGCAGCACCTTCAACCGCTGACCGGCGGTTCGGGTATCTTTCTGGCGCTCGCTGCCTGCCAGGTCGACGAGATTGAGCACACCCTGACGGATATTTTGCAGGCCGCCTTTCGTTTCTTTCGACTCGACCTGAATGGTGAACACGGCATGGCTGCGCGAAGATTCGCGGTTCATGGCCGTCGATGCGACAGTGCGATTCTGCCAGCCGTCGACGAGCACCTGGATGGACGAAACCGATGCACCGTGCATCTCTGTCTGCGATCCCAAGTGAGCGAGCAGCGCTATGCAGCTCATAGTCCATTACGAGAGATAGAGAAAAAAAGGAGAGAGAGAGAGAGAGGTGGAGAGAGGGAGAGGTGGAAAGAGAGAGAGGTGGAGAGAGAGAGAGAGAGGTGGAGAGAGAGAGAGAGAGAGAGAGGTGGAGAGAGAGAGAGAGGTGGAGAGAGAGAGGTGGAGAGAGAGAGAGAGGTGGAGAGAGAGAGAGAGGGGGGGAGAGAGAGAGAGAGAGAGAGAGAGAGAGAGAGAGAGAGAGAGGGAGAGAGAGAGAGAGGGGGGGGAGAGAGAGAGAGAGAGAGAGAGAGAGAGAGAGGGAGACCGCACCGGGCTCGAAGGTCCGGTGAAAGTGGTGCATGCGCTCACCTGATACGCTTCGCTGGCGTTGGCCACTGCTTGCTCCGATAGGCCCTCGACGAACACGCCGCACTTCATGTTCTCGCGCAGATGGAGGCCAGCCGAGGCGGCGTCGAGCAGGTCGAATACCTGCTCGTTGTATATCTCCAGAAAGGAGCACTTGCACAGGAACTCGAGACTCTTGCCACTCTGGACGCGCGAGAAGGGGAGAGAGCAACGGAAGCAGGTTGTAGCTGGCTGCTGGCAGCGGCAGAAACGCGCTTTAGCGAGCGGACGCGGGAGCCGAGGCAAGCCGGCTCGACCCCTACCACTTCTAGTTCGCGAGCTACCAAGTTGAACAAGTGCTCGAAGCTGCGTGGTATGATGCCGCGCAGCTCGTGCCGGAAGTTCTGAGCATCGTCTTCCGACGGCCCAAGCATGGTGAACGTTTTGCCCGAGCCCGTCTGTCCGTAGGCAAAGATGGTCGCATTGTAGCCAGCCACGCAGCTCTCGATGAGTTGCCGAGCCACCGAGACGAACACGGCTTCCTGCAGCAAGCAGCACGGCACACGCTGGCTTGCTGCCCCGCTCGCAACCTTTCACTCGCAGGTCGCCCCTGCGCGTTACCCACAAAGGCGCGGACCAGAAACGAGCGAGTGGCTGCAGGGAGGCGGCAGCGACGCCAGGGAGGCGGCACGGCAAGGTCGAGCGGAGAGCTTGCCTGCGTGCACGAGGCATCGGCAACCTCGTCGAAGGTGAACGCCTTCGGCTCGGGCTTGCACTGCACGGCGACACTGCGGCCGGCCGGGTCCACTGCCAGGCACGAGAAGCCGTCGTGCTCCGAGTCGGGCCGCACGCGCACGAACACACGGATGTTGTCGTCGCCGTCGTCTGTCGAGTCTCTGCGGATTCGGATAGGGAGCACACTGGATTTGCGCGCTGACTCGGCAAGCATGCGCTGCAAATCGTCAAGCGACTTGGAAGCAGACGCAAATGCTGCGAGTTCTTCGATGGCAGTGCAGCCTTATGCGGCTGAACTGCCATGCCGCCCTTCATCGCAGCACACAGAGGGAGCGGCACTAAAAGTGGCAGGCTTAACGAGAGCCGCTTCTCCGCTCGATACAAAAAAAAGGGGGGGGAAGGGCTGTAGAAGGGAGCAGTGACTGCGCATCCAGAATTGAGGAGGGGAGGGCGATAATACAATAAGAATAGTAATTACGCATTCTGTCATCATGCTAAGAACTAAATCTCTTTCTAGGCGCTTTGCGTAGCCTGAAAAGGATGCATATAGACAGCTTGGTGATAACAAGAGGTGCGATAGCAGCAATAAGAGAGGTGTGCACTTAGTTGTGCTTTAAATGTCGTCAGTCAGGAGATGCCCTGATGCCAGCCACCTAGAGAGCTTCGGGCCTAGGTCGCATAAGACAGAAGGCATGGCCTCCGAAGGATTCGAGGTCGCTTAGTGGCATAGCTAAGTGACCAAACCAAGAGGAGCGCAGAAGGTAAGGGAAGCTCGAGCAGTGAGTATTTCATATAGGTATGCCAGAGCAGGAGAATGAAGGAAGCTTTAAGTCGGTGCGAGTTTCAAAGTGAGTGGCATGACCTTACAGGTCGCTTTGCTGCTTGATGGGGAGCCAACTCGGTGCACCGGAATATCTATCGGATATAGGAATACGCCAATAGGAATATAAGCCTATAAGAATAGCAGTTCTTCGTCCCGGGTTTACTCTAGATAGAGTCGCACTCCGCATATGGGAATACTTCGCACATAAGAATGCCTATTTGCCGGCCCGCAACTGTACGGGTCCGAGAGAAATCAGTACAAAGTGGCAGCTAAAGCATTCTGGCCTAGCTGCCACACCGGTTTGCAAGCACTTTTTGCACATGCACAGAAAACGTGCAAGGTGTGTTACAAAAGTCGAAACGGAATGTGCCGAGCGACCAACGCGGGTCTACCTACCCTCGTCTATGCAGCCCGAGTGCAGAGCTGATCTGGCCACAAGGCAAGCCGCCTTCGAGAAACCGATTCGGCACAGAGGCAACAAGACAAATGTCGGCTGAGCCAACATTGAAAATGGAGAAACAGACTTTCCAGTTTCTGAGCGACACACTAATAATAATAGTAATAATAAAAATAATACATTTGTATAGCACCCTCGGACAACTGAATCTCTCTCTCAAGGCACTTTACAGATGCTGCATATAACGCATTACCAAATGTTTGGTGGTACCATTTGCAAGAAGCAAGCATAGTAAGCAGCTACATGCACACGAAGGACAAATCAGAAGGATGTACAAAATGCTGTAATAAACAGGTCGTTTTAAGCTTCATTTTACATGTCATGTCAGAGGGCATTGTGATGTGCATCGGTAGTGAGTTCCACTTGGTTTACAGTAACTGGTAAGTCAGTGCTGTCCAATTTAAAAAAGCTGACTGTCATCGACAATACAAGCAGCCAGGGCACTAAGAGTCAGCGATACCGATAAGGCAGGGACAGATCAAAACTAAGGCAGAGCCAAGCATCACCAACTAAAACCATATTAAATAGAAAACTAATTATATGCTTAGTGATGACACTGGCATAGATAGAGAATAGGAGGTAGTCCCACATTGGTCCCTGGACTGCCCCATACTCCGGGGGGCTAAATGTATGACCGGTTGCACAGTTGACATCTATGCTGTGGAGTCAGCTGACAAATAACCTCAACCTAGACGCTGCTAGACGAGCATTGCCTATGGGAGGGCAGGTGATCAAGGATACTATTTGCTTCTGAAAGCGGCCCAACTAACACAGAGACTCAACCCGAGTCAACATTCTCGAGGTCATTATACAGACAGTTGTGCTATCTATGAAGAGTGCTTACTTCTACATTCTGACAGGAATTTGCTTAATGGGGCAGCTGTTGCAATACGAGCATTTAGCAGTTCTTCACTAATCAGCCGAGCTTCTTTAATAAGAATGGCAGAAAGAAACAAAGAAACCGGGTGAAAGTTAATTCTGTTTTCGTCTAGTTTTGACTTCGTAATACAAGTCCTGACAACGATTGCTTTAAGGGATTTAGAGACAAAGCTTGAGGCTCAGGCCATGTTGATTCCGATAGTTAGGGTAGAGAGCAGCACGAAGAACAGTAGGTTTTGGCTCTAGGGGCCCTTCAGTCTTCTCAGTCCGAGAGATTAAGAGATCAACTTAGAGATGGATTAACCAGGGCTCGAAGGTTGAAGGAGATCAGGAAGAATGAAAGAGAAACACATCAACAAATGAGGCTGCAGAATCCAATAAGGATGCTACAGCGGCAATGCAGTCTCGATCTCGTCGAAGTCTTCGCCTTTGAGCATGGCAATAAGAAGAAGGAAGAGACCATGTCGTTATAGCATGACATCGTAGGAGCGAGTCATGCTCTGCCAGGGAAGACGGGGGTTGCCTCGAAAAGCCAAGGATGAAGAACCCCAAGAGGAATCTTCTTCAAAACTGCATTCTTGGAAGTCATAAATGCGAAAATGCAACTTCGAGAGCCAGCCAGTAGATCAACGTACGGCCAAGCTCGGCTTGCGGATTCAAGTGCACATCACCAAGGACTGAGGGAAGAGGTGTATCAGGCTGCAGCCTAAGCTTACTGCAGCCTGCAGGCTCCCAGAGGAGCCACACCCTGCCTGCTATATGAACAGCTGACTCGGCCAAGATCAGGGTTTGCCATCCACCTCCCCTTGAAAATGCCTCTACCCCTGCTTAGCATCACGAGAGGCGACATCTCGTGATATCTCCTACATTATTGAAGCAAGTGGAGGAAAAATTTTAACACATGAATGCCAGGTCATGGAGTCGTGAAACAGCAGTGACAGGGTCCTAGTCATCACGAGGCTCAAGACCACCAAGGACCACATGTAACTTCACTCCCTGCAAGCCCTATCAAAGGTTGTCCAACAGAACAAGCAGGGAATGCACCGACGTAGATAGTTCTCAGGACACCATAGAAAATGTAATCCTATTACTTTTGATACAGGCCAACCCTTCGACACATCAGTTCATCTATAAAAAAAAATAGCGATTATGTTTGCTTACAAGGTTCCCAGGCTATTATAGTAAGCCTTAGGTTAAGTCCTACTCCGGCAGCTAAGGGTGAGGGCGCCATCAGCCCTGAGTCACAGAATCTCTAAGCAAGCATCGAAGCCAACATCAGCATGATAGAATTGACACCTCTATGGCCTGCAGCCGTGCAGAAGTGGCATTCCCTCAGCAATCTATGACACGATCAACTGCATAAAGGAAAAGTGCAGCTCTAGTTACAGCATCGAGTCTCATTCTGGATGGAAAGTGTTCTCGAAATCTCTGGCATGGATCTAGCACCTCAAAGAATGGTTTAGAAATCACGAAGGCACGGAGGGAGCTGGAAAGTGCAGTACGTCATGGCTAGCTGCCTAGGCCGAGCTGGTTTGGTCTAGCGGTTAAGATGCTCGCCGCGACCAAGTTCTGGCTGAGATCGTGAGCTCGAGCCCCGAGGCATACGTGAAGCACCTGAATAGAGATTAAGTTCTCTTGGGTGCTATATAAATGAATTATATAATTATATAGGCAATCTGAAGGACCTAGCCTGCTAATAAGCATGCTACCTGCTGGGATCTGAGCAGCCCCAAAAGTTGATAGAAGCCTCTCCTTGCCTGGATGGGAAGCTATCTAAGATTAGGAACTGTCTTCCACGTTGGCTTACGAAAAAATTAAGTAGCTCCTAGTTCTGTCTCGGCTAAATTTTTGTAAGTTCCCTTTTGGCTGGGCTACCGAAAAAAAGCCAATGAATATGGCTGCAAGGCTAGTCGTCAAGTCCCAGAGGTTTGAGCACGTGTCTGCTTTGCTAAAAGAGCTAGGATGGATGCCGGTTGAGCAATGGATACAGAGCAAAGTTCTTATGCTGACCCACTAGGCCTGCCACGGCATGGCTCCTCCATACCTAGGTGAACTGCTGAGCCAGTTTCAGCCTCCTCGTGCCCTCAGGTCCTGTATGGACAATAAATTAGTTGTTCAATTCCTCCACTTAAAGACAGTTAGCGACAGAAGCTTTAGCACTGCAGGTCCTAGGCTGTCGAACTCACTGCCACAATTCTTACGCAACGGCAACTACTCTTCTGCTGCCGACTATGGCTCATCCTTTCGAGTGGTCCTGGGCTGCTACTTTAATTCTATTCACTACCTCATCTGCTCTCCTGACTCAGCTATGCTTCTCACTTTCTCTTTGTTACGTGACATGAAGTCTGTTGGCTACCAAATGCGTACCGAAAGCAGCTTAGGCTGTGAGTGCTAAGTACAAAAATCTCCTGCGTAACACCCACATAGTCCTTATGGTACAGACGAAGATACATTTAAACAGGAGTTTTCTAGCGAGAAATCCCCCTGTCTCCACCTCTGCTGACTGCCAATCAGAAGGGGGCACAGAATATCGCGAGCAAAGAGGTCACTCTCGTTTCGCCAAGGTGAGCCACGGCTATGTTGGAGTGGCAGAACATGATAACCACGTTACTGAAGAGGCAGACCGTAATGGCCCAGGGTCTGCTCTTTGCCGATGTGTGAAAAAGTGAGCGTTCGATGAATGAACAGATGGCACACCTAGCAGCCAGGTTGCTCCCCTCCGACCTTTCAACGACACCTCACACCAGGCAAGGCGGTTGCTCATCACGACCTCGGCCCCACAGGTCGTGGATTCGAATCCTGCGGTGGGAGATCCTTTATTGCTACTGCAATCGCTGGAGACAGCCGTTCAGGCTCTTCTGCCGCTATACGAAACGATGCTGTCAAATCAGCGAGTATTGCTTCCTTTCTAGCGTGCCTAATGAGCACAACACGAAGCGGCTCGTGCCAGCAGGGCTGACCCGCAGCGACGCCAAACGCGACAGCCAAGGATCAAATGAGGAAATGCATGTGGCGAACCAGTAGACGCCAGTCCTGGCTCCGGCGGTGCGGCTCGGTAAATCTAGCGATAGAAGTGCGGCAAAACTGAGGAGCTCACCGACGAAAGCTAACACCGGCCACGATTCATCGACGAAGGAAGAGACATGCTCTAAGCACCAAGGACGACCAGTGCGCTAGCTGTTGCGCTATATGGAACGAGGTGCTTGCGACACGGGCCTTCGGCGATCGCGGACCAGGCGGGCAGGGCCAGGCAGCAGCACTTAGGCATGAGTGATCAGGCTTGCAGCCAAAGACCTCCCGTGAAGCATTTCCTGGTCGCCTTAGCCATGGCTGCGCGTTGCTACTTACGTGGAGTTCATTGCAATTGTATGCGCAGCAGCTACGCTAGCTAACGTGCTTCTCTAGCGGTCTTCAAAAGATAGGCGGGTCGCAGTCGAACCATAGCGACAGCTGCCGAGTGGCTACCGCAGCGACCGACAATGGCGATCAAATTTGGCGCGGCGAGATCTCGCGAGACGCAGCCGACAGCCACACCGCGTGCACTTGACCTGTCTGGCGGTCCAATCTAAGGAAAGTTTAAATAGACAGTTGGAATACTACCGCACCATCTTGCGCCGTATGGAAAAGTGCTCGAGGATTTCAATTTGCGCAAAGAAGGATTTGCGCGTCTGCCTGAGGTACCGTAGCGGTTAGGGTTCACCGCGTGCACTAAGCTGGCACTGGTTAATCACTCGCAAGACCACACACTGAACGTATACGAGGGGTAATATGGTGTACTAAATTTCACTAAGCCCAACATCTGTAGCCACCTATGTGCTTAGAGGGTTCTCTTAAACCGGGTGCATAGCGTGGACAACCGCCTGGTGTTGGACGTGGCTTTTCCGGGCTGACAAGGTCTGGCTGATGTCGCTGGCTCGAGCCCGGAGGCATATGTGAAGCGCCTGAATAGAGATTAAGTTCTCTTGGGGCGCTATATAAATGAATTACAAAATCCTCAGCCTGCCAAGTCACGCGAAATCTATCAATGAATATTAAACGTACTATGTCTGTCATTTGCTTAACGCAATAAAGGTTAATATGTACAAAGTTCAGTCTGGCATATTTAGCGGAGTTTAAATTGAGTTGAGCTGGAATTAACTAATTAATAATAATAGCGATAATTAAACTAGAATATAGCACTCTAAAAGAAGTAACTCTAAGCATAGGCAGTTCATGTAAGCTGGAAAGAACTTTAGCTAACTGGTTAGTGATAGCGTCTCCCGGGACGCAGTCCCCCCCGGCACATGGTTGCTGGCGAAAACGTCTTTTCCTTTGAGCTTCTTCTCTTAGAAGATCTTGATTGACATTCATTCAAATATACGAATCTAATTCTCCTGTCAATTCGCCGCCATTTAGTAAAAAAAAAGACTATCTGATTAACTAGCCTCTTTTGTATAGTGACAGAAGAGCCTGTATGGCTATCACCACCGCTTGCAGTGGCAATAAAGGATCGCCCAACGTAGGATACGAACCCACGACCTCGGGACTGCCGAGAAAAGCATCCACCTTACCTCATGAGCCCTCTCGGCTCCACTGGCAGATACAAAGCAAAGCAACGCAAATTTAATGGCAATTTTACACAAATCTATTGGTAGCTTTCCAATTTGCCAATCTAAGCTGGTCCAAGTAGAAGCAACTAAAGCACTCATGCAACAGCAAGTGGAATCATAGTGCTGCAACAATTTTGATTTTTCAATTTCAACTACGACTAATTATTCAAACTGACGAATTACCTCCCCTTTTCCCATCCCTATGGGACACTCATCTTTGCTGTATCCATATTGTAAGACTAAATAAACGGCACGATGAAGAGGGTGTAGGTATGGTGTCAAGAACCGAAAATGGCGAACTAAATAACCTAACTAATAACAGGGGTACATTAGAGTCAGAAGAGAGAGTGGAATGCTACGAAGCTTGGGATTAGGAAGTTCAGCTTTAAAACGAACGCGTCACAGATCAGCAAGTTTATGACTGCCCAGGTTCCTCAATTATAACGGCAAGACACTAGTTATTTTGCTATCGAAGATTGTGCAGCATAAAAGCCGAAGTCATTTAAGATGTAGACCTTGCTCCGCTCCAAAGTGACCTTTCACTAGACGAGAGCATCAGTTACATAATCAAGTCATACACTTTCATCTATAAAACATTGCTAAAATTCGGGCTACAAACAGGGATACTATATCCAAATTGGTCCATGCATTTGTGACATCCCGTCTCGACTTCTGTAATTCACTGCTTTCTGGTCCACAGGTGAGAGTAGTTGGGCAGTCACGGTTAGTGCCTAACTCAACAGCTAGACCTGTCTGTCGTGAGCGATGCAGATTCCCATCACACCACTTCCCGCGGACCTAAACTGGCTTCCAATCAAGCAGCGTTTCGACTTCAAGGTATTTTATCACTTTAAGTTGCCTTGATTCTCTGGCTCCAGCCTACCTGTGTGAACTGTTTGAATCCTTTGGAGACCCTACATTTAGTTCGCATGCTCCCAAAGCCTGGAAATCACTTCCAAATGATGTCTTGATGTCCGCTGACTCAGTGACATCTAAAACTAAGCTAAAACGCCCTTGTTTATTAAAGCATTCGGTAGGTCCTTGTGATTCACAATGTATGTGCTTACTTGAGCGGGCACTTCGCCTGCTGCCACAATTTGTAAGTATAAGTTGGCCCTGTGCGTGACGCATCTAACTAACGCTATGCTTGATGACATCACGAATGTTATCGACAATTATTTGGTCATCTTTATTTACAGCATCTGTAAAGTTTGAAGAGAAAAATTTAGTTCTCGCAGGGTATCACTTGGATGGATCACTTGGAATAATCACTATTATTATTGTGCAGTTCGGCAGCTCATTAGCACTCCGGCCTTCGTAAACGTGATTTCCCGCCGTTGCTTATTCCAGCAACCTGTAACTCTCCATCCCAGTCCACAAAACTACCTTACGCTAATGTGCCTCTGTCCAAAAGCCCTAAGAAACGATAGATCAGTTTCGAATACGTCTCGAATATTGAAGAAATGGCTGAGCCTCGACTTTTATGAGCACTAATGGCGAGCCCTCGATTGGACATCGACTCGCGATGGCCCGGCCAAAGAGTAAGGCTCCTTCCGAACGGAATAGCTCTCTCCAAGTGCTTGATACTTGACGTGCATCGTTATCTCACCTCTTCATTTTAGATGAAAGCGTAGCTTTTAAAACGTATTTTTGGAGAGCTGTAAGTTTCGAGCAAAAAACCGCTGTTCGTAAGCCTCTTACGTCGACTAAAAGAAATTGATAAACCCATTTTGGGAGCCTCAAGCTTTGCACTGATAGTGCCAAATCGACACTTCCTTGGTGGTACACCGCGAAGGCTGTTCCAGCGACATTTAGCCGGTCTAGACAAAAGTAGATAGCTGTTGAGAATAAACGCCTCGAATCTAAGTACTAAATGCGCCACAACCATCAGTTCGGGGGTGTAGCTCAGTGGTAGAGCGTCCGCTTTGCATGTGAAAGGCCCCGGGTTCGATCCCCGGCTCCTCCATGACTTTTAGTAAGCCAGGTTTTACTGACGTCTTGAGAGTTGAATGTGATTTGGTTCATACCTAGTCAGCAGAAATGCGTTTCTAGAGCACTGCCATTCAACCATGCTCTCTTTCCAGAATGGGTCATCCGGTATGACAGTGAAGGTTTTTACCCACGAATTCGTTGTGCTTCCGGTTGTACCAGTATCTCCGGCACTGGTGAAACGTCATTTCCTTTCAGCTTCTTTTCTTCTAGGATCTTGAGTGAAATTCAGTCCAAAGTTTCTAGCTGCGAATTTAAAGTCTCCTATCAATTTGCTGCCATTTTGTTAAACTGGAAGACACAAAGTACAGCTACGCAGATCTAATGCTAACTTTCCACCTATCGGGTGGCTAGCAAATGTAAAACGCCTAGAAAGAGATGAAGTTGTCTGAGGGCGCTTTATCAAGTACATTATTATTATTATTATTATTATTATTATTGCCAATACGCCAGCTCAGCTCGTCCAGGCAGGAGCATCTGAAGCACTCAGGCGACAGCAAGTGGAATCCAAGTGCTGCGAGCGTTGAGATGTTCTGATTCTTTTCAAATTGCCTCCATGGTAGCCATCCCTTCGTGACATTCATCCTTGCTGTACTCTTGTGGTACGATTAAAGAAACAGCACGATGGAGAGTCTGTAGGTATGGTGTCACGAACAGAAACTGGCGGACTACATAGCCTAACTAATTACAGGGGTGCATTACAGTCAGAAGAGAGAGTGGAATGCTACGAAGCCTGGGATTAGGAAGTGCAGCTTTAAAATGAAGGCATCACAGATCAGTAAGTTTATGACTGCCCAGGTTCCTCAATTGTAATGGCAAGACAGTAGTTATTTTGCAATCGAAGGCTAGACGGCATACAAGTCGAAATCATTAAACTTGCAGTCAGTTGTGCTGTAGGCGTTGCATCCGAGGCTTGGCACCGTCCCAAAGTGACCATTCACTCGATGACTACAATCAGCACCACAGTCAAGTCCCCCCTACTTTCACCTACGTAACGTTGCTAAAATTATGACATCGGGAATTCTACCAGTAATTATTTATTAACGTTTTACGTACATCACCTGTGAAGTTCCTCGAATGAGATTCAGTTTTCGGAGAGTGACGTACAGATGTGTTAATATAATTTATTCTGATTCTTGTGCAGGGCGGCTCTGCAGTCACTCTTTGGGCTTCCTCGGAGTGGTTGCTGCCATGGCTGAGTTTGGACACCTATTAGTCTCCATCCCTGTCATCTTGATGTCTATGCGCTAATGTGCCCCCTTCCAAAAGCCTTCCCACATACTGAATTGGCAGGTCCATTAAATTGCATTTCGAATCTCGAAGAAATGGCTTACCCTCGACTTAGGAAGGCACAATTCGCGTGCCTTCGCTTCGACATCTACTCGTAATGACTCCCTCTAAGCCAGTGGCTCTTAACTTACTTAACGGTGATACCGTTTAATACAGTTCCGCATGTTGTGGCTACCCCTAACCATAAAATTATTCTGTGCGCAACGTGGAAATGCGTGTTTCCCGATGGTCTTAGGCGACCCCGAGTAAAAGGTCGTGTGACCCCGAAAGATTTCACGACGGAAAGGTTGAGAACCACTTCTCTATACGGAATGGCTCCTTCTAAATTTAATGGCTCTCTCTGCATGCTCGATACGCATCTTACCTGTTCAATTTAATTTCGCGAATAGTTTTATGCGTGTTTTTGGAGAGCTGCAAGCTTCGTACAAAAAAGCGCTGTTCGTAAGCCTCTTAAGTCTCCTGAAAGAAGTTTGTGCAGTCATGATATGCGCCTGAAGGTTTGCACTGACAGCGGCAAATCGACACTACATTGGCGATACACCGCGAAGGCTCTCCCAGCGACCTTTAGCCGGTTTAGAAATAAGTAGATAACCAATGAGGATAAACGCCTCGAATCGTGGTACCAAATGCACTGCACCCATCCCTCTGGGCTTGCAGCTCAAGGGTAGAGCGTCCGCTTTGCATGTGAAAGGCCCCGGGTTCGATCCCCTGCTCCTCCATGCAATGTAATGTAATGTATCTCCGTCTGTAACTCCACAAAGTCATAAAGACCACGTGGGTGTTACGCAGGACTTTTGACACTGCACTCACAGCCTAAGCGGCTTTGGGTGCTCATTCGGTTAGCCAACAGACTTCGTCTCGCACAACAAAGAGAAAGTGGGAAGCATAGCAGAGTCAGGAGAGCAGTTGAGGTAGTGAGTAGCATGGAAGTAGCAGCGCAGGACCGCTGAAAAGGGTGAGTCATAGTCGGCAGTAGAAGAGTTGTTGTCGTTGCGTAAGAATTATCGAAGCGAGTTCCACAGTCTAGGACCTGCAGAGCTAAAGCTTCTGTCGCCAGTGGTCTTTAAGCGGAGGAATGGTACAGCTAATGTATTGTCCTAACACGACCTGAGGGTGCGAACAGGCTGAAACTGATGCAGCAGTTCAGCTAGCTACGAAGGAGCCAAACCGTGGCGGGCCTCGTGGGTCAGCGTAAGAACTTTGCTCCATGACTTTTAGTATGCCACGCTTTGAATACGAGAGGGGCGACATTTAGCCGGTCTAGACAAAAGTAGATAGCTGTTGAGAATAAACGCCTCGAATCTCAGTCCTAAATGCACTACAGTTATCAGATCGGGGTGTAGCTCAGTGGTAGAGCGTCCGCTTTGCATGTGAAAGGCCCCGGGTTCGATCCCCGGCTCCTCCATGACTTTTAGTATACCAGGCTGTACCGACGTAAAGAGAGTTGAATGTGAGTGGGTTACGTGTCAGTAGAAATACGTATCAAGAACACTGCCATTCGACAGTGCTTCCTTTCCAGCATGGAGCGTCAAGTATGGTGAAGATTTTATTCGCGAATTCGACGTGCTTCCGGCTGTCCCACTATCTCCGGCACTGGTGAAAGGTCATTTCCTTTCAGCTTATTTTCTTTTAGGATCTAGATGAAATTCATTAAAAATTTGCTAGCTGCGAATTTAAAATCTATCAATTTGCAGCCATTTAGTGAAACTGAAAGGCACAAAGCACAGCAACACAGATTTAATGCTAACTTTAGGGTTCGACAAATTACCACAATCCACTCGAATTAGGCTATCATCGACCAGACGTAAGCATTACCGAGCTCAAATTTTTCGCTGATATTGTAGTACACATTCAAATTTATCTGCCCAATAAATTCCATGTCGCACGCGCACTTATACAAATGAGCTTCGACGCCAGACGTGTGTACCTCAATCTACCGAAATCCATTCCAATTCCAGTTAAACCACAAATCAGCTGTGCACAGCTCCAATAAGTTTGGAATATCAATTTACGCTACGCTTACAATGTAGCCAGACAATGTCTCGTGATTTCAACGGCACGTTCTTACGAAGTCTACTGAAATAAGATTGCGGTGGCCCAGGCCAATACCGCAATCCACAGCAATCCACCGCGAAACGAAAGAGATCCTGTTCGAAAAGCTCCTTGTAAGATTGCATATGATAGCACACTCTGCGACAATTGCACTTAAAAATTTCACTAGCATGGGCACGTCCGTTCTCGTCTAATGTGCTGCAATTGACTGCAGTAGCCCGGGCCAATACCGCAATCCACTTCAATCCACCGAATCCACCGCATAAAATATCGAAATTGATTGCGCCGAGCTCCAGTTTGTTTGCATATTAAAGTGCACCGTGCTGTTTGCACAACCACGTAAAATAAGAAAACATTGTGCATCCTCGAACTCTGGCAATGGGCTGCAATCGTCTGAAATGACCAGGAAAACTACCGCAATCCACTGTATTCCACTGCAAATCCCCCTCAAATCGCCATCGCAAAGCTCTAATTGACATTGGATATAGGGCTAGCTAGACTCGGTTAAAATTTCGCCCACACAATTTCGCTCCATTGCGTACAGGCGTTCTCTCTGCAATGAATTGCAATCGACTGCAACGGCCCGTTTCCATACCGAAATCCACCTCAATCAGCCAAAATCCGCTACAATCCGTTGCACAGCGACCAGAACGCATAGACTAAAAGCTCTAATTATGATTGCATGCTGCTCTACTCTTCGGTTATTGTGTACTCGCATAACTTCACTGTAATTGCCTCGACCATTCTGCAGCAATGCACTGTAATTGACTGCAACTGCCTGGCCCAGTAGTCAATCCACAGCAACCCACCGCAAAACGACCAGAATGTGTACACTTAAAGCTCTAATAATGATTGCATGTAGCTCTAATTTTTGCTTATTGTGTAATCACACAATATCACTACAATTGCCTTGACCATGCGGCAGCAATGCACTGCAATTGACTGCAATGGTTCCCATCGGGTTAAAGCCACTGAATTCGGGAACCATTAACTTGGTGAATCGGAGCATAGCGTGGATTTAGAAAAGGGAGCCAACCAAAAACCTATGCTCACGGCCATACCAGACTGCCCCTGCCTCGCACTGACATAGGGGGCTGCCGAGGTCGTTGCTGCCCTCTAGAGGGGGAATTGCCAGGTGCCCAATTCCCTGGCTCTGCCCATGGGCAAATGCGTACAGCACGTGCCATAGCCTACAGCTCACTGGCTCGAAGCCCGGGGTACAACTGATTCGTTCGAAGGCCACGGCACATCTGACTAAATAATACCGGCGACACCCGGCTCCCATAGTTTGTAATTGAGGAACCAGTAAACCTTCTCTAGCGCTGCCATAATCTGACTGCTTTAGCATTCTTCGTCGCCTATACAAGCATTACCGCCTGCAGCAAGGACCTTCCGAGGTGAGTTAGAAACCACAGGACGGCAGGTCATTGATAGGGATTGATAGATTTCGGCACAGTCCAGAGAACAGGGCATATATAGGAGATATGTAGCGTATCGACTTCAAGGTTCCACCACCACTCACTTTCATATTCCTTCATTCTCTGGCTCTAGCCTGCCTATTATAACTACTCTAGCACCAGCTTTTCTGAATCAAATCGTTTAGGTATACGTCGCACGAAGCTCGAATCCTTTGGAGACCCTACATTTTGTTCGCCTGCTCCCAAAGCCTGGAACTCACTCCAGACTGACGTTACGACATCCCTGACTTAAGAACATTTAAAAAGAAGCCAAAAATGCACCTGTCAGTCAGAGCACTTTGTTGGTCCTCGTGATTAGTTCTTTGTGTGCTTATGCGAGCTGACACTGTGCATGCTGTCACCGACCATATTTCCATGTTGACCGTGCACATATAACCTCCAAACATGTTAAGCTTGTTGACATGGTGCACGTTACCACTAGGCATTGGATAATCTTGGCTGATTTAGCAGCCTCATTTGTACAGCAGCAGAAGAGCCTTATCGGCTATCACCACTGCTTGCAGTTGACAATAAAGGATCGCTCAACTGTAGGATTAGAACTCACGACCTCGGTCGTCAAGAGCGAGCACCTTACATCCTGGGCTATCATGAGCCAGTATCATTCTTCCTTTGCAGCACATGTTAAGTGCCTAGAAAAAGATTTAAGTTCTCTGAGGGCCCTATAAAAATGCATTACTAGTATATTATTATTATTCGCAGAGAGCAGCACCAGAAAACCTAGAAGCAGCACCTATGGCGGTCTCATTCTCGGTGCACCTGATTATTTATCTATGCGGTCTCTTTTTTGAAGTAGATTAGCCTGCACTTGCAGTTGAGAGCCACTGGTGGGTTGTTGCTTCAGAATGTCTGCGCAGCCGTTCGTTGTACGGTTGCCGCTGCATGGTTAGCATTCTAATCTCTTTGGGATGGACCCACTTTGCATTCCAGGAAACGCAACCCAGGAAAGCATCATGCCATAGAATATGCACGACCGATGGGCACCATCGACGCAGCTGAACCGAGCAGGCCATTGCCACTCCTGCCAGATGATGATCCATGCCAAGCCTGCGGCCGGCCGGACAGGAGCTGCAGCCTGACGGACAACAGAGGAGACATCAACAGCACGTGCGCGGCCATGGGCACGTCTCGAACGCTGTGTATGCTGCGCACTGGCAACTCGCCGAAGGCTTGCACAGTGAGTCAATCAGAGGCCGATACCAAGCTGTTGATAGCCCTCGATCAACAACAGTGTGGTACCGCGTGCTAACAGCCTTGATGCACCTGCTCGCTTGGCAAATGCTCGACGCACCTGCTCGCTTGCCAAAGAGAGTAGGGCACAGCGAACGAGCGAGCACTTTCAAGCTGACAGCACCAATAGACCCAGCAGACGAAAGCTCAGAGAGCATCCCCAGGGAGAATAAATGGGGGATCCATGCACATCTTAGGCAATCACGCATAGACCATCTTGCTCCTCCATTGCATTGCGCTCAAAATGCCCGCAAATCTAGGGACCACTTGGCCACGTTCCCAGCCCGGCATTCTCTTCGTGTGCCGCAGCACGCTCTGGTTATGAAAGCAGAATCGGCATGCCAGACATTGCCCTCCAGGCTGCTGGCTGCACCAGTGGGGCCATACTGGCGAGGTCACATTAGGCGCACTGGCCACAACGATCACGGCGATACTGCACTTTATGCGTCCGCTTAGCGTGTGCAGCATGCGTGCTTGCCAAGACCGGCAAGCTTGCCTGAAGGCAACATCCAGTGGCTGCAGGTGAGCACTCTACGGGCGGTGGCTAGGCTTCTAAAATAACACCCGACGAGACGAGAGATAGGATGCAGCGAATTGCTCCTGCATTGCACCAAAAGCGAATAGCCGAGCTCCTGCAATGCACCGATGACTTCAAACCGGAAGGGGCAAGCGATGGTGGCAGGCAGACCGAGGCGGTCACAAGAAAAAGCGCTTAGCCAGGGGTCCTATATTTGATCATGCACACACTTGTCCGTGCAACTATCGGGCACATTGGACAGTGGCCAGGAGCGGAGTTGACAACAGGCTGACAGCATACACTACATCTAAGCTCGTCATCTGACTCGTTCAGCAACGAAGCACGTGCTGCTGTCTCCGAAGCACGCATGGGCTGATGCACGGGACAGCAAACGTTCACACAGCAGCCTCGCACTGGCACCGACTGGGCTTTTCTGTGCAGCTCTGCTCGGAAAGAGCCAAGATGGCCATGCGAAGCAAGTGCCGTCACTTGTAGCAGACGTCATTTTTTGACGCCGCTCCGTAATCTGGCGTCAATGGTCTTGCAATTGTTCTCCAATATGGTTATATTCTTGGCAAATTGCTGCTCTACCTAGAGAACAGAATCGAGGATGCATTTTTTAATACCTGCACAGCTGCAGGAACTCTGCAGCTCGGTCGCAATAACACACAGCCGTGCAAAAAAACGCAGCATCGAATTGAATTCAATATCCTCTCCGTGGCTTCCGGGTTGCTAGAATCGCTTGCTTGCTTGCATCAGTCAGTCAGCCAGCCAATCTATCCGACCTCGCGGCTTCGCCAGTGCCACGCTCTGGTGTCACCCACTTATCAGCTTGGCAGCAGTCTTGCTGTCCTAGCATTATGCTGAAATCCTTTGTGATCGAGCATTCAGTTCGCATGCATCGAAAGCCTAGAACTCGCTTCCAGCTTCTGTCACCAACTGCAATGACTTTGCCTCATTCCAGTCTCACCTAAACATGCATCTGTTCTGTCCAGCTTTCCTGCACCCTGATGGAAACGTCTTTTTCCTGTGCGTTTCACATGCTTAGCTGTGCACGAATCAGTGCATGTTAATAAATCATAATAACCAAAGGCACCGAGTTTCTCCTGAGTATGCAGTTTCACGCTTGTCTAAGCATGCCACTAGTGTGCTTTTGCACGCTTGTCTAAGCCGATACCTTGCTTGTCATTAACTCTTGCTTATTAATTCTCCCGAAGCAAGTTGCAATGCGCATGGATAGAGATCTGGTTCTCTTAGAACTCTTAGAAGAAAAGACTGATTAGTATTATTTGACACCGATGCACGCCGATGTTGAAAATAATGGCTCGCGAGGACCTCGGGAGCTTCTTTCTTCACCAAAGCAGCAAAACCAGAGTACTTCGAAGCATCACATCATGCTCCGACTGAGCACAAAGATGTATCCTCTAGTCAAAGCTTTGCCTATCAGAGAAATTATTCACCGTTTTTCAAGATGTCGATGACATTTGTGGCTTCCAAAAGAGGGCTGAGAAAACAGGAATTCTTTGCTGATGGCATCGGCAACCATCCAGTCAATGTGAAACCATTCTTTAACTCAAAACCTGCCACTGATGACAGTGTACTTCACTTGATACCCTGTGTATATTATTAGCATCTCAAGCAACCTTTCACGAGTCTAGTGTTTTTCGTTAACCCAATATGCATACGTAACATCTGGTATATATTGACAAAAAGACAACCGAATGTAAAAGTATAATGAACGTAAATTTCAAATTGTATTTGACTTTCACTGACCCCATGCATTTCCATGGAGCCCGAGTTAAGAACTCCTGGAGTAGCACCTTAAGTAACCGTAATAATAGTAAAGTGATTTCACAGCAAGCCGAGCGAACCAAAGCTCTTACTAGGGCACTTGACATAGCCTGGAAAGGGAATCTGCCCTGGGTCTTAGTCGAGGGGTAAGGTGCTCGCTCTTCCACATCGCCCACAGCAAGCACTGGTGATAGCCATTAAGGCTCTTCTGCCGGCTATGCAAACGAGGTTGCTAAATCAGCTGCTCTTTTTTACTAACCGACTTACAAATTATCAACCAAACCCGCGATCACAAGCGATCACCAGCGGGAGCAAAAAGGAACGCCCGGATTCCAGGAACTTTTCCTACTTTAGCCCGACGAGAAAGGACTCGTGCTGTCAGCTGCAAGGACCTCGGGGACGCAATCTGTGCTATGCGAACCAGAAACAGGCTGCCACGTTCGGTGCTGCGGTTGCTCTTAAGTATCTAGAGCGAGAATATTGAAAATATCAAGAGCGAGGGGTGAGCGACTAGGGTAGAAAGGAACTTATTGTATCAATTTTCATCTCGACCACATCTTTTATCGATGAATAGAGAGAGAGAGAGAGAGAGAGGACAGGACAGAGAGTAGCTTGACAGCAGCAGCTTCGGCTGTACAGTCTAGCACCGTTTGAGCTGCCAGGCACTGCTGCCTGCTGCTTCTCTCTCTCTCTGTCTCTCTCACTTTCTCTCTCTTCTCTCTCTCTCTCTCTCTCTCTCTCTCTCTTCTCTCTCTCTCTCTCTCACTTTCTCTCTCTCACTTTCTCTCTCTCTCTCTCTCTCACTCTATCTCTCTCTCTCTCTCTGCATGCTAGCTTGCCGGCGACCTCGGCCAGGCGCCGGGCCGAGCCGAGCAGTGCGACCTTTGCTGAACGGCAAAGCAAAAAAAAGCCCAGGCCAGAAAGGGTTCGTGGCAGGTGCACAACACGCAGATATCATCCTGACAAATCGGGATTCCAGAAGAGTACAGCAAGACCTAGAAAGCATTCGCATGCCACAGGCAGCTCTCAGAAGAGTCGTTCCGAAATATGAGTTAACTGATCAACAGAAAAAGTAACCGATCACTCGTTCCTGCGCGAATCGACCGCGGAGCGTTGCCGGCATCGAGTGCAAGCTGCTGCTCTGCCCTCCCCTCTCCCCCCCCCCCCCGCGCAGCACTGTGGGTCGATGCCAGGCAGCGTGCCAGCTCCTTGCACGAGCAGTCACTCGATCAGCAGTGTGCAGCACAGCAACGATTGCCGACCGCCCCCTCCAGCTGCCGAGGTCAGCCAGGCCCGTCTTTTACTGCAGCACTCGGTTCGATAATTGCCCAGTAATGACCGTAGGCAGCCTTACCCAATCGCCTGGCCTGCACCACCCCTTTAGAAGTAGATGTGCATGCACAACACGACTTGGGGACCAGCATCAGCAGAAGCAGCAAGTGCATTTGTCATACAGGACCAGGTAAACATTATCACAACACAACACACTGGCAGTGCACATCTGGCAGTGACGAAGCTGATGCAACAGCAACAGCAGCTCCATCCAGATGGCTCCATGTGCTTACAGTACAGGCCCCCCCCCAGATGACAAAACGTACCTGCTTCAGAAGGTCCTGGTGATAAGTAAGACTCTTGGTGATCTCTTGCTGGGTGGAGTCAAGGTGCGCTATCGATGCACTGAACTGCATAGCTACAACCAAAAGTATCAAGTCAAAATGAGCAGCCACCAATAGTCCGGCAGCAGCGGTGGCAGCAGCAGCGGTGGAAGCAGCAGCGCCTGCTAAACTATACCAGCACCTAAAAAGCCTGAACTCCGAAATTGGGTTCAACCAGCATATTGCCCATGGTCTATTCATCAGACTCTTCTAAAATGACGTGCCACACAAGCTCCACGGTCAAGGGTACCTATTTTCGGCTAGGTCTCAGGCCAGCGGTAAGGTGCTTGCAGTTCACGACCTAGGTCGCAGGTTCGAGTCGAGTAGAAGGCTATCCTTTATTTCTCCCTGCGAATAAGCATTCGCCAACTGCTATATTAATGAGACTGCTATATAAATGAGGCTGTCGAATCAGATGGCATTCTTAGGTAATGTTTCAAAAAAAATCGGACTTGCCATTATAGCATACCACAGACAAGTTGGTTCACACATTTGTGACTGTCCGCACACATTTCTGAAGTTCGCTATTCACAAGTCTTCCTACCTGTTGGTGAGCCGTGATGGCATACTAGGTAAGGCGGTTGCTTTCACGACCTCGGTCCCGAGGTCGTGGGTCCTCGGTCCCGAATCTCTATCGCCACTGCAAGCGGTGGTGATAGCCGTAAAGGCTCTACTGTCGCTATACAAAACGAGGCTGTTTAATCAGCTAAGATTTATTTATTTAAGAAGAAGCCTACAGTTGGTGCAAAACTCAGCAGCTAGGCTTGTCGGTCTTGACTGTCGCAACTGTCACATTAAGCCACCTCTGGCCCAACTGCACTCGCCATCAAGCATGAAGTATTGACTAGAAGTTTCTGTCACTCGTCGCTTGTCAGTCCTTTCATTCTCTCCTGCTGTGGCCGCGACCTATCTTAAATGCTTCGCATCGGGCATTCCCCTTGAAGCTCCACAATCCTCTCGGTGTAGTCTTTTAGCAGTGCCTCCCACCAACGTCGAATCGTTTGGAGACTGTACCTCCAGTTAGTACGCTCTCAAAGCCTGAAGCTCACTACAGACTGACGTCACGACATCCCTTTAATAAGACATTTCATAAGGCATTTAAAAGGACGATACAAATCCACCGGTTCCTCACAGCATTGTTCCGTGTGAGCGGACTGTTATCTATGTGCACTCGAGCACTGAAATTGCGCGCATGCTATTACTAATCAGTTGACATGGTTCCCTGCCAGGATAAAAGTGGCTAGAGCAGAGCTTGATAACAATTTTGCTCCACAAAGCTAGGGGTGCCGTCCGTGAATGCCGAGCACGGGTGAGAGGCTGTGCGATGTGCCGGCCTGGAGAATTCCAAAAATCTCACGAGCGGAAGGCAGCTGAGCTCGTGGGGTCGAACAGGTACTGCACTGACGAAGCAGCAGTCTTCATGCAAGCTCGTGGGTGTGGGCTTGAGAGAGGGCAGGTGCATCTCCTAGCAGATAAACAGAAAGAGCAAGACAGCACAAAAGCAGACAGGGAGAGAGAGAGAGAGAGAGAGAAAGAGAGATGGGGAGAGAGACAGAGAGGAGAGGAGAGAGAGAGAAGAGGAGAGGAGAGGGTAGGCAAGAGCTCAGACGAACAGCCAATCGAGGCTACGGACGCACAATAGTCAATGCGGCCACTTGCATGCCATCCAGCCAACGTAGCCAGGGAAAAACGGATACCAGTAGAAGGGAGAAGCCACGGCAGCGTGGCACGCAGCAGCAGAAGCCGCACCAGCTGCCGACGACGAGAGAGAGCTCGGCCACAAGCAGCAGCCAGCAGTGACAGTGAGGGGGTCCATCAGGGCAGGCTCCTAGGAGCGCTGCGTAAAATCATGCACCACCAGTAGCTCTCGCTAGCACACGACCCGCGCAGCATGCAGCGATATGCGATCGCTGCTGCTGCCACAGCTGCCACCGCAGCATCACACGGCCGTACCGTGCTGGTGAAGCTCCTGCAGTACCGTCAGACGATCGATGAGTGAGGGCACGACGTCCACGACACCATCCCACTTCTTCATCATATCGTACAGCTCGGCGACCTGGCAAAGCAGGCACAGCTAGCAGCAAGCTCGCGTACACAACGACAGCAGCAGCTCGCTAGTCAGGGAGCAGCTAGCAATTCGAGCTCGAGGCCATAAGCATGTCACGTGCCAATATATGAGAATATGTCAAACTTTGAGCAAAGACAACCAGCAAACCAGAAATGTACTACACCTTTATGATACGCTCTTAATGGCGATGGGAGTTATTCATCAGTATTTTTGGTCACTGAAAATGTGTCAAGTACATGCGTCGTTGCTACTATGAAGGTTTTGATGATAATTTACATCGGAGACAGTGAAATTTGGCGGCAAAGAGTCACGGTCTGGGGATGCTTCTGTAGCAAATGTAATGAGCTTTGTGGAGATCATTTTTCTCTTCAAGCAGGGAGAATAGCCTAGAAGTTGACATAATCGAAACATGAACTGGTTTAACAGCCTTTTTGTATAGCAACAGAACAGCCTCTGTGGCTATCACCACCACTTGCAGCTGCAATAAAGGATGGCCTACTGCAGGATTCGAACCCACGACTTCAGGACCGAGGGCATAAAATGCAACCGACTTAACCAGTGTGCCATCGCCGCTCACCGCCTAAGCATGCAGCTAAACGTATTAAATATTTTTTCAGCTATACTGTTGAATTTAGCTTGGGATCAGCATGCTAAAGGAGAGGTCAGTCAATCTTTATACCCGAATCCACTGATTGTCTCTGAGGTGAAGTGGATAGAAGGCTAAGAGCTCAGGTGGGTCATATCACGTCTAAAGAATCACTGTTCTCAAGTTTGCAGTGGCTAATGGTAGGGTCAGATATTTGCAAATGCTCATTTCTCTCTGTGCCTGAGCGGCTAAGACAGGTTGTTGCTACCATGGTGGTCTAACTTGATTTTAGCACTAAAAATTACTATACATGTAATACCACTTTGCTTACTTATTACGTCAGCTTATGATGTACCTTCTGCGTGATTACAGCAGGTTTCAGTCAGTAACGTATTTTTACGCAAGAATCTGAACTTTTTGGAGCCGACAGCATTTTAGGCTGCCTTGCCGATACTTTTGCGCTCGACTGCATGTTTGGGCAACCATTGATATACAATATTCCACGAAGCCATCAGAACCGTGTTTAGTAGCATTTTTGGACAAATCAGCCTCACTTTGAAGTTCTTTTCGGTCATACATTGCTGGTTCACACTGGCTTAAGCTTCAGGACTACATACTTCAGAGCTACTTGCATGATTAATGGGTCTTCTTAGTCTTGATTTCGCATAAGTTCGAGAATAACACCTACTAAGGGGCAACTACGAATAACAAAGACTATAAGTGGGCATGACAGCCCATGAGATAACCACCAATGCTGGCTGCACCTAGGCCACTCACTGTCCAGCACACACAGGCAGCAGCATGCACATGCAATAAGCATACTTTATCCATTCGCTGAGCATCAATCGTGGTCTTCTTCTCGGCCGTACGGGTCAAGCTCTGATCAAGCAATCCGAGCCGCACCTCGATCTTATCCACTTCATCGGCATTCAGCAGTGTGAGCCTTGCACTGAGGGCAGCCACCGAGTCCTGCCACGGAGATTTGAACACAACTTCGCGTCCTGACTGAAGCATGACTGCATACGAGCACTAGAATATGCAGCAGCACAGGCCGAACATGAACATGACAAACACGGCGCATCATAAAACCTAACCCAAACACGATCGCTTGGCGATTACCCGAGATGGGACATAATTAAAACAGTAATAAGACATTTGTACAGTCGACTAACAGAACTAAATTTCTTTCTAGGCACTTTACATGTAATGGAAAGGAAGCATCATGCCAATTGGTAAGCATTAAGATAACATAAGCATAACATTAGCATTGGCAGCATGTTTGGGCAAACAAAAGATTGTTCACATGAATCTAGCCAATGCTGTGAAGAAAAAGGTGCGCTTGCAGCTCTCTTTTTTATAGATTTTTAGATGGTCAAGCTAGGGGATGTCGTGACGTCAGTCGAAAGTGAGGTCTGTGCTTTGGGAGCATACGAACTAAAGGCACGGTCTCCAAAGAACCCGTGGTTGATAAGAGGCATAGCTAAACGACAAGATTCAGAAGAGTGGGTGGTACAAGATGCAGCTTGATGTAGTTCAAACTGATATTGATTTATATTGAAGTAGTTCGGACTGATAGACTTGAGTGAGAGAGTGAAAAAATTAAGTGCCTAGAAAGAGATTGAATTCTCTGAGGGTGCTATATAAAATGTATTATTGTTATTATTAGTATTATTATTATTATTATTATTAAGGGACCCTCAAGTAAGAGACGGAACCTTTAAGTCGATGCGCTGCTTGATGGAGGGCCAGTGCAGGTCGGTGAGAAGTGGTGTAATGTGGCAATTGCTACGTTCTCTTCAGTCTGTCGGGTAACTGTAGAGTCATGCCACATGCAGCATCACTTTTTTCAGATGCATAGAAGAATATGAGCTATGTGTCAGATCAAGTATGAGGCCTCGTGCTTGCTCTTTGCCCCTTCATGCACATTCAAAACCAAGGCTGGGCATCCTACAGGGCATCCGATGCTCCTAGACAACCACAGGAGCTCATGCACCTATAGCCAGCTCACTGACCATAGCCTATTTATAAGCCACATATGTGCACACTCACACACACACACACACACACACACACACACACACACACACACACACACACACACACACACACACATTAAAAGAGGAGTACCACAATAAAACGTTCTCCCATCTGCAAGAGAGGACAACAACGGGAAAGACGAACTTCGAGTTGCCATGTTACCGACTGTTGAGGCCACCAGGTTTATTGCTTGAAACTTCAGGTGCACATATCTTTCTTACACAGGACAGGAGACATGATGACGTAGTTTCAGGCTAGGTTTTGAGGCTGGTATCATTCCCCGGCTACCGGGTGCGTTAAACTAAATTTCGCATCAGGAGCACACGATCTAGACATGGCACTGTTTCAGTGCTTTTATAGGTTCAAGTAAAAAAGCCTTCAAATAAGCTCAAGAGCATTTTTGCTGTTGAGCTAGCCAACAAACCTAACCATCATAAACTGCATCCATACATAAAATAAAAACAGAGCTCTTTAGCTAGAAAGATCCCTTATAACCAATGCATGCCCAACGACTGAGGTCTGAAGCTAATGAAAGATCCTATGAATCACATCATGCCTCGTTTTTCTTGCCAAGTCAATCTTCTCTAGGCACTTGCTTTAGCAAATTTGCTGTGGAGGCTTACAGCTAATCTAGTTTGCTTAATTTTGATGCATCACGGAGTCGGCAATTCTGTGGTCACGGACATCATTTCGGATAAGAGAAGACGAAAAAATGTGCACACACACACACACACACACACACACACACGCACAAACGCACATGCATGCTTGCGTCCACCGCTATGGTGAAGATTGGCCATCAGACGTCGATTTCCTGGGGGGAGGGGGTTCAAATTCTTGTGGTTTAGGTCATTTTTAGGGCTACACGTATTTTCCCCCAATATCTCCGTACAATCAAAAACTGTAGCATCACCACTAGCGTAGGCCACACCGTCATTCACACAATACAAGCAGCAAGCGGCAGAGCCGGTGGCACAAGATAGCCACTCACTCGGGAACATAAAAGCATGAGCAGCCAAGGCGATGCAGCCAGTCGATGGGGAGCGCCAGCCACCTATATATCACTACACTACATATCGAATGTCGCACTTTTCGCGCTCATCGATCGATGACGATCTAGTGGTAGGGTGGAGGAGCTGCACGCCTGCCAACGTACCGTGAGCGAGGACTCGCCAGTGGCTCGGGCGAGCAGCGCATACTTCTCCGGCGACTGCGGCCCGAGCAGCGACTCGAGCTTGTGAATCCTCTGCTCCAGCTCGGCCACCTGCGCACGCTCGACAGATGGAGCGCAGGCCTGCGCAGGGCCATCTGCCCGCAGCAAACGCGACGGCAAAACGAGCTGGCCGATGGGGGGGCTGGAGAGCTGGAGAGCAGAGGGAAGTCCTGCATACCTTGGCGGCCTTGGTCTGCTGCGCGACGTCTGGACTATAGTACAGCTCGTAGACGACTTGCTCCTTGCCTGCCGCTCCGGCTGCGCTTGCAGCCGACGCCTGGACCGACGGCTTGATCTCAGACGAGGGCTTAAATGAGCGCAAGTCCTCCAAAAGGCGCCTGCAACAAACATGTGCACACGGGCATGCAAGTGCCGCCAGCATGTCTGCAACACGATCGCTCCTTGCCAGCAAGCTGTCACGCACGTCTCCTTTCAGTCCTGTCTGCAAAGCGCACACGCATGCATGCACGCACACAGACGCAGACACACACATACACACACACACACAACGACACACACACACTGGGTGCATGTATGCATGCGCTCACACATTCATTCTCATGTGCAGAGGGCCCACAGAGGGCCTGCTATGAAGTGCTGCGAACGACGCAATAACACAACGGGCACAGCCTTACTCAAGGGTGACTGGCCCTACCACCGTCTCGGTTTCTCGGCAGCAGACCCGAGTCTCGGGCAGAGTACAGCAAGCTTACGGCTGCTACCAGGCTGGCAGGCAGCGGCAGTGAGGCACGCTCGCTCAACAGTCACCACGACCTTCAATATGAGCATGGCCAGCCGAATTCGTGTGGCTACCTAAGACCGAGGTCGACGGCAGTCGGGTACGGCTGCTCAAAGTGGTGCCCCACCATTTCGAAGCGGGTGCCCCAGCAAAGCCACAGTGCCGTATTGCGGCAACCATCGCTTCGAAAACTTAAGTGTTGCCGAAGGTCAGTGGGCGTGGTGCGCCAGCTACAGCAGCTACCAACTCCAACTGCAAGCCTAACGGTGACGCGAAGACAGCCGCGAAGCCGTGAGAAATCGGGCTCTTACTTGTACTGCACGGCTTGGGGATCAGACAGGATCGCTGCGCTCTCCAGGCCCACGTTGTGCTCGAGAACAAACTTGTCCAGCTGCCGCTGCAGGACTTCCACTTGTCCGATCATGTCCGACGGCGTGGTGCCCAGGTTCTTCGACTGCAAGCCGATCGCAAGCTCTCACAGCTGCCGCTGCATTACATCGCACGTCGGCGCCAGGCTGCTAAGCCGCACGTGCCGACAAAGACTTCGAGAGGTGGCAAAGCCGAGCAGCAGCAAAAGGAGCCCCTTTGCTGCTGCATTCACTCAGCCGCGTTCCGGTGCCGTCGCCGCCACCTCCCACTACCCCGAGGTGAGCGCAAGCAGCACGATGTCATTAGCAACGCTGCAATGCCGTGGAGATGCCACGGTGCCGGTGCCAACAGCAGTGGCAACATACCTTCTTGATGGTCTCGACGTCCTCGGTGAGCTGCTGCATCTCGAGGCGCAGCCGCTGCAGGCGCTGGAGTGGTGACTCTTGCGCTCGCTCGTCGGCGGCCAGCAGCTCGTATTCGGTCTGAGCGCCGTAGCCCCTGCCGCCAGCATGCCTCTGCACACCGTCCGAGAAGTCTGGGCAGCAGACGGAAGCGAGAGTTCGCACGAGCTGCTTCGACGGCAGGCACGGAAGGCGCCGCCGAACGGCGCAAAAGGAGCCAGAGCGCTCAGCCTTTGCGCCTCAGCCTCGTTGACGCTGCAGTGGCGCGCCTCGGCGAGGGAAGGAAGAGCTTACCGGCTCTGGACGGATCAAGCGAGGCATACTTGAATCTCTGGAAAGCGTCTTTCGGATCGACGGCAAGCCTCTCGACGGCCGGGTCGTCGGCCGGCTGGACAGAGCAGAACGGACAGCACACGTGGTGGCACACGTGCAGCAGCAGCAGCAGCAGCTCACTCGTGCAGCAGCAGCGGTGCTCCACAGCGCCAGCTACAGTCGCAAGACCGGTGGTGTGACATATGCTGGGTCGCCACCCACAGGGGGGGGGGAGGGTAGGGAAGAGAATGGGCAAGTGGTGGCTCACTTCCATAAGGTAGGCACACTTTTCATTTAAGTTTAAATTTAGGACACAAAAAAGACGTAACAATAAAGAACGCAAAACTAATCAGAGAGGAAACTGCAGTTTGGCATGAGCGGCTGTGAGGGAACAGCAGCCTGGGAGCACTGGGCGGAGACCGTACGAGGGCTTGCCTAAGCAGCAGGCTCTGGAGCAGTAGAGGGGAGACAAAGCCTCTTGGCAGATGACCCAACAGTTCTGCCCAAATCCATGTACTGGCTGCATCTGTGGTGACATCCATCTACCACAAACTGCCTCCAGCTGTCGGAAAGGTTCGGAACGAACAAAGGGAAGGCAAGATCCCAGCAGCATCTCGAGTGTGTAGACTAGGCCTTGACTGGCCTTGGCCGGCATGGTTCTGAATAAAGTGCTTGGTGCTGGAGCCAGGAGACTTGCTCGGTCGCGCTACCCAGCCCGACGACAGGTCGTGCGGAGGGCTGTCACAGCAGCCCTAGCGAATCTTGCACGAACGGTATCTTGGGCAAAAGGAGGCACGATGAATGGATGAATGTGCAGCAGAGAGAGAGAGAGAGAGAGAGAGAGAGAGAGAGAGAGGGAGAGAGAGGGAGAGAGAGAGACAGAGAGAGACAGACAGACAGAGAGACAGAGACCGAGACAGACAGAGAGAGAGAGAGAGACAGACAGAGAGAGACACAGAGAGGGAGGAAGGGAGGGAGGGAGAGAGAAGGAGAGAGGGAGGGAGAGAGGGAGAGAGCTAAATTCATGACATGCTTGTCCAGTCGTGCTGAGCAAGAGCCGGCGACTGCTGTGGTCAGCACGTGTGAGCTAACCACCAAATGGTCGTGAGGCTGCAGCAGCATACGGCTCACCTTGGTTACCAGGCTCTGGTCAGACTCTGGTAGATCGCAAGTTTCATAAACATCAGGCTGATCCTTTGCCTACAATATCGATGATCTGCAGAGTTCACGCTGGCCTTTTTCTGGCGTGTAAGCCGATGGCAGACCGTGTGCTGCATACCAATATGCGCAGCACACCTGGGTGTTATGCAAACCGACAGCATTCGCACAGAGGTGGCAAGCAATCATGAATAGATGACCACACTTCCAGGCAGTTTTGCTTGCCAGCATGCCTGATATGTGCAGAATGTGGCCGCGCAAACCGCAGACCGAGATAACCAAATCTCCCCACCTGCCTGCTAAAGTAGCTGCTCTTACATAGTCGATTCAAGGGACAGAAGCCAGTGCACTTCGTCGGAGGAGCTAACGATAAACACCGAGTATGACAGGAAGCTGCTGGATCCTAGAACTGAGCTAACTTAGGTACCGTGGCTCCAGCACGATGGCTGAGAAAGCATGCACAAGTTTGTAAAGTTTGAGCACGAGCAAAGAGTGGCTCAAAGATTCAGACAGCTCGAGACCGACAACCATGCTGAGTCTAGGTGCAACCGCCGCGCCCCCTGCGAGGTCAGCAGAACCGAGCCGCCTGCTGCCGAGCTGGCATTGCCCCACCCCTTGAATCGTCTTCCGGATGCGCCTGCGCTAGCTAGCGGTGCTAAGGTTGACGATGTATATGAGAGCAAAAAAGACTCTTTATTAAAAATATGACACAGGTCAAGTAGTTGCTACAGAGCTAATTCCAACAACACATGGTACACTGGTATTTTGCAAGCAGCCTTGGCAACCGGCATAGGTCGCGTGAAGTTTTGGTTGGGTTTTATCTTGGTTCTTAATACCGGCATGGTCTAACTACAAAAAAAGTGCTACCTGAATTAACAGCATCGTTTATATAGCAGCATAAGAGAAAAAAAAACGAATATCACCACCGCTTACGGTGGGCAATACAGGGTCGCCCACTGAAGGACTCCAGCCCACAACTCCCGGGTCGTGAAGAGCAAGGACCAGTGAGCTTACAGCAACTCCTACGTATACATTCTTTAACTTAAGTTAGACCAACACCTCCACATTTCTCTGATCTCAAGAGACCAATCAACTATTGTCGTCGTTACATGGTCCAATGCAGTCCTTTGTAGATTATATAACTCATTTGTATAGCGCCCCAAGAGAACTTAATCTCCATTCAGGTGCTTCACATATGCCTCGGGGCTCGAGCTCACGATCTCAGCCAGACCTTGGTCGGGGCGAGCACCTTAACCACTGAACTAAACCAGCTCAATGAGCTTCATTACAGACGAGCCGTGCCTCCCTATCCAGCACTCAACGACAGTGTTAACTGTGTGTCGACGAGCACCGTCGGCTGTACTCTATTAGAGCAGGTGGGTAGGTAGCCCTCCGGTTCCGGCTTTACACGAGAGCAGCTAAGCTAGCTCTACATCCAGCTGCTACGGTGCTTGCCTACCGGTCGTTCGTAAAATTGCCTAAAAAATAAATCCTGCCGCTACAGCAGACGCATTCATTGGAAATTTCCTAAAAAAACCTTGAACACACCAGCCCCAGTGGTAGTATAAAAAAAGAAAATGCAATAGAGCTGAATGCACCGCAATGAGAAATGGCTCCGAAGCTCGGAGCTAACGAAGCTCGGAGCGCCGAAGCTGCCGATGCCAGCGGCTAGACAATAGAAAATGCCGCAGAGTGACAGAGAATGCAGGGGCCGCTGAGGAAGCGGACTTATAAAATGAATGGGCTGGCAGTGTAGCTTTAACGTCAATGCTGCTGTCGGAGTGTGGAGTTGGTGTGTAAGTGAGTGTACCTCGCGTGGGCCCCGAGAAAGCGCGCACATACCTAGAGTAGTACCCCCAGAGCTAGACGTGACCTAACGGTTAGAATAAATACTAATCGGCCTAGATAACATTATATTTTCAACAGTGAATAGCGCATGAAAACTGGCTAGCATCTCACTTTGGCACCAAAGTGGATTCGACACAAGCAAAGACTCGGTCGTGATGTCAATAAAGAACATCCTACAGAGAGCGGCCAGACTATGCTAGATGCTAGAGGAAGTACTGCTCCGCCGAAACCCCTTTGTAGGCAAAAGAAAAAAAAACCCGTGTGTACATTTTCGCAGCCTTGACTGGTATTCGGCGGCAACCCCGGAAGCGAGCCTTCAGCAACGAGCCGTCAACACCAACACATGGTGCAAGAATAAATTCGTCGCTCTCTTGCTATGGCAGCTTTTATCCACACTCGGATCTTTCGGCCAGGTTAACTGTTTATTAAGCGCACAAGCATCCTTTGGGAAAGCAGTCTGCCTACGCTGGACCGCGGCCGCGTAAGCGAGTGGTGAGGCGCATTACACCGGCGATGCTCTATCGCATGCGAAACGATGCGCTTCTTGCTGCTATGGCCATTACGACGGCGACACGGACGAGGCGCCAAAATAACTGCAAAACTTACGATATAGGGCAAACTGATGTACTTGGGATCACTCATGATGAGGAGCCGTAATAGCAGCTTACCCCAGTAATAGCGCAAGCAATATCTGAGGCGAACGATTAGCTAATGTATGATATATGCTAAGTTCTAAAAATCAATAGATATTTTGAAATTCCTTAAATATATAGAATGTCACTGGCAGCGTCGCTGAGCTGGCACTGCTTGCGCAGCACCCGAGTCGTCTCCGCGCAGCTCCTCTCGCTAGTCAACTCCTCTCACTAGTCAACTCCTCTCACTACTCAGCTCCTCTCATTAGTCAAGTAATCTCACTAGTCAACTCCTCTCACTAGTCAACTCCTCGCACTAGTCAACTCAAATCCTCTCACTAGTCATCTCATTTCACTAGTCAGCTCCTCTCCTTAGTCATCTCCTCTTGCTAGTTATCTCCTCTCGCTAGTTATCTCCTCTCAATAGTTATCTCCTCTTACTAGTTAAGTGGCCAGCAGCATCAGTTGCGATATACAGACAATTCTTTGGGGTTGCAAGCTCGGCGGTACTGATTGCGCTGCTAGTGTAATTTCAAGCGCTGTGACGTTAACGTTGACGTATTAGGAGCGTCTGGTCTGTTCCATTCGCATGCTTGGTATTGCTTATTTACTAGTGAGAGAGTTAAGGCAGATTCTCGGCAAGCTTATACCGGCGCACCTTCACCGGCCGGATTTACCAATCGGCAGACCGTTAGGTAAACCAATGATTATTTCATAACCTGTTCTGAGCCATTATCGTGAATAATATCTTGACAATCATTATCTGGCTGATGCAGGACCACCACCTTTTCGACACAGTGACCTAGCTACATTATTATAACAGCACTTGGCTGCCAGTTATTCCCTGCTCTCCACTACCAGCTGCGACACCTTTGAGTAAGGGCTGCGATCGATATTCGGAAACCAATGTGGGTCAATTCAGTTTTAATTTTCCCAAAGGATTCAAAAAATATTCTCGGACAACAATGTGTAGAGTCAATATGTAAAAAAATATTCCCACCTTGACATGCGAGGGGAAGCACCAAGTTATGGTGAACTTAGGACATCTCGGATTATTTGTCGAAGCAGACAAACCATTGTAGGTTTGTGTACTGAGATCCGAAGGATGTGTACTGCCGTGATGGTTTTGGTTCGTTTAGAAGTGATTTCTAGGCTTTGGGAGCATGCAAAGTAAAAGCACAATCTCCAAAGGATGCGAGGTGTAGATAAATAACTTGAGTCAGAAAAGCAGGTGATATAACGCCTAGCTTGGGGTAATAGTTCTGCTAGGTAAGCTGGAGCCAGAGAATGAAGAAACCTAAAAGTGAGAGACGTAATCTTGAAGTCGATTCGCTGCTTGATTGGGAGCCAGTGCAGGTCGGCGAGGAGTGTTGTCGTGTGGCAATTTGGCTGCTTTCGACAGACCAGCCTAGCTGCAGAATATTGCACCACACTGAAAGCGCCCGATCGCGTAAGCCGGCAGACCATATGGCAGCGATTTACAGAAGTCGAGACGAGATGTCACAAAACCAGGGGCCAATTTGGATTTAGTATCCCTGTCAAAGTAGGCCCGAGTTTTAGCTAAGCTAAGTAACTAAAAATAAGCAATTTGACTGCAGAGCTAATGTGGTCGTCTAGAAAAGGGTCACTCTGGAACAGGATATCTAGATTTCGTGCAGATGCTACAGGAGATATGCTGGCCCATTTTGAGCGTTGAGCTTTCTAGTTTCTGAGCCACTCTTGGTTTGTCCACAAGTAGTACGTTGTTTTTATTGTCAATCAATTTAAGAAAGTTTGCAGCCACCCCACAAGTACAAGTGGCAGCAAGGGAGCTAAGAGAATTCGACGCGATGGAGGGCTGGGAGAGATCAGAGCATAGGTACAGATGTTTGTAATTTAGACGTGAAGCCCAGACTGCGCTTGGCGATTATATTCACAAGAGGGAGGGTTAAACATTGTTAAAAGAGGTCAACCAAGGACAGAGCCCTGACGTACTCTGTACTTTGGCAGTTCCTCCCAACAGTAATAAAGACTATTGAGCCTAAAAATAGCTCTAAATGAGTATCTTGCTTGCTCGGATTTTACTTGACCGACCTTTGCCAGTAGACCCGCTGTGAGTTCACCCCTGAGTTTCGACGAATCGTGTGACTTCGGCCAGCCACTACTTCCTGGCTGTGCCTTAAGTCTACCCGCAAGAATCGCGGGGATAATTTAATCAAGAAGATTAAAGACCATGCTTATATGCGTCATGCTGCAACGAAGACTCATCCGCAATGACTCGCGGACCGGCAGATATTAGCTAAGATTGATTATCTCCAGTCGATCGGTTTCACTGAGAGATAATTTCCGCAGACTTTTAAATACATAACTAAATAGCATGCAGTCAAATGCCTGCGTATCGCGATGCCATAATTCAAAGCACAGAATCAATGTTCAATTTAATCTATGAGAGTGGACGCTTTGGCTACATGAGAAAAATTGTAGATTTATCTTCCCCGCTTTTAATTTTGAAATGACACTCATCACACCGTCGTAGTAGAAAATTGATCTCGCAAGGTCAGCATGAAGACCGGTGCTTGTGCTTAAGAACAGACTCAGTCACGGTCGTCGCATTAAAAATTGACTTGTTTTATTATTGTTAATCAATATACTGAGATTGCAACCAGTCGTGTAATAGGTAACGGGCTTGGTCGAGTGTGGCAAACAACGCTGTGCGTTCGCCATCACCGTGCCGAGCGAAACTTTCTTGCGCAGACTCGCTTTTCGCTTTTTCACGCTGCTGCGGCAGTCAGATCGGCGATGTGGATGAAAATAGCACTGGAACTCAGTTGCTACGCTCTACTCTCAATCTCGTGTGCGGTCGAGGCCTATTTTGGGCTTAAGCTTATTTTAACTGTCAGACCTGTCGCACTCAGTGCTACTGCTGCTTCGCAATCTTCGATATCACTATCCGCGTCTCAGCCTCTCCAAAAAGTTGTTGTCTGGTTCTCATTTGCAAACGAATTGAGCCACAGGGTCTGCTCAATTCGTCCGCAAAGTGAGCGCGAGGCAACAATTTTCAAGCAGATTCTCAAACATTCAGTAGCAAAACTGCGACAGAAACACTCAGCATGCAATTTTGGTTGCATTTAGAGTCAGTAAATGTGCTCCATTTCGCCGGTCAGAAAAGTGCGGATTATGTTAGCTGTCCTGCGGGCGACCCGCTGTATGCTGGAATGGTCTGCTCTCGAAGGGGTGAACACCCTCAGAGGCTCAGAGCTAGATATCGGGCAAGACGAACGTGGTCGGCCTTCGCTGACGTGATATCACGTTTTCAGGCTTGAGGCTTTGAAGATGAGCTCAATAATGCACTGCTAGTCTTCAACATTTGTCAACGAAATCAACGATAAGTCCTAGTTCGCTGTTTTTTGAATCTCTCGGTCGTACTTTAAGGACTCATAGGACTATCGACGTCAAGACGGGCAGTCTAAAGGCTCCTTCAAATATTTATGACAACAAAGCAATAGTGCGCAAAAAGCCTTAGCACCGTGTCGTTCTGCTCAAAGCTGATCGATTATTTCCAGATACGTCAAGTTGAAATAACGTGGTGAACGAATCGTCGCGTGAGACTTACGTCAAGGTCCTCCTCCGTTAGGCGTACAATCCTTCCTTCTAAAAAAGGCGCTCGTGGTTCAAGACGGAAGTGAATCAAGAGTCGCCTGTAAGAGTTGGACGCTAAGCAGAAGAAATTAGCTTCCTGTCACGCTGGTGTCGGAAATGTGCGACGGGAAAAGTTTTAGTATTTTTTCTTCTGAAATAAATTCACAGTTGTTAAGCTATGTATTGGCGAATTATTTAGCTTTTTAAAAAACACGACTGCTCTGCGCAGCTTTGCTTTGCCTAATCATCGACGCGGTATACGCGAGTACCTGCGTGAAATTGGCTTGGCGTGGGCCTGTGCATTAGCGCAGGGCTTGCTCGGTTTAAAATCGGCGCCTAACTGTATAAGAAAAGCCCGAAGGACCACTTGGTCTAGCGAGTAAATAACAGTTCGATCTGGCAGCAGCGAGGCTTTTGACGTTGAACCAAACGGCACCTCGTGTATCACGTATGAGCGTAACACGTTCAGAGGCGATACTGGGCAGGTGGCCTTCGCCCGGTTCGTCAGCGCGAGCGACAGAGCTTATTGGCGTCGCGGCGTCTCGAATAGCTCGCGCAGACCGTTCGAGACGGACAAGAAACCGGAGTGGTGGGCAAAGACGACTCCGTGCTCCATGCAAATCGTTCGGCAGAGCCAAGTAACTCGGCCGATGTGTAGCTGATGTACAGCGATTTGAAGGGCGGGCGCAGACGCCGATGCCACTTCCGGTGCGACGCTAGACGCCGGCTGGTCAATCGGCGCTTGATCTGGAGCGTCGGAGAAAAAAGGAAACGAAGGCGCTGCGCGACGATTGCGTCGCATCGCGAAGTGCCCGGTCCGTGTTGAAATGCGCAGCGCCCGCTTTCTGCAACTTGAGCCGAGCGCCAATGGCCGACGGATTGCACGGCCTCAAGCTAGCTAGACGTAGCTAGTCATTTTCCATTCGCCGGCGACGTTCGCGCACCGTTCGGTATCGAACCGGGCACCTGATAAACCGGCCAGATCGTTACGGCGCTTGAGGTAATTGACGGCTGCCGCATTACAAGCATGCGGAACTCGATATGCCATCTTCTGTGCTGTAGACCGCCACTAGCCGGAACGTCTGCTGTGAAGGTCAGCCTGTCAGTTCTCGGGGCTTCAAACTAGCGAGTCGAACGTAGGGCCGGCGTTGCGCCGTAACAAAAGCGGCGCGGCGACATCTGCACTAATTTTCCAAGGCCCCAATCGTAGCACTCGCAGTGGTACCGGTCTTCAACGACGCGCGACAGACACGAGTGAAGCCCAGCGACGCGGAGCGAGGCTAGTGACTTGTAGCAAGTGCAGTGCCACTGCGGCGCCACTGCCGGTGCGCCGACGGTAGCGGATAGCGGCGGCAGCGGCGACCTTTCCCTTCAGATAAAAAGCCGGCATCCATTGCGTAAGAAGAGTCGATTCGGCTGCGACGAGAGGCGACTGGCGCAAGCAAAAGTTGAATCCCTCAAAAACTCGCAGACGCACGGGACCCCGCGGAGAGCCGGCCGAGCTTCCGACCCGCGCGAAGCGTCAGGCGCTACTTTTTATTTCTGGTTCCAATCCCAGAGCTCAACTCGCCGCCTACTGCACGACTACGGCGTTTGTACCGTCTGACCAAGATCGTTACGTATTTAGTTCCTGGTCTGTATGATTCCGGAAGAACAGCGAATACTGCTTCGCCAGTCGCGATCTCGGTGATCTAGCTGCACGCGCCTATCTGTGGCCAAAGAATAAACTCCTCGCCTAAATTAACGCCACGGACGTGTGCCTAAATTGCAGCCCGCGCGCTCTTGATTGCTGCCGCCCTCAACTGCCGTCGGCGTGCCCGCGTGTGCGTATCGCGTGCCGACGGTAGCGGGCGGGGGCGTGTCGACTCCATGCTTCTGCGACTCGCTGGGGGCGCACTTCGAAGCGTGAGCTCCGCCGATAGCTGTAGCTGAGGCTGCGCGGCCTAGCATCCGCTAAGTGCACTTATAGTGGAGGACTTGAGGAGCCTCAGCATATTCTCAAGCGTCGTCTCCTTGGCGTCAGTCTTTCAGTCGGCGAGAGTCTTCTTGCGGCTCATGGCCACGTGCTAGGTCCGGTTCTGTTCGCGGTGTATACTCCCCCTCTTGCCGATGGGATCGTGCTAATATCTAGGCTTTCACTTCGATGCGGATGGCATCCACTGAGTTGAACATTTGCTCTGATCCCTCCTAGCCCTCCAGCACGTCGAATTCCCTTAACTCCCCTGCTGCATGTATTGATGACATGTCCACATGGATGACAGCAAACTTTCTTAAACTAAATAATGATAAAAGTAACTTACTAGTTATGGACAAACCAAGTGTGATTCAGAAATTGAAGGGCTAACGCTCAAAGTCTGCTCTGCAAGCTTATCTCTCGTTGAATCGGCGTGAAATCTAGGTGTCGTGTTCCAAAACTGACCTTTCGTTAGACAACCATATCAGCTCTGCAGTCAAGTCTGCCTACTTTCAGCTACACAACATTGCTAAAATTCGGGCTTGTTTAGGTAAGGATACCATGTCTAAGTTGGTTCATGCATTTGTGACATCTCGTCTTGACTTCTGTAACTCACTGCTCACAGGCCTAGCGGCATGTGCAATCAGGCGATTACAGCATATGCAAAAGTATGCAGCTAGGCTTGTCTGTCGTGAACGTCACAGTTGCCACGTCACATCACTTCTCGCCAACCTGCACTGGCTACCAGTCAAGCAACGGATCGACTTCAAAGTTTTGTCGCTCACTTTTAGGTCAATTCATTTTTTGGATCCAGCCTATCTCTCACATATACTCCCCCACCATGCATCGTACCACTAACTTTTCCGAATCTAATTGTTTACCTATACCTCGTACAAACCTCAAATCATGGGAGACCGTGCCTTTAGTTCGTATGCTCCCAAAGCCTGGAACTGACTTCCGACTTGCGTCGCGACATCCCCTGACTCGACCACATTTAAAAAGAAACTACAGCATTTAGTGGGCCATGTGATTCGTCCTTTATGTGCTTATGCCTGCTGACACTGTTGCATGCTGCCACTAACCAAACGTGCATACTGATCCTGTCCATGTCACCCCTAACCATGCTATTTTTGTTGTTTATTGAGCGTGCTTCCACTGACCATTCGGTCGTGTTTCCATTGCAGCAAATGTAAAGCGCCTAGAGAGAGATTGAGTTCTCTGAGGGTGCTTTATCAAGTGTATTATAATTATCATTATTATTAGCAGCGGCGGCCGTGCCTGGGACCGCGATCCGGTCTCGATCGATGAAGTACGGCGGCAGACTTGCACCCGCCTCTTGCCGCTGCGCAGATGCAGCCGTGGCAGAGGTCTTTCTGTCGCAAGTGCGGCTCTGGTCCCCTGATCTCCGACTAGGTCCTGGGTCTCGCGTTCCCTAGTATGGAACGAGCGTTCTTTCTACCGCTGTAATATCGCTCCTGCTTGGTGCTACGCATATCGCTGCGACGGCGGCGTAGCGTCTATTTTTAATTAATTCTGCGAGTATTCATACTAAGGTTCTTTTGCAAAACGCCTCGCTGCGTACGCTCGAGACGTCTGCAGCCTACTCCCGCAGTTCGGTCACAGTGCGGCTAGCTGCGCCAACGTGCTTCGGCAGCGCTCGTTTTTGCAGATATTTAGAATTTGTCGGATATCTACGAGCGTTTGGCGTTAGCAAGCCGTCCGCACGAGATTGCACCATCTGCTGCTTGGCCATTGCTGAGAGATGGTCTTCACGACCGTCGGTCAGCAAAACAAAAGGGCCAGGTCATCCGGGTCGTCGGCCTGTGTGAAGCATTTTTATTGGCGGCTAGCGAAGTGCTTGGAGCTCTGCGCAGAGCGAGCGCAGCGCGTCATCTCCGAGAACAACGGAAAGCGACTGCATAGAGACGCAAGTGGTCGCCAGTGTGGATGCTCGAAGTCAGTACGACCAGACGCGGGTGACTTTCGAGTGACAATACTGCACGCTCTCAGCAAACGCCGCTCTGTTTAGCAATAAAAATGAGCAGATACTCGCCGAAGACGCTAGTCCGATGCCTGGGAGAAAGCGTTTATATAGTAAAGTAGCCGCCATCTGGCTTCCTGGAGTAGCCTCTGTTCGTCGTCTCCGAATGATGACCCTCTACAAAGTGCGTTAAACGCGCGTATTCAGATAACCGTAGATCGAAAACTTTAGCCTGCGCGCGCTCTGGCGAGACTACGGCCTGCGCGCCGATGTCGCGCCGGTGAAGCCCGCTACAGATCCCCCTACAGATGGCCGGCAGCCCCGCCACTTTTGTCATCTACGGGCCGCTCCACGAGGACGGATACAATCCCGTGTAAGCGCTAATGATTAGGATCATTTACTCCTAAGTTGTTAAGTCTAAATGTCGATAAAATACTGAACACAATAGTCCAACATTCAAATATTTGTTAAGGATAACGTTCAAATGAAAAAAACGTGTTAGAAATGGGATTGGAACTTTTGTCGATTTCCAAATAAAATGAACAATGACTATGCAAACCATGTCAGACCTGGAAGTAAACCGGAAGCAGAATATCTAAAAATTAAGAAATTACCGATATCTGAAATATATATATATATATATATATATATATATATATATATATATATATATATATATATATATATATGCATATATATATATATATATATATATATGCATCTTGTCCCAACTTGTTGTATCTTGGTACAAGGAAATACATTTTTTGAAGCATATTGATTTGAAAAATTGTGATTTAAAAGCTTCATTTCGGATATAGCTCGGCGCTTGTAAATTCCGTAACTCAGCCAATACTTGGCAGATCTACGTGAAATTTAAAACATTAGTTCAGCCTTGTTTTCAAATCACACTGCAAGAGCTTATTTCTGAGATTCGTTTGATAAGTGTAAATGATATAAATGTCCGTGATTGCACAAAATAAAGCTCCAGTATGTTTGATAAATATACGGCAAATATTTATCCAACCGAAATCTTAAATAACCCACTGCATTGATTTGATTAACAAGCCCAGCCAAATGCGCATTTCAAATTTTGCATTCAACCTTGAAGCAATATGTATATACACGAAGCTTTGAGAGAACCGACGAAGTCTAACTGACGTTCGACGGAAGCACAGGCTCTCAGCACGAAGTAGCTGGGGCAAGCGCACGCTTTAGCGAAAGCGTCGCTCGTCGCTCGTCGGCAGTGGCAGCAGACGACGGCTCGGGGCGGCGGCTTACCAATGGCTCCCTTCGTCTGATTGAGCGTTCTCTTATCCTTCTCTTCCGACACTTTCAGTGGATGATTCAGAGGAGGAGGCACTACAGGCACTTCGATGACTCGGTTTTTAAGCACGCGCCTGCGAAGAAAATACCCAGTTTAGGACGCGACGTCTTCGCCGAGCGGCTTTCGGGACAACGAGAGCGAGCGAGCGAGCGAGTCAGCGGAAAGCGAGTCAACGCGTGCCCGGCCGCTCGCTTCGCTGCGCGGGCCGCGTCGAAGGAAAAAGCTATCCTCGCCGAGTGGGTCTTCGTGCGGACACCGGCGCCGCTGCGGCGGCAAGCGGTGGCGGCGGCGGCGGCAGCCTAGGTATCGCCTTGACGCAGCGCTCGCTCGCGGGAGAGACTTCACCGCTGCGGCTGCTGCTGCTGTAGGAGCGGAGTCATTAGGGGAGTTTCGCCACGCTGGGTCGATGCACTATACTGACGGTGCTGTACGATATGCAATCCCCGATAATTAGGCTTCACGCCGTTGATTTGGTTCGTAGTAGATCACTGTGTGCTTCAGTTAATAGTGGGACCCTATCTAAGAGATGGTTTGGTCTAGTGGTTAAGGTGCTCGCCCCGACCAAGGTCTGACTGAGGTCGTGGGCTCTAGCCCCGAGGCATATGTGAAGCGCCTGAATAGAGATAAGGTTCTCTTGGGGCGCTATATAAATGAATTATATTATATTAATAAACTAGAGTCAAGCCTGAACGATGTGGCTTCTGTTTAATTGGCTTCTAGTAAGGTCCCAATGGGCGTCGCTCGAAGCGGTCATTCTAATGGCTGTATTTTTATGACGCACGAACTTTTCCCCACCCTCGAGATTTAT